>JAFBJU010000836.1:408184-633727 GCA_016785305.1 Colistium nudipinnis
TTTTTTTTTTTTCTCATGGTATTCAAATCAAAAACTATAGCAGTGTAGCTGCCGATTAGTGAACAATCTCCCTCTGCGCCTTACCTACAAAATAGAAAACATGGATGAAAATACAGATGGTGCTCTTCCGGCCCGGTCCCACCGGGGTCGGCCGGCTGGAGGTCTGCACGCCGGTGGACAACCACGCGGTGGCTCTGTACAGGAAGGTCGTTTGGCAGAAAACCGCAGAGCGGAAAGTTGTGCGTCTGAGCGACTGCCTCAGCGTGGGCCCTGTTCCGGGGGAGTCCTGCCCTCAGGGGTGCACCGCCTTCTACTTGACCACCACGCGGAGCATCTACACCTTGGCCTCCGCAACGAGCCACGACTGGCTACGTGCCCTCCGCCGTCTGACCTTCCAGGTATCACGCAGCTCTCTCTCCCCCCAAACTGTCTCCTTATCAGGCTTTTTATTTGTGTTATAATTTGGGGGCAATGCGGGAACGGACCCCTTACCCCCCAACCCCCTCAGATAACACGATGAGGAAGTTCACACTGCATCTGCAACTTCTGTCTCCACACTTTTCCAACTCCCTGTTTGCGCAAACGCCACTCCTTCTTGCATTTTGGCACTTTAAAGTCATAAAGCGATGATCCGAGGGTGATTTACGCTCGGTGTCATGTTGACCGTGCCACTGTGTTTGCAGAAGGATCCGGAAGAATCGCACAAAGGAGGTTTGGAGAGAGCTAACGGCTTGACCATGGCAAACAACGACCTTTACTCATCCTGGAATACCGGTAATAATTACTTCTGATTGGTCAACAAGCCATCAGCATCGCAGTGCAACAATCTGGTCTACGCCTGATTTTGAATGTGCCATATGAAGAGAATAGCAGTTAACGTGTACGTGTACATTGTCATCAGAAGATTGTGTGTGACATGATTGAAACGAACCAATGTGAATATCACCACCGTTTAAATATCTGTATCCTGTTTTTTTTTGTTTTTTTTTTGCTTTCATTTATTCAGCCCCAGAATTAGTGTCAGCAAGCTCTGGCCTCTACAAATATATTTTTTTTCTTTTTTTTTTCCCTAACGGATTAAATTTGGAGGGGGGAAATCCCAGCAGTCACATGCAGCGTTATGAAGAACGCGAGCCACTTCAAATGAGCCGTTGTCCTGTTGTATTTAATGTACATTTTTTAATCAGCTGATGTTTCGCTGCCCAGGCCGCGTGTGGATAATCTAGTGCTTGCATGTGCAGTCATGCTGCACTGGGCTGGGGCTGCTGTGATGTGTTTAATTGGACTCTTTTTTTTTTTTTCTCCCATTTCCTCTCGTGCTTAGATGTGACCCTTCCTCCAAAGCAGTACCAAGTGACTGTCCAGGGCACAGAGGCGTCCAGGAGGTGCCGACTGGCCGGGGAGTATCGGGTCTCCCCGGAGAAGGACGCCGTGTTACTGCTGGCCTGCAGGACTGGTGACGCACTCCATTGTTGGCCATACAGACTCCTACGCAAATTAAGACAAGTTAAGGTAAGATATATATATATATACTGAGATTTATAAAAGAAAAACATTTTTTCTTCCTCTATTTAACACAAGGAACAGATGACATATTTCTGTGAGATGCATATAATTGGCTGTCATTACAGGGGGGGTTCAGCATCGAAGCGGGCCGTCGCTGTCACTCGGGGGAAGGCGTGTTCATCTTCCTGTCCCCCCACGGCGCCGAGATCTTCCGGGCTATCTCGGAGCAGTGCTCCTTCATCCAGCCGCCCAGATGCAATCTTCAGACTCACCCAGCTAGCACCAACCCACCCGCCAGGCCTGCTGTCTCCAGCCCAAGGACCGAGGACAAGCCGGATTGCTTCTACTCCACCATTAATCCCGCCCCTGTCCTAAATTTGAAGCCGCCATCTTTTATTAAAGCTCACGTTTCTGCCAGCAAGGACGCTGACAAGGCGGAGGACGAGCAGTGTTGTCACCTGGGGGCTCTAAATCTGGAAGGTGACTTGAGAAATGACATTTACTGCAACTTGAGGAGATCGACTCCCACTCCGATCCGAAAACATCAGCCCGCGTTTACCTCGGCTGTGGCCAAGGCCGATTGTCCCTCGGACTCCCTGCAGCTGCAGCCTTTCACTTTCACCAATCTCCCCCAGTCTGTCCTCTATGCCCTCAATTCCAAGCCCAAATACCGGCGTCAGCCCCTTGTGAATAATCGTATCCGAGCCGGGCGCACCAGCAGTCAGGCGCGGGCAGTGGATGACGCGAAGCAGAGGGAGCAGGCCGTCGGCTCCCCCGTCCACGTCACCCCCAGTGAGACCACGGGCAGTTTTAAAGACAGGCTGACAGAAATCCTTTCTAAGGACCTGGCAAAGAGCCAGCCGCCTCTTCCCTCTGATTTGGGCAGCCCCGCATTTCCTCACTAGGCTATTAGTCAGCAGACAGACCAGGAGGAGCATTTTAGCTATTTTAACCTTGATAGATTGTCACACTGCACATCCCCCTCTCCCCTTTTAATTTCTTTAAAAGAGCCCTCCACTGGGATTGTTAGGCGATACAATCTTTGGCTGGCAGACATTTTATGTGTTATTATCCGTGGAGTCTGTCACTTCACTCTGTGGATTGTTTTTTGGAAAAAAAACAAGATTCAATTAGTGTTGTTCTTCACTGCTGGAACAAAACAGAAGAAGCTGTGTCTCCCTGTGACATTAGTTGATAAGCTAAATGATTATTGTACCGTTTAATTATATAAGGAAAAAAAACAGTTTGAAAAATGATGTATCCTTGTGCAGTCAGTGAGTTACACAACATCTTTGCGACTGGCTTCCTCTGGGTTTGTTCAATTTTTCAAATACGCAAAAAGAAAACTTAAAATCTAAAATGACTAAAAATAAAAACTTAAATTGCACACACATTTTTGTTAACTATATCTTTATTGTAGCAAAACAATTCTCATAAAATACCCCATAGCGTAAACATAAATATCAAAATAAATGTTTTGTTTTTTAAAATTTAGACAAATGTCAGCAGTGACGACAGCAAATTCACTGATGATGTTCAGGGCATATAAAGTGCATAAAAAAGACCTCTGTCAGTTCATGATGGCCCTTTAATATAGGGCGTAAAACAAATGAAAGCTCTCAGGAGATGTTTTGACTTGTACCTGTGCTTTCTTTGCATTTGGTAGTGCAACTTCTAATCAAGCTATTGATGGAGAAGGACTAGTATAGGAGCAATATTTCTACAAGCATGTAGTATTTGGCTCTCTGAGTACCTCCAAGAGTCAAAGGTCAGCCGCAAATGTCCTGCGTCTCCCACTGTGATGCTCCTCCATGTCACTGAGATGTGAGGAGTCTCCATCGCTGATGCTGCCGCTGCTGCTGCTGCTGCGGGAGGATTTGTCTGACCCCAGGTCAGATCCAGCACCCAGGATGATGAGGTGGCCCATGGAGGCGCCGGGCTCCAGCTGGTTCCTCCTGGAGGAGGCCTTGTCCCCGGGGCCCATGCACTCGGACTGCACCACGCCTGACAGCAGCTCCGACAGCTCCTGGATGTAGATCTGCGCCATCTGCAGCGTGTCGTACTTGGACAGCTTCCTCTCGTTCTCCAGCGACGGGATGACGCTCCGCAGCTCGTCGAACGCCTTGTTCAGGCCGTGCATCCTCCGGCGCTCCCTGGCGTTGGCTGCGACGCGCCGGTGCTTCTGTGGTGCAAAGTGAGGCCCGCGGCCTCCGTCGGCCGTCTCCGCGCAGTCCGCGTCTGCGGAGGAGCCGCAGTCCGAGCCCGCGCCCGCGGGCACCAGCAGCCTCTGCAGCGGGATGTCCGCGGCCCCGTGCGCGTCCCTCCTGGAGAAGGCGCGCACGGAGCTAGAGGAGATCCAACTTTTGGAGGAGATGTGCTGCTGCTGCTGCAGCTGCAGGGAGAAGTCCTCCGGGTACTCCGGCCAGCCTGCAATCTCTGCCTTCGCACTCATCCTCTGTGATGGTCCGTGTGGGTGTGTGTGTGTGTGGGAGGGGGGCGGGGTGGGGGTCACACGCAAAGAGCCTGGTGGCTGGTGTCCTCCTCGCCTCTGGTGGCGGGGCCGCACCGCGCCACGCATTTATACGGCCTCCCCTCAGCCACCTCGGAGTCAGTGCCAGCCCTCAGACAGCCTGACAGCCCCGCAGCCTCAGGAGGCAGCAGCCAATCGCACCGTGCCCCTGACCGCCTCTGTCAAAGGACAATTAGACAATGCTCGACTTCTCTCTCCTATTGTGCATTGTAACTCAATCACGACCTTGTTATTATCCCCGCGCAGAGGGGGGAACTCGGCGTATTAATCATTTAGGAGCGTGGCTTGTGTGTTTCTAAAGATTTAAGAGGATCTGGTGAACTTGTTCAGAAAAGTCTGGGCTGCAAGTGCAGGAGCCAAAAAAAAGAAAGAAAAGAAGCTTTCACAACTTTTGCTATCAGATTTTTCTTAAATCCATTTTTTTACACAAATGATCATTCAAGACTGGATCATCCTCATCATCCCCCTCCCAGCTCCCAAGTCCGTGGAAAATGAACACGGACATGTTTCTCACGAGCCCATGAGTCCTTCATTGGGTCTAACCCTTCAAGGATCTGGCAGGGCTGAGGTTTGTTCTCAAACAAACAGTAAAAGTTGGACAATCTTCTGCACATTATTTGCGGGAGAATAATAAAACGAACAGGTGGGAGACCAGGTTTGGGACACACCTGTCTATGGCCGAGCCACGATTCCTGATAAGATGTCTGAAGGCCATATATGAATCATTTAGCAAAGAAGCCGGGATCAAAACACGCATGAGCCACAACTGAAGACGATGTTGTTTATTATTAATATCACTGTTTGAGGGCGGTAATTAGATTAGGATTTAATCCCCGCCCAAGTACCAGATGAACAAAGATAAATGGCTCCACAGTTATTTATAGTCACGTGGCCCCTGCCCTGTGCCTCTCGGCTGGTGTCCCCTGGCACCCCACACAAACCGCACACCTCTGTCACAAGCGGTGCCGCAAGCACGTCTCCCATATGCTGTGCGCGGCGACAACTCAGCGTCCACACTGACACTCAGTGCACCAACACAACAGCTAATCACTCATTAGATCGTCAATTACACGAGGAGGGGCGGGGGGGACGGGCCTGTCCGGTGGGAGTCGTCCCCCCCCCCCCCCATCCACATACAAATACACCCCCCTCCTCCTCTGTGTCTGTGTGTTTGTGTATGTGTGACAGTCAGGGGCCGAGCACTGGTAAAGAAAATCACCGTGACCCACCTCGCCGCCAGCAGTTTAATGAGGCCTGGTCTTAGTTGAATAAATCGGCACGCTCTCCATCCCGGGGTGTCCATTCACTTTTTTTGGGGGGTGCGGAGGGGGGGGGCCCACATGAATATTTCATTCCTTCAGCCCCACTGCCAGAGCAACAGCCTGCAACCCTGCGCGCAGGCTTTGGAGATGCGGCCACACTTCCCATCTGGTGCTGGGCGTGAGAGGGGGGAGTGGCTGCAGAGGACCGAGGAGGTGTGAGGAACATTTGAGGTCAACCTCTCCGCTGACCTCTTGCAACAGAGAGGGGTGCTGTGTCCATGCAAGCCTTGGATGAACCCAGAACCCTGAAAATCCCTTTTTTTTGTTGAACTTTTTCCTTGTAACACTGTATGATACATTACCCAATATAATACTGCATGTTGCATCACAAAAAAAAACAAAAAAACTCTTAACTGTATAATGTGCAAAAAGTGTCCCAACAATTTCCCAACAAGTCACTGTATAGCCAATGTTTTAACAACATGTCACTGACTTGGCAACCTGCACACCACAGACGACTGCAGCTGCCTCACACACCAACTGATTTCCTGCTTATCTCAACACTCCACCATCCAAACCTTAAATGCAACCAGCCAACCACTGCAGCACACACTTGTGTCAACACAACTTTTGCGGCTGTGATTCAACTTCAATTTTTTTTTTTTTTTTTTTACAGTTTTTACAATACACTCATTACATAGTTAGAAGTGTTTATAAGTATGCATACGCCTCAACCAATTATACGGTCTTACTTCCTCTTATTTTGGCATCTTTTTCTCCTGTTTAATGTTTCTCATTACATAATAGAGAGAGAGAGTAGTTCCAGAGATAATAATACCACATTGTGCCATTGTTCTAATTTCTAGGAATTGAAGCAGACCTAATAGTGAAATTAAACCAGTCCTCGTCTCACTGGGGACGTCTTAAAGCCTCCTCACTTCTCCCTGGGGGGCCAGAGTTGGGGGATCGTGGCCTCAAGCGATCTATAATTAATTCAAAGTGATTTTTGAAGGCCTTCTTTGAAGTATTGTGTCTCCGATTCATTGTCCACCTGTTCACGCATTGTGACACCTTACAGGAACTACAATACATCCGTGCATGACACAGGTGGCACCTTTTCTTTTATTTCTTTCATTTATATAGTCAGTACTGACGCACTGACTATATAAATGATTTATAGTCAATGTAGTGTTATTTTAATTAGTATAGTTCTCTCTTTGGAAAGTTCCCAGGGAATTATTAGGATGTTACGAGCTACGCATTGAGCTTAGCTAAGACCGTGTTGCCGTTAGTTATCATGGTCTGGGCTTCCTGCTTTATTTTGTAGTTTTGCCTCTGTTCCTTTGTTTTGTCACTTGACTTCCTGCCTTTGTGTTTCCCATCAGTGTGCTTGTCTACACCTGTGTCCCCGATTGTCTACACCTGCGCCCCATTAGCCTGAGTTTATATATAGTCCTCTTCTCCACTTTTCAGTTAGGCAGGTATGACCAGCACTGGTCTGTCCTGTTCCCCTTGCTGTTCTGTTTTCTCTGCATTTTATTTTAAATTTTTTTGGGGGGGGAGTTGTTCTTCTGCCTGACTCCCCCCCCCCCCCTTTAACATTAGGAGAGGAATTTTGGAAGAATCTGCCATTTGGGTCCTCCCTTAACATACGCCCACACGCGCAGTATTACAGCAACAATTGCAGGAATGAACTGGAATCTCAGCTTGATTTCCTCCCCACTTGGAGAGAGCTTTTCTTTTCCCCTCCTGAGTTGACTATCCAGTGAGCCACTGTTTCTCTTGTGTTTTAATTAAAGGCTCCTTCATTTCCAAACAAAAGGGAGTTTCCTACTTTTTTCTCCTCTTTGTCACACCACCGAGCACCAGGAACAGTGAACCTCTTGATGTTAGGAGCAGTCTACTCCGTAATTATCCCCACACACCCCGAGCTACGGAGGTGGTTCTAGAGAGCAAAGAGAGACGTCTTAAAGCCCGGGTTTCAGACGCAAATTAGAACAATTAGTGGTCTCATTAATTTGGGAAGAGGGAAGTAATATTCTGCTTAAAGTAATGGTTCATTAAGTCAATGTTATCTGTGGCAACGGGCTAATTGATGAACTCCTGGGGAGGGATAATATGAGGGGATGACTTCCCTCATACAATAGTTCAGCCCTGAGCTGGTCCTTCTGATGTGTTTACAGACCCTAAACAAGGGACTTCAGTCTTGGGAATTTTAATTCATTCTGTTTCACCCTATTATGTGATAATAGCTTTTCACAACTCCGCTGAAGTAGAGGGCCATATCATGATGCTTGAAATCAAGTCTCAGCAAGGCACTGTTTTTTAAACACTTGACGGCACTTGTCATAACGTTTACCAGACACCCTCAATGAACAGAAATATTCGCAGACCAATTAATTTTTTAGCGTTTCTTTATATTTCAGTTTTCAGCATGGGCTTCTTCCGCTAACTTTGACCCTTTATCCCCTATAAAAACGCGTCCTGTGTGTTAGACTCCATCCTAATTGTGAAATAGGAAAATAACACGAGTGACATTTACTAATTAACTGCTCTACTTGTTATTCTACAACTATAAACTAATTATAAGTTACATATTGGTTCTATAAAGTTTGCTGTATAATTTAAAGTTATTGGCTACGTGGGGTCATTTTTCATACTGAAGGTGAATAATACTTCTATCTTTTTGCTTTTTCATTTTAAAAGCGAACTATCACTGACAGAGGATAAATGCGTTCTGTGGTGCTAATACTTAAAGCATGTGGACACTTCTTCCACGGGATACGAGCTAAATAATCCCTCTGCAGAACCCCTTTTTCTATTTTTTTGCATAATGAGTTTGTGGCTCATCGGTGGTGTAGCCTTGAAGTAAACCTTCAGACTGTTTAATCAGTCTTCAAAAAGGAGTGGTGGGCTCTAATGGCCATCCTCCTTCGTGTATGACAGGCTACAAATGCAGTTTGGAGTGAGCCCTTTTCTTTCACCAGAACACCATATGGCAGATAGTGAAGTGGGCTGTATGGACCCAGTCTATCAAAGCCAAAAAAAAAAAAAAAAGCGAGCCTTCCATCAGGGCCTCTGAGAGCTGTCAGCATCGGATGAACACTTACAATGTCTAATGGATGCTTAAGCACACTTGGTGTTTGTAATAATATCTCAAAGTTGTGTATCGATGCATAGAAAATCACATAAGTATGAAAGTGAAGCGTAAAGTACTTTCCACCACATTTCACTTTGAAGGACTATATAGACACTTAAAAAAATTGCTCTTTATAGCTCCCTCAAATAATGTCAGGATAATAGGGCACATCTTGAGTGTTTATTAATGATTTATTATACACTCTGGAAGTACAGGATATTGGATGTACGATACAAAAAATGGTTTAAAGCCAACTTTTGTGTTTGACTATTGAAGTCGTTTTCAGATTTCTGGTAGTTTTTGGATGAGTTTATGTTCGGGTGGGGCAGCTAGCCTGTCGACTGTCAGCTGGGCTTGGCTCAGCTCAGCCTATCCTAGTTCACTCTTGTCTTGTGTTGTTTTGTTTCGTTGTGTATCTTTATCCCCAACATGGATATTACATGACACAGTGTCATGGACCCGCTTCAAACCAACAAAGGGATGCAACAATGATCAAAGATGATGCTATGTCAGATGGAGATATTTACACTTGATCATGCATAATTAAGTTATCTGCATGATTATGAAATCTATATAGATGCTATAGAAGTCTGATTTGAAATCATGACTGACAATTAATCAACACTGACCCAGCAATTATATCCCATTAAAAATGCATTTAATTTCGTTTTATTTGATATTTTGAAACCATTAATTAAACCATAAAATGTTGTATACTCTTTCCTTATATGATATTTTCCAGTATGACTATTTAGGTGGTTGCCTATCTGTTCTAATCTATTCTTTTCTATTACTCACGTAATACCGCCAGCTACCACCAGATGGAGACAACATAACACAACTTGTCTGCGATGATGTTAATTAAATATTACGGGTGGTTTTATTCCCTCACCAGAGAACTAAAGCAAACATGCTATGGCACGCTCAACAAGCTAAATTATCCTTTAGGAGCTGAGGTTTATTTATCAACCATCTACCAGACGCTGATCCTGCAGGAGATACACAAACAGGGAGATGTGTCTGGAGGCTGCGGGGATGGTCAACAGTCAGAAAGTCATTTACTGTGAGGATGATGTGTATCTAATAATAATAATGAAAAAAAAAACCCGGTCCCCTCACTGGGGATTATGTCCCTCATGATGTGGGCAATGACAAGATGTGATTGTGTTAGTGCCTTAGTGCGGCAGCTGCAACTCTGAACCTTCTCTATAAGAAAAAAAAAAAATCTTCCCTAAAGATGTCCCTCCGGTGTGAAAGGCACAAAGGAATCATGGTCCCACAGGTCATTTTCATTATCAGTGACAAAGTGAACGATGATGAGAGATGGCCAACGTCAGGCAGCTGTCGGCAGAGAGCAGTAGTGCTCTGTGTTCGGGGGCTGAGCTGCATGTGAAGGCGGCAGGAGGCCGTTAGTCAGATAAGATGAGCAATACTCGGGCCGGTGACCTCTCTGACCTTGCGGACCGAATTTAACGCGCTGCACCAAACGCGGTGCCGTTTTGAAGTACGGACGGTTATGAAGTTGTGTTGAATAAGTGATCCTCCACTAAAACCTCGTGACCTTCAGTGTCTCTGGTGCCTGTGAAGTCAGAGACAACTCTCGTCTTCGTCCCGTCATCCACTCTGACTTGGTCCCTCACCCCGTCTGTCACACGCAACAAAAGAAACGTTCTGAACCGGAGTGAGTGAGTGAGTGAGTGGCCCCGATTTTACTGACAGGAGAGAGAGAGAGAGAGAGAGAGAGAGGGACGACCAGGGGAATAAAGCACAATGTTTCGAAAAAAGAAAAAAAAAGGATAATTATGTCTGTCATGATCGCGGTCAGGGGGTTGGTTCAACAAAATTATTTCATTAGGCAGAAAGTGACAGCCACAACCAACTTCAATTATAATCTTGCCAAGCCTATAATTTGGCAGTAAAGGATTGTTCATCATCCTTCAGTATGGATTTTCTATGGTTGATTAATGTAATTGGATTGGACGTCTCAGTCTGAACTGACAGCTGAGCTGAAGTCGCCGCAACAGGCTTCCAAACTTTGCATTTGTGCCTTTTTAATTATAGGTGTCAATGCGGCTACATAGCATCTACATGTGTGTGTGTGTGTGTGCGCGTGCGCGTGCGTGTGGAGCAAGCCAAAGAAGGACAAGAAAGTCGGAGAAAGAAAGAGAAGAAAAGCTGGCGGTGTTTACTCAGTGATAAAGAGCCAGCATGTCCGGCTCGGCCAGGGGTCACGTATAAATAACCTTCATTATGAAAAGAGCCATTTTCTGCACCTGCCTGCTAATTGTTCCCATGCTGACACGGCGAATTGGTGTGATCGCTCCTTGTAAAGCACTCACTTTAGACGCAGGGGGAAAATGAGGGGAGGCAGAGAGAGAGAGAGAGAGAGAGAGAGAGAGGTGAGAGAGCCGGTGCCGAGCTGCATCTTAAATCGTGATTTCCATCTGTAATTTGAGCGGGTGTCGGGGGGTGCCAGAGGATTAGTAAAAAGGTGGTTACGCTTTCCTGCGTGGGCACTCCCTGTCCACCCACGCCGCCATCTTCTTCTTTGTCGTCCACCACGTGGCGGAGGACAAAATGTTAATGTCATAAATCTGAGGGCTTTTATCCTGGGCGTAATAATCCCCCCCCCCCCCCCCCAAGAGGCCCCCCCCCCCTCCCAAGAGGCCCCAGGGCTAAACTGAATGGAAATCATCGGCACCTCGTCCTTCGCTGTGATCGCCGGCCTGCAAAGTGCAAGCGAGGGTGTCAGGGGAGGGAGCCGTAGGTGAGCCGCTCGACTGTGAGATGCAGTGAACGGAGATGGCTAAGACCCGGGGGGGGCAAAGGTGAGCCAGAAAGAAAGAAAGAAAGTGGGGGAGGCAGCTGTACAGGATGAGAGGCGGAGATGAAACATTAAACAAACATGAACAGCTCTCCCCCATTGTTCCAATCCTACCCAGGCCTGAATAAAATCCTTTTCCACAGTGGTACATTGGATTTTTGGACTCACACACCATGCACACCAAGTTGTGTTTTTATTTTATTTTATTTTTATTCATCGCCAAACGGGGGTTTCCAGGGTGTCGGGGTACTGCTGCCTCCACATAACAAGAAAAATTATGTTTTTGTGATTTATTCCGCCGGAGACGGAAGGCGGACTGACAGACGGGCTTACGCCGGTGTTAAGTGCTCACCGACGCGGCCGAGAGTGGCTTGAACTCGTGGATAGAAATCAAACTCGATTTTCTGGAATTCTTGCTCTCTGTCACGGAGGCTAAAATAAAACAAGCCAACTGTTGGCGGGAAAAGCGATGCGTGCGCATGAGCTTTTCGTGCCAAGAGTCGGGCAGAAGGGAAGATTACTGACACGCTCTCTTCTGCGAAAATAGAAAACCATTGTTCTTTGCTCTTTGTTTTCATATGGATCTTACCAATGTAACGTATCGTGTGATACTTGAGGCAGGTGGCTATTGTTACACTTTGACATAGTTTGACATTTTGGAAATTAAATATTGCAAATATATAGTATGTAGTAGAGTAAAATGGCAAGCCAAAGGTTTTTCAGAGTCTCATCTCGAATTCATAATGCAGACTGTTCTGGCTTTTATTACTTACAGTTCAAAAAAGATCAAATTATGGCTTTTTATCGATCTCTCAAAGCGGAACATTTCTTTTGCAACCTATCATTAACTGTACACCACTAAGAAATGGCCGGGCCGGGTCTGCCTTTCTTTTTTTTGTCCTCTCGGGATTTGTGGGTGGCTGGGAAAAACCTGCAGGAAGTATCACCGACTAAATACCAAACTTAAACTTAAACAAAAAAAAAAAGAACCAAAAAACATCACACAAGACACATTACTCAGATATAGTAAAGTGGCCGAGGACCTCTGCAGGGCATCAGTAAACCAGGAGGAGGGTGGAACAGCACCGAGTGGCACCTTGGCTGTTGTGTTCTGTTGCTTGGGGCAAGACTTGTTTTCTCTCTCTCTCACACACACACACACACACACACACACACACACACACACACACACGCAGGTAAATTCTGTTTGATTTTTCACTTTGATTGGATTTTTCTTTCACTACATCAACCGTTGTGGAGCTGAGTGGCATCCCTGCTAAGAATAAAGGATGATCATTAAAGATCCGCGGACGTGTCGCTGAGCGGCGGGCGGTGGGGGGGGGGGGGGGCCCAACACGCCTGGCAACCCAAGGTCAGGAGCAGTGCCCTCTGGCAGGAGGCGCTGTGAGGAATGACAATGTCGGCCAACACGCCTGGCAACCCAAGGTCAGGAGCAGTGCCCTCTGGCAGGAGGCGCTGTGAGGAATGACAATGTCGGACAGAAACCTCCCTCACCTCGGCGGACCTGTCAATTTGGCGGCGATAATTAATCTCGCTCTGGTTAAATATAAATATTGTAAATCGCAGCGTGACCCCCGCGTGGTGCGGGCCCTTCATCTGTCAGCCGTAGACCTCGGCTAATGGCCCTCTGTGGGCAGAGCACACCGCCCACCTGCTGGACGTCCTCATCATTTCTTTCTCACCGGGACGTCCACAGCGGACGGAGACCAAAGACCTAGTTGCACCACAAAAGAAGATTCCGGATGGATCTGACTCCCATCTGTACTGCGTACGACTTCTTCCAGAGGCTTCCTCTTCCTGTACCACATATGTTCCTATCCACGCCGTAATCACAAGGCAAACTCATCAGAATGAGAGTCACATTCTGTGAAAGCATCCGGGCCACCATCCACTTGTTAACAATTTATGAACGCGACAGCTTCAAACTTGATGGATTGCTATGGTTGGAACAACCCTTTATTGGCGAGGCAGTATTGTAAATGCAAAGCTATAAAAGGATGAAAACAAATGATAAAATAAAACCCAACGCAGTCCTTTTTATAGGATATTCATTTGTTAATAAGGTGTCACTCCGGCAGGGGTGTTAGTAAGCCATTAATTACATGTTGATTGGATTCTGACTTTATAATAAGCGGTGGCCCTCAGTCGTTCGGGCTAATAAGCAGGGACAACAAAACAGTATAAACACATTTTACTGTAGTTTCTTGAACAGACT
Organism: Colistium nudipinnis; assembly: GCA_016785305.1. Taxonomy (NCBI): domain Eukaryota; kingdom Metazoa; phylum Chordata; class Actinopteri; order Pleuronectiformes; family Rhombosoleidae; genus Colistium; species Colistium nudipinnis. The sequence goes on from JAFBJU010000836.1 coordinate 421,682, forward strand.
CTTTTATATATATATATATATACACATATTCATTCCTACAAGTTCTATGTGTGTGTTAGCACTGTATATTTGCGTGACAGGAAACTCCGATGAGCATCGTTGCCCTCGCCGACCTTTGAAGATGAAGCGGGTTACTACATCATCTGTTATCGGTTCTGGCATTAAATTAAAACATCTCAAGCTGTTCCACAGGCTGTTCATGGTCAGCACTGATGGAGTCGCAAAAAAAAAAAAAGAAGGAATTCAGTCAGCATTGTGATGCGTGTGTGTGTGTCCTTCACTTTGTCCAAGCGCAGGGCCGCGCGTCTCAGTGCAAATTCCCTCCCTCGTCATCCTCGCGCAGTTTGGCATAGTTCAGCTGTGGTCAGATGCAATGACGGCGAGCATACAGTGGAGCCTTTAATTACCCGCACACAGCTCTGTGACTCACCTCGCGGTGCTAATTATACCAGCGCGCCGTCGCATTCGGCAGAGCGTCTCTTTATTTGAAGAGAGAAAACAAGACAAAGAAAAGGCTTCCGTGGCCTCCCTTTGGACTCAGCGTTGCAGCAGCCGTAATAAACCTGTTTGTTTGTGCGCTCGTAGGGGGCCGAGCCCTGTGGTCGCCTTTGAATGAGCCGTTAGCACCGTGGCGCTTGTTGAGCGCTTTGCCGGAATTTTGACACTTCTCGGGGCGGCACTCGCCCGCCGAGGCCGCCAAGGGTATCCTTAAGTCACGAGGCTGTTCCACGCTGGGCCCCCTCCCGGGTGGCGGGAGAGGCAAACAAATAATGGCACACACCAACACCTGCGCATGCACGTTTACACAGAGTCACCTTTAAAGTGTATGTGGGCTACCTGATGCCAGTGCTGCCATGACTAATGCAGGCCCAGAGTCACCGTCTCTCCTCCCCGAGTATCAAAGAGCTGAATTCATTGGCCGTCATTGTGGTAGCTCCCACTCCCTCTCTCTCTCTCTCTCTCTCTCTCTCTCTCGCTCGCTCTCTATTTTTTACACACAAACACACGTACACACAGAAAATGATGATGATAAACTCAGCCCACATGACATTTAAGGCAAACATTTGACAGGCAACCATAAACACTTTGCTCATTGAGGCCCCTATCACTTAAAGGGACAGTCAGACATTTTTGAGGGGAAATATTCTTCCCGCGTCATTACAATCCAATTTGTCCTAATGAACGTTTCAATATCACTCCTGTGTTTTGCCCTCAGGAGTTGGAGGAAATTCATTTTGGAGGAACCTGAAAATGACATCACGGGTGTTTTCTTTTTCTTTTTTTTGAGTGATGGCAGCGCGTGGTCTTGCCCAGCATGCGCGTTGCAACGGCGCATTTCATTTCCAGTAAATGCAGCCGTCGACGGCACTTCATGCCGCGGCACCTTTCTTCCTTGGAATGAGTGAAAAGCTACGGCGCCGTCACCGAGGTTGGGGTGAACGGTGACATACATAGTACTTGTCTGTCACACAGGACGCCCAAAAGTCTCATTGGAAATCAGTGCGTCAGACATAACCCCGATACATTTTACCGCAGGCACTGTAAGATCCCCTTTTTTTGACAGAATTGTTGTCTGAGAATATTATACGCACAGTTGGGTTAAGAATATATCGTGGCTTTCATAGCAACTCCAAGTTATACTTCCACCAAAGTCTTGCTATTTTTCGTAAACTTTTCTCAAAGCTCAAACGCTCTATGCCCTGTTTTGATATCGTCCACAATCGCCCAACTCCACATTATATACATTTCACTCACAGCGGGAATGCAGTGTAATTAGATAAGGCAGATGAGATGCCTTGGCACTTTGTGAACGGCACAATGCAGAGATAACGTTTTAATGACCTTTTTCATTTGAGCGGCCTTGGAATCCAACTGTAACGCACTTAGAAGACAAAGAGCTCGGTGCCCCCCCCCTCCCCCTCACACACACACACTTTTTTTTCCTTATTTGCCTGTGCTACGAACCATAAACAATATTTGTGTTTCTCAAGACTTTGCTCAGACTGAAAGAATAATGAAGTGTCATTCCGACCCGCTTCCTTTGCATAATACTGTCTGAGTATTCATGCAGTATAATATCCTGTCTGTCTGCGAGTGATTCCTTTTAAAGGATCCCTCCTCTGCCCTCAGCACCGATCATCACTTTAATGTGGAACCGGCAGAAAGAAAAAAAGGTTCCCATCTGACAGCGGCGGGGGTGTGATGCTGAGATGTGTACATTATTTCAGCGCGGGCTTTTACCTCTTAATGAACTCACACCACGTTTTGCTTCGTGTACGTGCGCGCATGTGTGTGCGTGTGTGTGTGTGTGTCTGGCTTACCTTGCTCCCTCTCCTCAGAGCTTTTCCTTTGTGTGAGAGTCCAGATGTTGTCATTTGCTCATTCGGGACAAAGCAGGCCTTCAACAACAGGCTGTCAACAAAATAAACCTTTGTCACATTGTTGCATGTTTACGATGTTTCAGTATTCTTCCAGGAAGGCCACCTCTATCAGAAAAACATTATGAGAAGACCTTGCAAAGTCAGAAAGACGAGCCTTTCCTGTCCGACCAAGCTGCAGATGCTTAAGTTTACCCACTGAAGTTACTCAACAACTACCAACAGCAGTGAATGAGTGGGAGAGTTTTTTTTTTTTTTTTTTTTTTCTATTGAAAAACACATCATAACAACTGTGACAGGCTCTAAGAAAACAGTTGCTGAATGTATTTATGGCAAATGTTTGCAATTGTAACTCAATACTAGGCCAGTAGACATAAGTGGATTAGTTCTCCAGAGGTATTAGGTGCGTGTAAGCAAAGTGAATTTCAATGTAACATGAGAAAAGTGCCTGCATACTCAAGGTCCCATTACGGTACCGCGGGCCCTCAGGCTACGACCGGGGGAGCGACCTTTTTCCTATCAAAGGTGATTTTGGTTTTTATAACATCCTTCGAGAGCCATAGGCTTATTACATTACCGGATACATACGGTATATCCAACTAAAATCTCTGATGCCATGGCTGCCTGTCTTTGGTGAGTCACGAAACATGCAAAATGATTATATTATTGATACTGCCCTATAATAAGGATGTATCGTATCTGAATTCCACCAATAGCGCATGGTTGGATCACTTATTAACATTGGATAAGCGTGTACCTGATATGCAGCCACATCAACAGGATAACTCTCACATAGATATTTGAATATGTATTCAGGACAAGACATTTGCTCAGACTCTTTGATTAAACACTTCATGTCACCACGAAAATGGACCCAGCGCTATTTGCGCTGCCTTTGAAAGCAGTGGAGTGTAGGACGGTGAAGGAAGATAGGCACCGATACCGAAAAAGAAATTCAGGCCCTGCCCGATGACGAAGGAGAATTGAAATCTTTTCACCGTGCCAACGTTGACGACAGTGACGATGTTAACAGGCTGACTGTAATCCTGTGTGATGTTTCCCATGATCACTGTAGGATAAACAACAAGTCAGCCTGAGCCCAACACCAAAGTGACAACAATGCGTCCGGGGGGGGCGGGGTGGCAAGAACGCATGCATAAAGTTTTATGGCAATCCGTCCAATAGGTGTTGGGCTATATGAGATGGAATAAAAGTGGTGAGTGGACCGCCGTCGCCATTCTCCAATAATGTATTTCTCATGGATGACAAGTTGAAGAGACCCTTCAGACGCCAAAGAAGATCTCCATCTACAGGGACCTCTTCGCGTTTGTAGTCCCAGCGTTTCTCTGGTGTCAGAAAGGCATTACAAAAAAAAACAAAACAGCTACAAATATGTGGCAGAAGGCTACGTGGAGGGAGGCTGATTAGCAGAAGCAGTCCCAGGTGTGTCCATTCACCCACCTGAAGGGGATCAGCTGATGAGCTCAGAGGCCCACACACACCTGGAGTGCGTCGGTGGATGCGCCTTTAAAAAGGGCTCAGAAGCCCAGGCACTCAAGGAGGGGAGGGGAGGGGAGAGGCAATCTGGGAAAAGAGGCGTGAAAGAGACAGAAGGACTGAGAACTTTGATTTATGTCGTTTTTGATTTACGATATTAATTAACAAAGTTGTGAGCAGCGGTCCGTCTGTCTGAGTGGAGCCGTGCTCCAAACCAAGTGCACATATGTCCACTCAGCTGGCCCTGGTGCGGCTGCTCTTGAATAAAATCCCATGTACTGTATGTCACTGAGGAAGAAAAAGGAAAAAAAAACAAAACAAAACACAAACACAAGAGTGTAAATCGCCACACCAATGACGCCATCCCCAAAACAATTCAAATCCCTGAACATGACAAGCCCCGAGTGTGGGTATAGGTGGAGGATGACGACGATGGATGTTCCCATGCCTCAGCTGTGTTTTCATACCCAGACGCTGACCCTGCCTCGGAGGGCACGCGGGAGTCTGGCGCCGTCGCCCCAGGAACGCCCTGCGCTGAGTACACCGTGGCTACAGATTTGACTCCGGCTAACCTCCGGTAACTACCAGCTCCGGCAGGCGGCGGATCACACCGGCAACACGGGTAATTGGGCGACCTCTTTACCTCCCCGGCCAACTCGCCACCTCTCCACAGTGCAAACGCACCAAGCCACGTACTCTCATAGAAGCCGTTGACGCCGCTTGAGAAAAATGTCGTCGTAGAAACTTAATCTGGTTATCGCGCCTTCGGGGACAAATGGAAATCTCCTTCCTCTTCTGCCTCGCAAACAAAGAAAATCATCGCTCTCCCCTCTCACGGTGTACAGAAGATTCAAGGTGCCGCGCGCGCATGGGGGTGATGCATGGCCGTATCTTTGGGTTGCGAGAGGAGGGAGAAATATTATCACATTAACACTCAATTTCCATCTCCTGCGAATCATTTCTTTTGCTGTTCCATCCTCGGGAACATATTTCATCCTTCAGCGCCGGTGAGGCTGCTTAAAATGATGATTTACCGTGGAAATGAAAGCAAGAAACGCGTCTTATGCCCAGTGGAAATGTACTTACAAACAGTCCGCTGCCATCGCGCCACTCGACTATTTCTATTTTCTATTATTCAGCCGATGGCGACGACCCAAAGAGCGCCCCTTAATATTTGTTTCTTCGCCCGCCAGGTGCAAAGGGCGGCCCCGTTTGTTATCCACGGACGACAACAGGTTCTAAGAAATATGAAGGCGAGGAAAACAGGCCACGGACGGACGATAATGGCACCTTTCCATCGAAAGGGCCTTCGCACAGATCTTCACCCAGATAAAGACTTAATGGGCCCCGTAATTAGCCCTGGAGGATTCCTCTCCTCTCCGCTGAGCCTTTGCCGGGGTCGAAAAAAACAAAATAGCAGGTTGACATTTTCTCATTGATCTCGCTCATCCCACTGTGAGCGGCAGATGAGAAAAAAAAAGGCTAACTAGCTTTGCCTTTGAACCTCTGGACGTCCACAGGCTTTGGCATTCTGTAGAGAACCGGTGCCAACGTCTCATTAAATGGCTGCGTGCATTTTCTTTTTCCGCTGCACGGGGGTTAGGCTCGTTATGGTCGGAGCGCAAAAAAGTTCTGAAACACATATTGAGGGGTTTTCGATTCAATGAGCGGGATCCCCGAGTGAACTGTGACATCTCTGTCACCCTCGTGAAAAAAATTGGCAATTGATGGAGGGGATGATCCCGAGAACTTCTGATAGACGTCTCCCAGAACAATAGCAAAAAAAAAAACAAAAAAAAAAAAACAGACCCTGACTTTTCGGAGACCGTCCCCAAGATTTTCATGAACTCCCTTTTGAATTGTGCGCTGTCATTTCTCCATTACATTCGTATTCAGTCATAACATTTTCTATATGAGATTGGTATTGCCTACCTGCACACCAGGGATTAGGCTTCGCGAATGTAACTCGTAATACAATCTCAGGCCAGGATTAAATTATTGCTAATGCTAATGGAACATTTCCCTCGCACACATTGTTCATATTAAAAGGGGAAACACGGGGTGGCTCACCATACCAGGGAATGAAAACCCTCACTGATGCCACAGCTTAACCTGCACGTGCATTAACAATGCATGTATGACAATCTGCCGCAAGTGAGCGATGCGGCCAAATCTGTGACCAAACTACTGCGCTGTGACGGCGGGAAGAAGAATGTGCGCAGTAAAAAAAAAAAAAAAAGACAATGTGTGAATTTTGAGCATTTAAATCCTTTGTGAATTTGACAACTTTATAGGAGCGCAATGCTAAACCGCTGGTGAGCTCTTTTTAATATTCCGCTCCTCCCCCTTCCTTCATAAACTCAAAATGTGGAAATAGTCCCCCCCCCACACCCACACCCCAAGAGACGGCAGACCTTTCGCACGTTTCTTCTCACTCACGCAACTTTCTTTTCAGGTAACTGGAAAATGAAGGAGTGAAATACTCTTTCTGAGCGCGAGAGAAATGTGGCTAAAGCATTGCGGCGTGTGATGGCACACACGAGGTGCTCTCCGGCGCGGGGACAAAAAACGCACACCTCTGCAAAGGAACACAAGGGCCGAGGACAGCGTGCCAAGACACAGCCACGAAATGAAAAAAAAGCCTCTCACCCAAATGTTTATTCACAGAGGACAACAATAGGGTACAAGACATGATTCACAAACAGGAACGGGCCGGTTCTGTGTTAATGAAGCATCAGAATAGGAAAAAGTGACGTTTTAAAAATGGATAACTAACGCCAAGCCGGTGCTTTATCTCAGCTCGTAACGCGCCCTCGTCTCATTGGTTCTCTTCCGCTCATCTTTTTGCTGGAAAACCATTTTCATTTTCCGCGAATCTGTCCAACCCTGAAGAGACGCATCAGCCCACGAGCCTTCCACGCAGTGCTGGACCCATCCTGTTATTTACACTCACAGCGTCTTAAAATGCCCAGCAAAGGAAATCATGATGAGTATTTGAATCCCGGCTGCTGACCCAAAAAGTTGGAGGACGTAAACGCAATTTCCCATTTTCCCGGACTCGGAGAAATGCCTCCTCTGCTGTGCGCTAATATGCGGTGGGCCTTTTTATTTATTTATTCATGTTTGCACCTAAGATATTACTTTGCAGTAATTAGACTTTATGCTTGACGATTCCTGGTTTTTCATGAAATGCATCTCCGACTGAACAACCGAGCCCCGACGCTGTATTTTCACGGAAAGGGGGCTGGTGCTGATTCAGGACGGGAATCTCAGGTATTGATTTTTCCGAATGTGTTGGCGACGACTCTCCTGGCCATCCATCTGAGGTGGCTTTTGACCCAAACAATGACAGGGTGAGAACCTGCCCTGGCAACAACAAGCCTCCAGAAGCCAGCCATGAATACTGAGCCGCATGTTTGGCTGTCTTTTGTTTTGAAATCTGAATTTTCGGTCCCCCCCCCCACAGACACACACACACACAGACACGCACACCGCTTCCCGCTCGTCCCATCAGATGCCACTCTTGAGAAGAAATCCCCACGAACGTTGCACGCCATTTCTTTGTTCCTCCCAATAAAAGATGTAACAGCTGCTTCTCGGGGAGCGAATTCTAAATGTGGCCCTCCGCTGTCAGATCCCACCGTGACCTGGACTTCTCCTGCTTCCTGTCCTCCACCTCTCCCTCCTCCTCTCATCCTCCGCCTCTCTCCTCTGCCTCCCTCCGCACCTCGCGACGAGCCCCTCTCGCGGAGCGCGTTGACAGGGCGTTCTCGCTCCAACGCCACCTGGGGCACAGCTGACGCGCCCCGGGCCGCGCGGGTGCATCGCGGCCCACGACGGCACCTCATCCTCCGCTCTCACCAGAAAACCCGGCGGAGAGGCTCCCTCGCAGGATTTCTTCAACAATCATGGCCTCGCCTTTGATGAGTTGTAATGCGTCTGTCGGCAGAGCGCCGGGGATTGGTCTGGGAATCCTCGGCGTGCCGGTTGGTCCCACGCCAGGTTGCGGCTGTCGGCCCTGATTGCCGCACATCAACAGCACGGTGACACGGGGGAGCCAGCAACCCGTGCGCGCAACTTCCTGCACCCTGCGGCCCGGGGGCCAATTCCGAGGCCTCAGTCCTCACGAATTTGTGTCTGCCACGTTTATCAGCGTGCAGTCGGAAACATGCGCTGGGGAAAATGGGAAATAAAGAGCAAGGGGGGGGCGAAGAAGTAGAAAACTGAAGATGTGACAGAATCAGGGGAATGCGTAAAAAAATAAAAATAAAGTAGGGGACCAGGCTCCAGGATGATATTTAGGCCACGCTGAGTTTTTTTTTATTTTTTATTTTTATCTACAAATATGCAGTATGTCTGCCACCTCAGACGTCCAGCAGCTGCTGCTGCTGCTGCTGCGCTCCAAGGTGACGCAGCTGCGGGGAAATTACAACGCGAACGCCTAATGCGTGACACGCTATCATTGTCCCAGAGCAACAATCTGATCATCCGGCCTCCCTAGCAAGCGCTGTCCCAAATCCACCTGTTTTTTTTTTTCCCGGGTTGTGTAGCCAACCGGGCCGAGGGATCGGATCGGCTTAACCTTTCATCGGTAATCATGGGCGATTATAAGCATTTGGACATCCTCTTATTCGGAATTATCGAGAGGGGCGGCCGGAAGGACGGTAATTATACTACAGAGTTACAGAGGTTACCGGACTTATATTGTCCAGCACGGTTTTCAGCTGAATGGGTGATAGCTTCCGTTGGACTGCAATAAAAGGAATTCGCCGGGCTTATTTACGACGCCCGGGCTCAATTTTTATATTAATAACAGAGGAGCAAAATCAATAAAGCCCCCTTTCCCTTTGGAAGATATATTTCATTAGGAGCACTCGTCCAACTCGGCTCCAGCGTAACTTTTTCCTCCTTCCAGCCGAGCAGATGGATTTTGCTAAAAGAAAAACAATAATAATTCTGTGAACATTTTTTATTTATTTTTTATTTTTCACCATCTTTGTTTCCTTGACGACACGTCTAAACAAGGAACGGTCTCCCAGACAACAAGTCTGAAGGTGCCGCAAATACCTCGTGCATGTGCATGTGTGAGCAATGAGGTGAGAGAAGAACGGCGGAGAGGTTGTTTTTGTGTACGGCGTTTTTTTTTTTAGCTGTTCTTTTTTTCTCTCTCGCGTTGAATTTCCCTCCTGTGTGGCCCCGGCGACATGTGTTGATTGATCTATTTACCTCTCTGTGCATTGCACACGCTCACACTCCTCAGTGATGGAGATGTAATGGAATAATACGATTTTCTGTTTAGCCCAGGCCCCCACTCACTCGCTCTGCGCCATGATCCCTTCCCTATAAGGAGGAACGGCATTCCAGCGGCATCCTTTCCATCACCAACAATACTCACTGTGTGACACAAATATATATATATATATATATTTTTTTTTTGCGAGACGCGGCCTGGAATATGTTCCCCTCGCTGAGATAAGATAAGATAGGATAAGATAAGATATTTATTGTCCCACAAAGGGGAAATTTGTGGCGTTGCAGTACAGCTTGAAAAGAAAAATACAGAATAATGAATAAAAATAAACTAAAGCCGTGAAAAAAAGCGCCAAAAAATAGACAGTCCTGAATACCTACAATGGGTACAGTGAATTCAGATGAAAAAGGAGACTAAGGTAATATCGTGTGTGACAATCTTAATTTACGGAGTTATGGGGAAAAATGATAATAAGCAGTTGAATTGAGATGACTAAAACCACACAGGATTGAAATGTACAGTAGACAAGTGTGAACGCAATGGTATTAACAGTATTTACAGAATGAGAATCTCCGATCCACTCGCGGTTAATAGGGCCAACAATTATTGACCCCTCCGCTCTCTCCGGTAGACGACCGCGTCGGCCGACGGGCTCTCTTGGTCGTGCCGAACGTTCCTGCTCACTGTAACGTATCTGTGGTTATTACAAAAGAGTGTTACTATGGGCCGAGTGAGCGGAGGGGGAAAAAAAAAAAAGCTATTAAAGCAGCTGCTCGTGAGCGTTGTTTGCGTTGAGGCATCATTTCTCTTGTGTGTGTGTGCGCGTGCGCGTGTGCGCGGCTATGAAGCCATCTGCCAGACTGAGGTCAAGAGAGAGGGTGAACGTCTTTGCACTTTCATTAAAAGGACATGAGACGTAGATGGATCAATGAGCATTAACACCCCGCTGCTTGAATAAATAACAAAAGAAATCATCAAATCATGAATTTGTTTGGTTAATTGACTTATTCGTTCAGCGAGTAATATTTTTGTCTTTATTGCGACATGATAAATAGGAGCTGAGATGAGGGAGCCGAACTTCTGCTGGACGGTCTTCCCGCAGAGCTTCCTCCGTCCGTATGGATTAGAAGGTAGCGAGCTGGAAAACGGCAGAAGCGCAACACCGCTCAGGAAGCACCTGCAACCATGCATGCAACAGACGAAGAACTGCATTTTTTTTTCCCCCCCCCCGATATTAGTTATACATATTTAATGACAGACGAGGCGTGCGCTCATGTGCGAATTCAGAGCAACACGGCGGTTGAATGTGAACCGAGTCGGCGCGAGACAAATCCTTTAAGGTGATTCGTCAAGCTTCCGGAGAATTTTCGAAAGCAGAGTCGAGCAGTGAGCGTTATCGCCCAAACAAAGTGTGTCCTGAAGAATGTTTCATTTAAACGGAGCGCTTGGCTGTTGAGGTTGTGTTATTGATGTGTTAGGTTTAATTGGCGTTTAAGGGCTATCTGGTCTAGATGGAACCAGGCCGTCAAGCTGATTTGAAGAAGAGCGTTCTATCATGGTATGCTCTTCTCTACCCCAACCAGTGACCTCGAACAACTGAAGTAAATACGACAGAAAGAAGATGGTCCGTTTACGGCAGGACGTTTATTATTGTAACCATGGCAACGACGGTCATCTAACCCTCAGGAAGTGCTGGGTTTTATTTCTTCACCTTCCTAATTAGTTCCAAATCCCTAGTTTGATCCTTGTGGTTGTGATGATTTTGAAATTACAGACTTTAAGACTTTAAGTGTTAATCCCCCTCTAAGTACATTTACAGTAAGACGCTGCTGCATCCCAGATTAGGGCTCCGGGTTGCCGAGCAGCAACCTCCGCGGCGATGACAGCCAAATTTACACGATCTTATTCGCCATGTCCGTGTTTCGCTTGTATGGATCTGATTTACTGACAACTCAGTCGTTTTTGGCAGCCGATCAATGATTTGTGCTCCTACCTTGAAGCATCACCAAGCAGTGTTGTCAAAAGCCGTGCCAGCTTTCCTCTTCGGCACGGCATGAAGATAACATAACTTAAACGGAAATGTCATCGGGGGGATGTTTACGAACGATAGTTTACTTACAGTACGAAGGGATTCTGCTAAAACGGGAAAACGAGTAAATCGAACGAGTACATCCGTGCTTCAGAATATTATTGATAGGAATAATGTTGAGCGTGGTGAATGTGTCGTTAATACATTGAAAACCATGGCTATCCTTTTGGTGTTCCGCCAGGGGTTCGCCAGCCTCAAGGAGAACCGGCCTTCCGGCCCCCGTGGAACCGGGGGGCGGGGTCATGAGTACACGTGAAAAAACGTGGGGAAAGGCGACGTTTCACAAAGTTTTATTCATAAGTTTTGACCGTGCCCCCCCCCCCCCCCTCCGCTCTCTCCCCCACTGGGCACAGCTGAATTATCAATGTGACCCTTTCAAACGCTGCCAGCTCCGTACATATACAATACGGCAGAGTAAAGCCAGTTGTGGAAGCGGCATTAAAGAGCACACTCGAGCATTCAGTAAATATTCATATGGCTGTACAGGTGGTAATCTGCGCAGGGAAGTGTCTGTGGACGCTGCATCTGTCGCTTCCGCTTTCCCTGCAGCTGGCCGCCGTTGTACCCACGCCAGAGTCCCTAAATAAAGACTGTTTTTTTTTTTTTTTTTTTTTTCCTCCCCTGCTCCGCGCCTCTGCTCCACACACACGCACACACACACACACACACACTTCCACCACGCCAGTGCCAAGAAAGAAGCCCCAAATGAAATCAGGCTTAAATCAAGATATATCTCCATCTCTGTATGCGAGGATAGACTGATCCTTGCAGCGGAGCTGTGACATTTCTCCCGGGCCGCGGGACGCCTCTGAAGGATTACCTCTGTGGGAGTGGGCCGCTGCATTAGGCAGCCCATGACGACTCACTCCATCGGTAGCCGTGGCAGGCACACCTCAGGAAAAAAAAAAGGAGCCCTTTTGTGTGGCCTGTGGAGAGAAAGTGAAATGAGTATAAATTGCGGTTGTCAATTTCAAAGGGGGAGAGCTGGTCATCTGTAAAAGAAAAGATGTATGAGCACACAGGGATGGATAATTTCACTCCTCTGCCAAGAAGAGGAGGACGTGGAGAAGATGACATTCCCTCCTCTGGTCTGTGACGGGACTTCAGAGTTTTCGCCTACATATATTTTTCTCTCTCGCTCTCCCTCGCGCCCCCTCTTTCTTCTTTACCCGACGGATTTAAATCGCGCACCAAGTACCTCCAGACTTTGGCCGCACGCAAACAGACGGTCGCCTGGACCCACGCCTTTCCCGTTGTTTGTCCATGTTAAAAGGTGAAAGGGGTGCGTGACGACCCCGACCATCAATCAGGAAGAAAAAAAAACAAAAAACAACACCTTTTTCCCGGAGCGGCCGTGCGTGCTATTTGTCCGGTGACTCGTAGCATTCCCAAGGTCACCCCTCACACCGAAAGGCAGCGCTTTCACAGCTGGTGTTTGAACACCTTTTTGATGCAGCTTTTTACAAATTTGTTTAATGAGAAATTGATTTTTCACTCCTTTTTTTTTTTCAATAGATGGCCCTCGGGGACGGGGGGAACGAACAGCCGGCGGTTCGGCTCCAGAGGACCAACAATCAGACGGCGAACAGGCAGGAAAGGGGCAGCTCACTGGGCGGAATGATTCCCATCCAAGGCCGTCCAGACGCGCGTGATGGCGGCCTCCTTCACCGCGGGCCAGGGCTCCAACGCATAGAGCCCGTCCAATGCTAATGTGTTGAGGCCTAATGTTGTGGAAAAAGATGGAGCTCGCTCATCAGGGCTGAATGAAACAGGAGACGGTGAGGTGGAAAACATGCAGCGGATCCACATCAGGTCTGCTGTTTCTAAGTTTGCCTGCGTGGACGAGTATGAATATGAATAAAACATGGCAGGGAAGAGCGGGGTGGGGGGGGGTGGTCTGCACTAAAATGGCTGCCGACCAAACGGGGGGGTTTGGAATTTTGGAAGCAAAACATTTATTCATGATCGGCGCGCTGAATACGAAATATTGTTTAAAGGAGGAGAGCGGCTCTGGCAGGAATAGTGAAATACAATTGATGGATCGCCACAATATCGATCGGTTAAACACGGGGATTTTGGCTACCCATTGACTGGAATGCATCTAAATCATCCTCATCATCATCATCATCATCATCATTTTTATTCCGCAACAGCCAATGTGGGGGAAAAAAATAAGTAAAAAAAAGAAGCCACGTCGTCTCGGGCTAAAGAATGCGTTTGGCCTTCTTACCCTTTCGTCATAATTCACAAGAACGACGGCGGAGTCTTCCTTAAATGGGTTAATGAAATCTTAGACTTCACCCGGCTGAGGAAGAAACTATTGATGGCGCCGCGGGGGGAGGAAACCCTATATCACCACGCCAGTTCAGATTAATCATCGGACGCGGCGTATGACATGGCTCTGCATAATGGAAACGATCACGCCCTCGCCGAGAGGAGGTTGGAATAGCGATGAGCCGATGATTACTCAAAGTCGAATGTCGAGAACAAACAAATATGTTCGAGGACATGTCGACTGGTCACCTCAAAGGAGAGCAATCAAATTATCTTCAAAGTTTTCTTGCCTCTTTTTCATCTGGCTGTTGATTTTATATATATATTTTTTTTCGGTGAGTAATGGGCATTCGGTGTCGATAGAGGCCGCACCTCGGTGTGATGTGTGAACGCAGCGAGGGGCTTGATTATTTTCATTCGGGGAGAAAATGACCATTTCACCCCACCGTGACAAACATCTTTGATTGACCCGCCGGCTCGTCTGGGTCATGCGGCGGAATCAATACTTGGCAACATCGATGCTCGAAAATCTGCCCGCATATTGCCTGGACCTCAGATAAGAGAGAAGTGGGAGGGTCGATTTTTTTTTTTTTTTGTTTCACACGGAAATGTCCCCAAACGGTGGTGATTGACACGCCTTCAGACGTGCCGATCTTGCCGGCGGCGAGCCACGCTAAGCTCCGGCAGAATAATCCGGGGATTGGGAGCGACCGGGAGTCCGGCCAGCGGCGGACGTCTTGGCTGTGACATTGCAGACGACGCCCGGTTGTCCTGCAGACCGCCTGGAATTTATGGAAATGGAAGCGGAGCGTTGAGACGGATGGGGAGGTGATCATTGTCTGTCCCGCGCAGCAATCAGGTGAAACCCTGCAGGGCTGAATTTAAAGCAAATGTGCACGATAAATCTCCAGCTTTTCTTTTTTTTTTTTGTCCTGGGCCCCGCCTAATGAAAACTAATAGTCAGACTGCGGAGGGAGCCATCCATCCTGCTCGTTTCCCTCCGCCCAACAACGGGTTACTTCCCCCCCCCCCCCGTTGGTGCCGAGCCATAAAGTGTTTACACGCAGGTTTCTCCCGGGCGGAAGTCATGCTTAAAGTAAACAAGCTCAAAACAAAGCTTCCTCAACTATTAATGTCGGCCAAATATAGACATAGATCCCAGCCAGTGTTAATTAGGGTTTATTATCTATTTAACATACTGTTGGAAGACAGCTGGAGGAATGGGGGAGGGGGGGGGGGTACACTTCAACTGCGTTGTCCTGCAGTCTTTACAAAAACGCATAACAACGTTTTTTTTTTTTTTAAATTTCAGTCTAACGAGAAAACAAACATCACAAGGAATCAGAGAAGTGATGTATTCCCGCGTATACAGCGATAGCTTATTTATTTACGGTTTGTTTAATAGGGCCTGATGCATTGTGCACAGGCAAACTGAGAACAGCTGCCCGATGCCAGCGTCGTGGTGTTTATGGCAGATGCTAATTTGCCGCGCCCAGTGTGGTGGATGTCTGTGGGCGCTTTGCGCTCAGCGATAACGCGTTATTTCACGGGGCAGGAATCGAGGGCCCATCCTGCGCCGCGCCACGGGGAGAGAGTGGAAGAGGGAGAGAGAGAGCCGGCGGGGGGGGTGGGGGGGGGGGGGTGATCTCGGGCTGCAGATAGGCGGGGGGGGGGGGGGGGGGGGGGGGGGGGGGGGGGGGGGGGGGGGGGGGGGGGGGGGGGGGGGGTGATCTCGGGCTGCAGATAGGCACCGCCGAGACGTCGCCAAATAGAATGTGACTTTGATTTCTCACCTCATTTCACTCTCATCTGTCAGAGAGGTTTCTGCTCAGGTGACGTCTCCTTTTCACGACCCTGCGCAAAAATGTGGAACGGATCAGAAATTGAGGCAGCTGCTGCCCTACATGTCGGCCTCGGCGACCTCGTCACCTCCGCCGCGCTCGCCGCGACTCGACAGCACTGACGACAACCGTTACAGCGGCCCGGACTTGAGCCGCTGCCATGCAGATGATGCACCGCCACTTTTCCCCAATGGTTTCCGTCTGCTTCCCCGTCTCCCCCTGAGCAGCCGTGACCTATTTTTCTCTGACGTATCAACAACTGCTCTTACGGATGTAAAAAAAAAAAAAAAAAGACAAAAAAAGACCACTGAGATCACAGGTAAAATGTGAACTTTTTGCACATACTTTCTTTTAGGGCCCTATTGTAATAGACAGGTAATTAGTGGATTTATTCAGCTCTGGATAACAAATTAAAAACATCTTTCAGCGCTACTAATAAAGAGAAAATTGAGATGTAAATGACCCCGCTGGTAGATGTTTATCCCTTTTTATTTTGTATTACTGCAGTTAATATGGTAACGCTGTGTACTGCAGTCGTTTCAGAGTTTGCTGATTGAAATAGCTCCGCCGGTTTTTCTTTTAATGGGTTTGCGAAACATCTCCTGCTAATTCAATAAATAACGATCAAAGAAATGAAATGAAAAATGCATGCTGCTCCAGAGATGCATGGTTTCCACAGGACACTGATGAAATGTTGGAGAGTCCACCAATAAATGTTCATGGTTTGTTTCCACATTTTAATAAGGCTTCAAATCTGGGTAAGATATGAATTCTGCTCCAAACTCATTACATAGAAAATATAAATCTCGCCAGTCAACAACCTTAAACATTGTAATATTAATGGTGGAGGAGTAAAAGTGGAGGAGTGACTCCGGAGATGATTTATGGAGGACTAATAAATCAGTAAGTTAACTCTCCTAAATACTTAAAATAGTTTTTCGCGCTGACGTCACGCTTGGAAAATTTCCTTTTGAGCGGCAAAAAGCAGAGGTCTCCACGCGGCATATAAACGGACCGTAACAAGGAAGACAGGAGGTTCTGACATCCTTCCCCGCGTTAGAGGTGTATAATTCACATCAGACTGTGCTTACAGTCCCTCAGATGGTGTCAGCTGAAGGTGTCCCTGGAGTGAGATGATGAAAAACAACAGCAACAAATGGCTATTTCCAGCGAGGGCCCAAACCTCCCATGTCAGCCCGACCACGCGCAATAAACAAGATTTGTGTCCCGGCCCGGAACTTCATCCCGTCTCCGCCCCTCCACCGTGCTCTCGTCTTGAATCCCCCGGGGTGAGGGAGGGAGAGAGAGAGAGAGAGAGGAGCAGGATTTGGGGGGTGTAATCCAAAGTCACGGGCACGCTGACCGTTGCGGAGGATAGACCGGCTCAGGCGGCAGTAGGCCCGGCCATAGATTATTCCAAACCCGTCGGGGGGACGGCTCTGCAACGGGATCTTCAGGAGCCGCCCGGAGAGAGCGCATGGAACGAATCGGCCGGTGGGTAAGGGACACCGGCGAGCGGCCTTTGTCCTCGTGAGGGACTATTAGTGAAATGGGAGAAACAATCTGCCTGTGGTCGCAGGAGCGGGGGCCTGTTTTTTTTTTTTTGTAAACCTGTTAACAGTCGCCCCCGATGGTGTCGTGAGGCTTACGCACCACCTGCTTGGCTTTTTATTCCATTCTGACCAGATCTGCTCCACTTGGCGATGAATGCCAGCTCAATGAGACAGCTGGGTACTGGTAACCGCTCTCCAGTGTTTCATCAACAGGGATTCATGTGTTATTCATTCGCCTGGACTGGCTGGCCGGTGGCCACGTAATCACTGTTGATCACTGCAGTTGTTGTGTACCGCATTGAGATTTTTATTTATTTATATCAATATCGGCTGTTCATTATTCCGCCGACATCCCCGCGCGAGGCACGGAGCCGCGGTTCAAGCCGTGTGAATAACCTCATCGAGCCCACGTCCTCCGGAACTAGCCGCCCGTCTAATCAAATTATAATCAAATTCTCAGGGAGTTTAAAAAGCATCATAAAACTCTGTTCAATAATTCACAAGAGCAGATATGATAGTACCAGACGTTTGTTTATGAATCCTGCCCGCCTGCCTGCCAACCGTCACTTTTTTTGCCCCAGAGCGACTCTGGCTGGTCCCTCTCGAAGAGGGCTGGCAGCCGCCGTATTAAAAAAAAGGGAAAAAGGCCACTTGCTGGTTTTGCAATATAAGTGTAAATACCCTTACACCTTAGAACAGCTGGGTTATGAATAATGGAGGCAGGTTGCCCTTGGTATTCATGGGAGGGGGCAACACTCTGCCACTCAAAAACAAAGAGAGAGAAGGTCCACAACCCCCTCGCTCTACTTTCTCTTTTCCTCCCTGCTTATTTGCACACACACACGCCTGTCGGGCGCCGGTCACAATTGAGGCCGCAGCAGGGCTGCCGGATGCTGCGGGCCTCTGGATGAATTCACTTGTCTCTTTTATCCCCACTTTTTTTTACTTAAGAGATCTAAAACGCTGCCGGAGAGGGATCTGTAGCCTGTTTGTGACAATAAATAAAACAAAAAGATGACACGCCGCCTCCGCCAGCCTGTGAGCCTTGAGAATTGAAAGAGGGGGTCAGGAGCTGGAGGGTTGCCAGACACTGCGGGGGGGGGGGGCAATTTCTTGCAATGACACTGATCATTTCAACAGGTGAAAAGTAAAACATGCCATCAAACGCAGAGGCACTCATAAACATATTTACTTCATAGACATGCTTAGCTTACTTTAAAGATGACACGCCGCCTACGCCAGCCTGTGAGCCTTGAGAATTGAAAGAGGGGGTCAGGAGCTGGAGGGTTGCCAGACACTGCGGGGGGGGGGGGGGGGGGGCAATTTCTTGCAATGACACTGATCATTTCAACAGGTGAAAAGTAAAACATGCCATCAAACGCAGAGGCACTCATAAACATATTTACTTCATAGACATGCTTAGCTTACTTTATTTATTTTCGAAGCGAGTGGGCGAGATAGAGAGATAGATCAAGAGAAAGTGAATGACATGCTAACCTTTGAGCCCCTCACCCCCCCCCCCCCACCCGGTGAGTCAAACCCCCCCCCCCCCCCCCCCCCCCCCCCACCCCCCAAGTCTGGAATCTACCTGTGGACATGGTGGTTGTGTGGCGTGCACTGTAAATTTCATCTGCCGGAGCACTCAGTAGTCCTGATCCTTAAAGCCTCCCAAATTGTCCGTATTGATTTTTTCGCCCCCCATTAACCGATTAGCGCCTCAGTTTTGAATTACCGCTCGTGCTCTGCAGGCTGAACTGCCGGCGGGGTCAGCTGTCTCATTAGACAGTCGTTAGGGACACTTCTGATAAGTTGCCGTTGTCACACTCCTTTAATCGAGGGGGATTTTCATCGTCGCCATCAGAAAACACGCCGTCCAACGCTCTCCCCCCCCCCCCCACACACACACACACAAGTCGGGCTCCTTTTTCAAAGGACGGCGACTTTACACCACACTAAAAAAGAAAAGTCATTGACTTGGTGAGTGAAACCTAGACATTGGAGCTAAAAACCCCCGGCTCAGATACTCTGGCAGCTACATGTCTGAAGTATTGTGATTTATTTTTTGTGCTGCACCCGCTTCCCCCTTCAGCCTTTTCTCATTTCCTTCGTCCTCTACGGTGACTTCTGTCAGAGAGCGGCGTCTTTATTTTCCGCTGCGAGTTAGTGAGGAAGGCCACAAAGCGAAGAAGGGCTGCGGAGGAGACATAAATGTAACTCACACGACGTCATCAGCCCTCAGGGATGCCGTTTTTCAGAGTGGATTTTCATTTACGACATTAACAATTACCTTATTTAATAAAACATCTGTTCACGTAAGCTATGCCGGTGGTTTGTGGTCACACGTCACCTACATACACTGATCAGCGACAATACTGGAACCGGTGGTTACCGGTTGTCATGGCTGCTGGTGTGTATTGTGTGATTAATAATGAGGTCGCTCGCTGCCAGCTGTAAAATGTTCCTATAGGGATCAATTATCGTGGTGAAAAAAAAATGGATGTCATTAACATTTTATTGAAGTTCTTAGGATACCGACTCCACGGTGTAATTTCCTCCCGGGATGACGGGGAACATACAGTGTCACCCTCACTCTTTTCCAAATCCTTTCCATTTCAAGTTTGATGGATTTGCTCATAACAAATATCTCTCAACGGTGTCCAAAAAAATCAAGACGAGGGAAGAGAGGAACAGGCTGCCAGTGCTTAATCGCTCCAGATTTCCAACCCAACCTTATTGGTGGAGGCTGTTGGAGCCATATGCGGCCCGAGAAGAATACCACAAACATGCTTGCCTGTTATATTTAGAATAAAAAAAGAAAAATCTGGACTGTCTGATTTTTATTCTGATGTTTTATACTGATAGTGCTCTTGGTAGAAACGATGTAAACATGTAATTTTTCCACATCAGATAAATAGAAGTTTAGTGAATTAATAATGCACCAGATTACATTGATTTTTTTTTTTTTGTTTGTGTGCAATTATCATAAAAAAAAACGGTTCAGCCCCTGCCCTAGTTAATATAAATGCCTCTCAGGAGGATGTTTTCCTCATCCTGAAGACAGCTGTTTACTGTCATCTTTCTGAGATGGAATAAATGCATTCCAGTATTGTGTGAGTGCAGCTTTCTCATTCTCCGGTTTTTATTATTTGAGAAATAACCAATTTAATGCAATCTGTTGTTTGATTGATAAACGTGCAAAACAAATGCGGGGAATAGCGTTCACATCTTTATCCTTTTAAAAGAAATTGCGTATTTTTTTAAATATATTTTTTTGTAGGTGTGTGTGAGTGTGTGTGTCAGACAAAAAACCAAAAACGTACATGTGTATCATGTGTGTGCGTGTCGTTCTTCCCCCTCTCTGGGTGTGTGTGTGTGTGTGTGTGTCTTCTCCCTGTTAATCTTCCCCTTGTGTTTCAGGCTGTTGTGAGGTGGGGAAGTGGGCGTGGCTTACCTGCACACACCTGATCCTCGTCAACCTCCACACTATTTAAACCCGCTCCGCTCAGCCGCTCCTCAGTGTGTCCTTTTAGCCCACAGCATCGGTCCTGGCTCCTAAACCTTCCCGGGACACTAATCCTTGTGCCCCTACTTATATTTTCTGTCCTACGCTTCAGTTCCTAAAAAGCATCAACCTCTTAGTCTCTCATTTCCCCCTTCGAGGCACAAAACCTACGTCTCTGCAGTTTGAGTGTTGATCCTTTGCATAAACACAGGTATCATCAGGCATTCATCAACACCCCGAGACATCATTTCAGAACAATTACCTCTTAAATGCCACAGTGATGCCGCAGGTGCTTTGTTTCCTCCGCGACTAGATAAATGGTTCCCGTGCCTCATTTCATCGAGACAAAATTGACACTTTTCTCTGATAATAGGCTCCACCAGCACGGATACAAGTTCCAGAAGCGTCCTGCAGCGACTCCATTTGCGGCGGCAAACGCCATTTGGAGAGAAGTGCACAAGATGTAACATCCTGTCGCGGCTGACACTTTGGAATCAAGAGTCAAGCGATTAACATAGAAATCGCGCGCGAGTGGGCCTGCTTACCAATCTGCTTTGTGTATTAGCCACAACATCCATATTTTAAAGCTTGCTGAGCCTAATGAACATCCCGCTCTTATTGATGATCCCATTGTTGTGTGCAGGAATTTGCATAATCACTACTTTACTCCGATTAAATTACGCTCCATTAAAACATACCACAGTTCCTCTTCACTTTAGCTGAGAGAGGTGATACTGTCTCGTGCACAGTGTGCGTTTCTATTTTGAGTTAACAGTATGCACAAAAAAAACCCCCAAAAAACATCTTATTTAAATCTCTTTCAATTTAATTTAATTTTTGACTCATTTCACACAGTGAAGGACGAGGTGTAACGTTTTTTTTGGTTTGTTTTGTTTTTCTTTTCAGTTTTTACAACATTACGCGCCCGTGTGTCGCATCATCATTATATCTCACAATATTTTCTGCTGAGGCAGGGACTTGCAGAGAGAGTGTATTTATGTTCTGGAAGGGGGGGGAGAGGCAGCAGGGAGGCGAGGAGGAAGGTAGCAGGAAGATAATAGTTTGAAGGCTGTGTCAGTAGAAGGCAGGCTTCAGAAAATATCAGGGCAGCGTTCAGAGATAAAAGAAAACAGGTATAGCACCCTATCATGTCCTCACAGTAACTTTGCTTTGATGTTTGAAAAAATCCGACCGCACTTCTCCCCTTTCTGTCCTTCCCCACGACTTTAGTTGCTTCTCATTTTATTCCAATTAAAAGCAACAAAAAATTGATTTAATCCCATCAAATGTTTTAATTGAGATTATTGCCATTAACAGAGTAGAGATAACTAAGGCCGTGGTTTCCTTTCGAACTGAAAACTGCGGTGAGTGTAAAAATATTGTAGAGAAATTCGACGGACAAATTTAAAAAAATAATAATTTGCAGACAGCCAGCAAAAAAGTAAAAATACATATCTTAAACACAAGCTTATACAATTTGCTCACCGGATTGAAGTTTTAGATTGATTTCTATATTGCAACAACATTCGTACATTTAATTATCACGGAAGAATGAGTCTAGTGTTATACTGTATTCCGTTTTCAGTATTTGGCTTAATTTTTCTTCAATTGATTACTCTTTGTGTTTTTCCTGCTCACACGTTTTCCCATTACTGAAGATGTTTTCTTCATTAAAAAAAAAAAAAAAAAAAAGGTCAACAGATTAATTTTGAAACCGCAAATGTCGTTCAATAACAGCCTGTGAGGAACAGGCCGTACATTCTCTGATGTAGCTGTCAGTGAATTGATTTCGGCTCTTCACGTTTTCAGAAAGGGTCGGGTGATCACGCAGTCATCAAGGCATCCATGCAGGCGCATGGATACGCACACACACATGCACAAGCACATAATGGTAAAATTCTTAGCACAGCTGAATGGAGACCCATTTGCCAGTTCTTGATAAATGTGTTTGTCCGTTTACTTAAACGCATGAGGAATTCAATTAATTTTGTAAAGTGGAACAATACTGGACCTAATCAAAATAAATGAATCCACAAAACCACATCATTGCTATTTATTACAAAAACACATTTCTCCATTTTGGTATGATGCATTCCAGTACCCATGGGCTGACCCGTTACTCCCAGTTAATTAAAAGACATATACAGTTATGCTCAACTTAGCCCTTGGATTGGCTCAGACATATCGCAGCCACGCTGCTCTTGCGGCAGCTTAAATAGGCATGACGCACATCTGGCTGCACTTGATGCCTTACTTTAGAGACCAAACACTGGGGTGTCATGCTGACTAAGTTCTATCCAAGTCCATTTACTTATATAGGCACGATATGATGTGTTGAGAGGACATAGGGATCCTAAAATCTCTCCAAGGCCAGTTGTCATTTCCATAGTTTCTATAAAAACTGCAAAAATATCTTACGCTAAATATTTTGACAGCGCCGTCATTTGCGTGGCTTTAATTTGCATACCACAATGTGATCATTTATGTAATGTTGCATGGTGATTAGCTAGCCCTCTTTGTGTAAATCATGCCACAATTTAAAACTACTCCGCTACAACGAATGGAAATGGTCCTGCGAACGGAATAAAACAATTGACTTGAGGTGTGAAAATATAGGCATGGTTACGTTTTTTTGCGCGGGCATCCAATTTTTTGGGTCGAGGTGGAACTCCGGGAACTTGCAGCTGCATGCATTCCTCCTACTTATCCACCATCTGCAAAGTCCTGGCAAAGTCCTACAGTTTTATTATTAATTATCATTCTTATTATTTGATGTAGCAGCAGCAGCAGTGGAAGCCGTTGTGTGGCGTTGGGTCCAGGCGGCCGCAGCCCTGCTCCAGAGTTGCAGACTGAGATCGACTTGTTTTGCCTTCTCCTTTCCTGTGCTATAGACCCGCTGAGACCCGCGCTGCTGTGCCATCAGTAACCTATACAGCAAGGCATGTCAACTCACAAGTGACTGCCACCAATATCGGACAAGCCCGGATGAGACACTTTATCACATTTCATTGCTTTTCAAATGTATGCCGAGACGGGGACAATGTGATTTATTATTTATGCTCCGAAAGCCACCTTATCCATCTCTGCCAATGGACGGGCTAAAAATAAACAATTCATTTAGTACTTCTGAACACACGTGGTGGATGCATTGCGCTTTATGCAGTCTGACATTGTCACCTTAGACGCGACGTGATGTAAAGTACAGTAAATGTATAGGACTAGATAATCCCGTGAAACTCGTCTTGTATAGTTGACATTTGATGAAGAGCAATTTCAGATCTATTTCCATGACCCGCTTGAGGGAAATATTAGTCGCCGCTTGAGGCGGAAATGCAAAATCAAAGGAGGAATTTAGTCCCGCGATCTCTGGATCAGATGCATGCTTGAGCTCTACGTGATTCTTCTGTGCCTTCATTTAAAGGAAATAAGGGGTCTCAGAAGGGAACGGCAGTCTGGGCTACAGGACAAGGTTACCTTGCCAGGCTGCTTATCATGGAGAAAGTGGCCTGCTAGGACAAAGCAATTCAGAATTTTATTATCATTCAAATTAGAACATATAGAGGGGCTCCTATCCGATTGGTGAAATAATGGGAGTCATTTATCTAGGTCTCACCGACCTTTCATTTCCCATTCATGTCTTATTAGCGCCGCATGCATCATCATCCTGCCATAATTAAAAAGAGAAAATCAAATTGATTGTGGGAGGGGAAAAAGAAAAGGTGCACACAGGTAGAGATTGAATGGAGCTGTGTTTTCTTTAAAGCTTTGATTTTCTTTTGTCATTTATACTTCTCAGTCACTCAGAAACCCAGGGGGGACACTCGCCACACGTCACAGGTGCTCATCAGCTCTGGGCTAGCCACTGCCATAATCAGAACAAAAGCGCATTAGAGCCCCAGTGATTAATGCACCATGAGACTGAAGAAAAGGTTTCTCACGCATTATGAGTCTTCGTAATGGATTTGTAAAAAAAAAAAAAAAACTACTCTAGCATAAGCTAATGACTAAGGCGGGATTTTATCATGTAAAAGTGGATATTTTTGCAGCGGGGAGCTCTTGCTTTCAAGGCCAGGCATTGCTGTGAGAAAATGACATTATAAAATTACAGACAGCAGACGCTTGTCTAAATTGAAAGTGATGTAACGGAGAGGCCTTTGGTGTCGAGGAGAGTTTTCGGTAGACACTAAGAGACACGAGACACTGCCCCCATCAAAAGCGGAAAAAGTAATAAATACGGAAGGTTGTTATCGCAGCAATTGTGTTTGCAGGCATCCGCAATGCGTTCATCATTGGCCAATCCAGACAGGAACTGAAAGGAAAGTAGTTAACCGCTTACCGCACTCCAGTTCAATGAGTGTCACCCAATGGCGTGTCTCCCCTCCTCTCCGTCTGAAGCTTGCAATTCGCCAGGGGTCCACGTTGGAGAAGATGAATGGGGCGAGAGTTGCCCCTCAAAGTGGCCCTGTGATGAGAAATCTGCGCGGGAGACGCTCATATTTTATCTGCAAAATGGAACAAAACAATTCCCCCCCAAAGCCCTCTTAAATGCTAATTGAATAGTAATGCAATGCCCCAGGCATCTCGTTGTCAGCTCATTTGGGCAGTGATTTGTCTCAATCCGTCATAGGATTCTCACTTTTGGCACGCTCTCAATGAACTGCTCAATGTGCCATTGAAATTCAATTTCAGAAATCCCTGCGCTGTACAACGTCCTCTTTGCCGGGCATTCTCTACACTTTAAGTCCTCCCAATTCATTTTTTATTTTTTTTAAAGCAGAGGGATTTGTAACTTATGTATAGAAACTTTTTTTTTTTTTGAATGAATGAATGAACGACGGATTGTCTGGTGGCGTCGTGATTCCACTAACCCCGCAGTTAAAACATATTTAATTGCGATTCTTTGTCATGTGAAAATGGATTCTCCGTGAAACAGAACAAAGTCTTATCTCACTGCCGCACTAATAAAAATGATGGATAACGCGGGAGCCCGAGATGATTGGAGACAATTGGATTCCACCCACATTATGTAATTCAAACGCCGCTCGGAGAACAAGCGGGAGTCTCAGGTTCCTCCTCGACTGCTCTCCAGCCGGCAGGGTTAGGAAGAGGCCACGCAGAAAAAAACCAAAAAAAAAAACAACCCTGCTGGGACGGAGACAGGAAGAGGATCCGCTGCGCTATCGCAGCTTGCTGTGCTATGAGAAAATACCAACTCTCTTTACTTGTATGAGGAAATATGCTATAAACAACCGCCAAACAGAAAATGATTATATATATATATATATATTTTTTAGTATGTAATAAAAGCTGCATAGGTCCCGTTTTTATTTAAACCTGGGATGACTGCTGCGAAGGTGGTGGACCTGCGAATAATTTTGACCCACACCTGTTCTTCTTAGCACTACACAAAATGTTATAGTCTCGCAGGTCACTGTTTCGGTTAAATCGCCCCATTTTACACCTCTTGCACAACACACCAACGAGATGTCACAAATGTAACCTCAACCCTTTTGAGCCACCCACGTCAAGTGGTCAGCGTTTGTAATACAAAAGCAACAAACACATAACGCTACGTCTGAGATGGATACACATAGCAGGCGCTGGTGATGGTGCACAAGCACAAGGGGCGTTGGTTTTCACCCCTGTCTGTGTGTGGCTGAAATAAATCAGCAATCCACGGCCAATTTCTTTTTTTTGGAGTGTATCTCCAGATGATTTACCTTGGGAGCTGGACGGTCACAGGTCGAGGTGAAGGTCAGCAAATATATGGTGTGAAAAACAAATTGGGCTAGAAAAACAATCTCAATCTGTCATATGACACCACACAATAAGTGACGTCGGGAATACATCACAATGAGATCATGCATTGCCGTAAACAAAACCTTTCTTACGAAATCCATCAGGTCTCAATACACAACCTAAACCTAGAGGATAATAATGTCTGATAAAGTACCATTTTATGACATCATCTCATCAATTAGTAGTATAAACTACTCAATGAAAGCTGTAGCATTACCATATTCGGGTATATACTGTACATCACATACGTGTGGTATGCATGGCCTTTCCATTTTTATGACTTAACAGCAGCCTGCTCCCATGAAATACAACATTTGGTAATCAATAGATACCTCGTTTGTTCGCGATGATTCCTAACATTTTTCCATTTGACTCACGCAACGAGAGTTTTGCGTACCATTCGGAAGCGACGTTGGTTACCCACGAGCCCCTTTGAAATATGCGGCCACGCACTGATAAAATGCGTCTCCGTTGGGCACAGCGTGTCGGTTTCAATTTGCAAGCTTAAATTCCCCTGCCACCTCTGAAGTTCAGCGGCAGTCCAGCAGTCCATCTCAGCCCGGGGTGACGGAGCAGGTTAATTGCTGAATTGGGATTTGTCGCGCCCGAACAGACGAACGCGGACGTGACCGCATGGCTGCGACGCACAGATAACAGATCGTTGTCTCTGGCGCGCAAGTTATAATCGCCGAGGTATGTCATTACATAAATCTACATATCGTGGATGGACAAAGGGTAAAAGATGGACTCCTAGCTGAACACACACTCTGCACGTCACTGTGTATTTCAATAAGCTTCATCGCACGACGTTGAATTCAAACCAGCCGCCGTATCAGCAGCTCTGAAATAAGACCTCATAAACACAACCCTACCATGTGTTGAATTACAAGGAAGAATCTGACCTTCGGCACAAGGGAAAAAACCACGTCTCCAATCTGAACCCCCGGAACTTCATATTTTATCCATCTGAGAGATGTTGTGCTGTTTCTGTTTCGTTAGTGGGACTTCATTTTCAGTGTGTTCAGTTTAGTTTAGTTTTTGAATGCACTTTCACTTGTTGCAAGAACTTTATTGACAAAAAGTGGCACCACACGGGGAATGGCGGATGCAGCTCGCTTAAGATGACAGTATTTGTTTGCAGTACGAATTGAGACTAATTGACCTTGCAAGATGGATCGTCCTCGTCGGGTACATTTCACACGCCGCACGACGCAAAACATCTCCCACACTCGCCCTGGATCTGTCGCTGCAGGGGGGACACCAAGGCAACGGCATGTTACACCCCAATCCTCGTCGAATTAGACATTATTTTTCTGTTGTTGCCGATGCTTAGACCCTCGTTTATGTTTAATGGCGTGAGTTATCGCATGCCCGGAGCGTTGTAACTCACGTTGCACAGAGCATGGAACATTTCTAGAGTCACTTCACTCGCCATACAGGACGAGGCCACGCAGCTCCTGAGGGCCTCGCAGCAGCGATGATCCACGTTGTGTTATTGCTCTGGGACACCTGACTTTCCCCCCCCCCCCCCCCCAAAAAAAAAAAAATCACCTCAGGAGAAGATGATGTGCGTCTTGCTTCGAGGGGGCAACCTTACAAGAACCCGGGGAGGAGAGTGAGAGGGATGGGTGGGCATCAGGGGGTCAACACATTATCCCTACTAATGTGCTGTGAGATTGGTAGCTAATTGATTTTGCATGCTGATTGATATTAGCACCGGGCGCATTACCAGCTTCTGGCTTCACACGCCGTGCAAACGGATGCGATCAAAAAAAAAAAAAAAAAAAGAGGCAGGCAATCCTCCCCTCTCTCCAAGGTTAAGTCTGGGCGATTTACACGGGATGGGTTTTGATGCTCACGCGCTGGGTCCGCTTAACCACAAAAAATCCTCACCTGCCGAGAGAGGAGGAGGAGGAGGAGGAGGTGGGCTGAGCAGATGCAGATCAGCACATCAGAGCCGGCCACAGAAGCCTCTGAAGTCCAAAAAGGACTTGGAGCATAATCACGACAAATTATATCCACATCAAGTGTCGAGGAAAGGAGACTTTCAAGTGTCAATCCGCATTACCCCCTTCACGTCGTGTAGATATGTCCGCTTAGTGAGGGGTTAATGAAGGGGTCTGGGGCCACAGCACCCGCAAATACGCGCTGGAGGCATTCAAATGCAACGCCGGCACTTGACCATGTGTTGGTATTGACTCTGGAACAAACAACAACGACAACAACACACCTCAAAATGGATCTTTAATCTGTGATTCCCGTCTTGCTGGAGCTTTTCGTCAGTTTCACCTTGCCGGTTACCAGCTTGGGAGTTGAACTCGCCAGTTTAAAGAACATGTTCGCCGTGCCACCTGGCAATGAACCTTTTTCTCCCCTCATTATTTTGGCAACGTCCCAAGCCGTACACTCCTTCAGGATGTTTGCTGAGTAAACCATGGATATATTCCTGAGGAAATTTTCGAATTAGTCACTACCACACAAAGGTGTATATTTGAATCCTCATCACTATGTGACATTCATTACATGTCCTGCTTGTTCTCAGCGTGAAGGTATGTCCGCCCGGACTCAGCGGAGAGTAGACTAGTTCTAAATGTTCCCAATGCAGGTTTAACCCTTTTTTCCCTCTTAGAAATGTGGTAGTTTGTTTGAATGGTATCAGGAGGAATGTTCTTTCTTTTTTTTTTTTGGTGAATTCACTTTTTTTACGAACAGAGCCCTGCACTGGTTTCCACCTCCGTCTGACTCATTTGGGCAGATAAGAACATTCAGTAAGCAATTGTACCAGATTGCGGAGCGAAGCATTTAGGCGTTGCAGGTAGTAAATGTTGTTGTTGGCATCGTTCACACTCAGAATGAAACCAATACTCCACCAAAGTGGTGCCACTTTTGTATGGTGTTCGTTGAAAATGTCCCCTCAAGTGTTTTTTTTTTTTTTAAATGACCCTTTTTTAAAATGCTTAATGAAAACAGGAAAAATCCTTCTTTGTGAGTGGGAGGTACAGTGCGAAAGTCTCGGGGGAAGACGAGTCTGAAGCCTTAAGAGGATGAAAAGAGCCGTTATGTTGAGTTTTGAACAAAAGTTGAATGCCAAAGCAATTAAAGTCATATTGTTCACCTTCCACGCTGATGATCGCCAGCTTCCTTCAACAGCAGGTTGTGAGCAGCGCACGGTTCTGACTTCCCCAACTTTACATGGTAACAACATTTTTTTTCATACCACATGTTAAAGTTCAATGTATTTTTCATAGATATATGTGTTTGGGTTTGGGTTTGGGTTTCATCGTTTGCTTATTTGTTGTTTTCTATATGTTTGGGCAAACCTGCGGCTTAGGACTGGCCCATTCTCAAGTGTATTGTCTCAACAACTATTAGATGTGTTGCCGATTGTCAGAGGATACATCATATTGACTTGCATGTTTCTGTGACATGATATTTTCTTCTACCGTTACCGCTAGTTCCAATTTTTCATTTCACTACCAATATCAATATCCCAAAGAAACAATGGATCCTAAGGACTTGAGCCTTCAAGTCAAAATTTCAAGCTGTTTAATGCTGCTAAATTCCAGGTGAAATACCTCTGCCTCCCTGTGTAGCTGGGTCTGGTGGCGTGTGTGTGTGTGTGTGTGTGTGTGTGTGTTGGGATGTGTTGTTCTGAACATAGCTAACATGCTGCCACATGACAAATCTGACAAAACACAAGATGCTGTACATGACGTTCCGCTAGCTCAGTTTCCATGGTTACCACACCTGATTAGGCGTGGAGTCACACACGCACGTGCCCCCTGGACTGGGACAACAAGGCGAGCAGCTACACCTCGCGGAGCGCACGCAACAACAACAACGACAAAACCAACACAACTCTTCTGTTCGTCAAGCTGCCGCCGTGTAATCGCCTCTCACTCTGTTTAATTCTCTCAGCCGCCCGGTGACGTGTGGAGATGTTGACTTATCTCTCCCTCCCGCTGATCTTCCCGACTTTGGTTCATGATCAAATGTTTGACAACCCAGAGATGTGATCAACTTTTTCTCCCCTCTGGCTTTATTCTCTTTTCAAATCCTTTATGCGCCGGTGCCATTCCCTATTCCCTCTGCTCAGCATGCACGAAGCTGACAGCGCGGGGCGCCCAGAGATCCATAATCCCCCTACAGGAGAGAAGTGGACGGCTTTAATGATTTAAATCTCGTCAATGAGCACCATCTCGGATTTGCAATGAGAAATGGGAAAGTGTGTTGGACTTGGTCCAAAAACAGGGGCCACACTAACCAGCATCAGCATTCCCCCTCAGTCAATGCTCATTGACTGTAGCAAGTAGGTGCTTAATCAGTTTTAATTAGAGATCATCAGACATCTTGTCCATTCCAGTAACAAGGGGGCAAAATCCTGGTCTGCGAGGGGTCAGAGTTATCAATTTGACATTTTGAGTCCAATTTCTTCCATTTGATGACATTGGTTGCCCACATTTTTTATTATTTTTTTTCTTTTTCTTTTCTTTTTTCACAGAGCAGATGGTTCGGTGATGCTCGACGAACTACACGGGATCACTCCTCACAGGAAGAAGCCGGATTTGACGCAGCACCGCCTTGTCGTCAGGGTTTGGATGCCGATTCGCCGTGTGACCACAACAGTGGCGAAACCGAGCATGGAACCAAAAACAAACATCTGAGCAAAACGGAGTGAGTGGAGTGTGTGGCAAAAAGCTCCCGAGTAGAGTCCACACTGGGTGTGGCGGCGCCGTCTCACCGGCTGGTGCTATCTCTTAGTAATGAGGCTCTGTGAAGCAGCGTTTCACACCCCTCACCGGGCGCTCATACATCATTAATGTTCCCACATCATAGTCCTGATAATTACCAGGGACGTGAATGCCACCTCAGTCGAGCCTCCGCGATAGAGGCTGACAGCACACGGTCTGTGGGCTGCCATCACACACGCACTCACAATCAAGAGTCCCGCCGCACAATACGCCGAATTTACCCAAAGACAAGCGCATGTCCTCTTATTACACCCACAACACCGGGGAACTGACTTTGTTCCAGCACGCGGCACACATTTGCAAGCATCTACTTTGCGTGTGACTACGAGAACCCAAGGCTCCGAGGGAAAGGCAAAAAAAAAGGGGGAGAAAGAGAGAGAGAGGGATGGTGGGGCGGGATGGGAGCTCATTAAAAAATAACAGATAGCAGCGAGTAGATAGTTTAGGTTTTGGTGAATGGAATTTAATCGTGCCGCTCGAGCCAATTATCACGAGGAAGAGTGTTGAAATTGGACAATCCTGAATCGCACCATTTACTTGGCCTTTATGAAACAAAGGGACCAAGAAAGGATGCAAAGGGGCATCTTAACGATTGATTTTATATAACCACATGCTTTCCCAAAGATGCCTTGTGCAATTAGGTGGATTTTGAACGTTTTGTCCTCATATTCTAATTGCGAGTAAGTTCTTGTTCAAGTTATCCAGCAACATTTTATTCTGCAGTGTGAGCTGCCGCTAAAAACAACTGATAATATTCCACGTGTAAAAAAAACACCCATCCGCTGAACACACCGTCAAGAGGGAAAATATTCTATCTAAAATGAATGACCTTGGTCTAGATTTTGCTTTTTTTTTTTTTTTTAAATGACAAATAAATACAAATATAATACATCCTGTAGAGGCGACACATTTTCACCTTTACAATATTTTCAGCAACGTCGTGATTACTCCATCCTTGCAGAGCGGCACTGATGGAAAAAGAAGAAAAGATAATTGTATCATTTGGTATTAATTATTGATTCATTTAATTTCATAAAATAGAAACAGAAAAGGCAAAAAAAAAAAAAGGGAAGAAAAATATTTCCGGGGGCCACTCATTGAAATCTGCTCATTAAACGGCCAATTCGCGTTGAAGCATTTAAATTCTCCAACATGTGTTGGCGTCCGGGAGGGAGACTTATCATTCTGGCTGTCAGATTACCCGTGTGACCGAACAGATGTTTGCACCTCCTTCAGTTCTTCATTGCTTTCTCTCCTCCTCCATTCCTCCTTCTCCTCCTCCGATTCAGACAGACGTGTAGGCCCACTCGGGAGGGGTTTCCAACGGAACCCTCATTTGGCCAATTACCCTGACCTTCGATGTGCCGGCCAACCAGACGCCTTCTGCGGGCCAACTTCCCCAGACATTTCGGCACGCTCCTCGGGTCCCAGCTGATAGGACAGTTTAGCTCCAAATGAGCCTGTTTTACCTCCACACATTTCTTTTCCCGCATATCTTCCGGGGCTGTGGGTTTTATCGATCGCCGCCCCTCCCAAAAGCGTCTGGGGGGGGGGGGGGGGCCTAGACCGGGGGGCACTCGGCAGCAGCTGGTTGGGCCGCTGATGGTTGTTAGCCCCGCTGGCTTCTCTGTTTCGGGGGCTCTGAGTGGTGCCAGGCTCAGCAGCTACCCCGCTCCCCCCGCAGCCCTGTCTGAGGACGCTCGTTAGGAAGCTGCCTAAAATAGAGGAGAACTATCTCCAGTCTCACCGCACCGCTTTGCTCTCTCCGCATGCCCTGGCTGGTTCGGCTGGCTCGGCTGGCTGAGGGGTTACCTGGTGCTCAGGGCGCAAGGTTTACACAGCTGTGTGTGTGTGTGTGTGTGTGTGTGTGTGTGTCTGTGTGTGTGTGTGTGTCTGTGTGTGTGTGAGTGTGTGCGTGCGCCCGCCTCAGTGTGTGAGCTTATGAGTTCGAAATCTCAGTCTGGTCTCAAAACCAAAGCTTGTTTTTTCTTGTTTACCTACGCACTGTTTTGATTGGAGGTGGCCCGGTGGGATTTGAACCCAGCCAGGGCCACCGCAGGGGAGCCGAAGGGGAGATCAGGCTACACGCTCGGCTGCTCCGGCTTCCCGCCATTACAAACCCCCCGGCTTGTTCGAGGCTTGGCGCTCATGCATCTTCTCTCAGTTTAGCCGGATAATAACGCTGTGTAGTTCCGTTTTTTTTTTTTTTTCCTAATTCATCCAGCGCCCTCGGTTTGCTCTCTCAGGCAGGACGTTCTCATCCGGCGCCTCTCTCCGGACGAGGCCTGTGCCCCCTTCGTTTCCACGGCGACGCTGATAACATCGCGGTGATTGCGCCTAATAAAAGAAGCGCCTGGCTCATTTGACAGGGAACCGAAGCAGATTACATTGTGAATCTCATTCAAATCAGTAAACTAATTGAATTAGTAAAGTCATTTGTGTTATCGGTCCCTTCCTTTTGTTTTGCCTCGTTAAACGACAGTATTCATTGGCCAATAAGATAGCGATTTCCCAATCCACGGGTTTCCTCGTACCGCAGACGCTCGTCCACAAATATCTCCAAAACTAGTCGGGGGGGCAATGCTTTTGGGTAGGCCGAGGCCAGGCGGTGCGCGTCAGTGCGCCGAAGCGGCCTGCGAATCAATGTTCATATAACCGCCTGGATACACATCCTGACGTGCTGGCGACCAGACAGCAAGCGCTCAATATATCTTCAATTCATAGCGCTGTGTCCAGCGTCAAACACGTCATGGCACCCCAGCATTTCATCTTGGTTTATTGCTCTGCCCGGAGAATCCTTCCACCCGACAAATCACCACTGATTCCCATTGAGGGGCCTGTTGACGAAAGCAAGCGAAAAAAAAGTGATGTTATGGTTAACGTTCGTGACCCCCTTCCCACCTGGATATCCCTTATACCAGCTGCCACCTCACATTTAACAGCAAGTGATTGCGTGAGCCACAAATGGTAGCGCGCGATAGATGCGAGCGTCTCCAACACTGTACGTACCAACACACTCGTCGAACGGCGGTTGAAAACGCTTTCACTGGTCTGCGCCGGAGATGGACGG
Source organism: Colistium nudipinnis (assembly GCA_016785305.1). Taxonomy (NCBI): domain Eukaryota; kingdom Metazoa; phylum Chordata; class Actinopteri; order Pleuronectiformes; family Rhombosoleidae; genus Colistium; species Colistium nudipinnis. The sequence continues at coordinate 455,687 of JAFBJU010000836.1, forward strand.
AAATTGAGGGTGGAAAGAATCTCTGCTCTAAACTTTAATCTTTGGAACAAACGGCCAATTCAACAGTCCCTGTTGATTTAAGGCCTGTTCCGACGTTGAATTAATTAGCATATTTCCCGACGATGACCTCATATATTTTGCTGAAAGTGACTCCCAGTGTGCGGTCTTATATCCTTGAACACAGCCATATTTCATAGGGAACTGAACTTGCGGTAATAGAGAAAATCATGTGTTAAAGGGCACTGACAGTGTCTGGCTGCGCGGTCAACGTATTTCTCAGCTGTCAGACGGAGGGCGTTGTAATGGGTTTATAGTGCATGGGATGGGAGATTGGATGAGCTTCACGTGTACAGTGATTATAACTACAAAGACACCAGTGAATACATTGGTAATAAATGAAGTACTGCTGTGAATTCAGTCTACCGAGGCGCGTCTCTCACAATGTCTGTATTTACTGCATACATTTTGGCCCCCAAACCAAACGTATATATTCATAGTGTCACACATTTTCTTCCCCATGTTGGAGCCACGGTAATGACTCTGGAAGTCTGCAACTTTATATCATGCATGTGTGAACATTTCCCGCTTGACTTCTTTTTTATTTTTTTTCTATAAAGCTGCTGAAGAGTCACGATGAGAATGAACCACAATGATCCAGAAGCATTTGTAGTTCTTTTAGATATGTAAATATGTGTGGTATGGATGGCCAAGATAGTAACACCCAGTAACTCATGGTATGTAGAAGTCTACAGTATTGTCATTCCACAATTATAGTGCATTAAATGATGCTAGAAAGACCTGCTTTAAAAAAAAGTCTGTTTCCGTGAACGCATTACCTGCAAAACGAGGTTTATAATTCAAACGAGCTTCGAAGGGTGCCGTCAGCCGGAGAGGTAGCAAGCTGATAACGGGACAAAAAAAAGTTCAAAGTGAATCCTTATTGTGTGATCTGTATAAAGAGTCAGCGATGTACGTGGAAACCGGGGCTGAACATGATTAGATTTTCAGACGTGATGCGCGCTCTATGAATTCACCACGACACGGAGCACAATACGGTCATTAGGCGTTCTGCCACGAGCTCTTACAGCAAAGCCCGATTTCCAGTTTGCACCTTTAACTGATCACAAAGTCACACAACCGCCGCTGACTGAATCGCACAGCTTCCCAGGGGCTCTAATGTGTATATATTCACAGACAGCTCGGCGACTCGTTCGATATACAGAACATCATCCAACGTACAGCACGTCTTCCTCACTCTAACGCTTCCGGACAGAAAGCCGATACATCAGCCGCACTTCCTTGTATAGCGTGAGGCAGGAGATTTATTTTGTTAAATGTTACAGTGGATGTCATAAAGCCTATTTGCCATTAAAGCTAAATGGGGGGAGGGTGACAAAAATACGACAAGGTTAATTAGGATATAGCTACCATCAATGCCGACGTGGTTCCCGTGGCATATTGTACACGATATTGCGGTTTGTTTCAGCGACCCCATAACATCGTTTTGCAATCTGTGCTGTAAAGCTGTGAAGCAGTCCAGTTACTTAACACTGCCACAAAAAAAAAAAGTTTCTGTTTCAAAGCCAGTGCTGTGATGATGACATTTCCACAATTCACTTCGTTTTTTCGTTTTTTGTTTTTTTTTTCTCTCCTCCTTGGGTTAAAATATGAACTGCTGCCACAGAGTTTATGGCTCATACATATTGCTTGAGAAATGGTCGCTGAATTAATTCTAATATAATGCAGTCATGGCAAAAAAAAAAGGGAGCTCTTTTATTAACTGGAAGCAAATTATTGTTTATGTATGATTAGTTTTTATATTCGCCTGTCAAAAGCTATTTGCACATTGTCAGAGATAAACCGCGGCATATCCATTTTGAGTTAAAGTGCCATTGTTTTTGGGCCTCTGCAGCGTTTGCTCAAAACGAAATAAGGCTCGTCGCATTGACGCGTTGATTAGTGTCCTCCACTGTAAATGAAAGAAATCAGGGAAGGTGAAATACTTCATTTTGTCTAAAGAAACTGTAAATGCGTCTGGAGGAGAGTTTTTTTTTATGCCTAGGCCCTCGGGTCATGCTAAAAACTGCGGATGGGAAAAAAAAAATCTCTCACCTTTATACTTTGTCTTGCCCGTCAGAGGAAAAGAAGAAAAAAAATCGAGTTGGTCCTTAGCCATTTTCCTATGAACATCATCACATCGGTCACGTCCACTTTTTCTCGAGGCCAGCTCGAGCTGGTTTCATAAACCGCCATGAAGCGGCCGCGTTAGAGCTGAGCGACGCACCCCACCATCACCGCTCCACTCACTCCCAAAAAGGAGTGAAATTAATTAAATACCGGATGAGACAAAGGCTGAGGACATAAAGGGCTGCTGTTAGCATTTTTCTAGCCCATTGATTCCTTGTTACTACTGCACATTATGGTCCCCGGAACCCTCATAAATCAATTCATACCCTATTGTCCCTTTTCAGAAGGCTCTCTTCACTGTTGGCTCCAACACGGCTGAGGTGACAATAATCTATTGTTTCAGTTTAAAGCTCAGCGCTGCACCTCAGACCCATGGCCGCGGAGGGCAGCAGGATGTATGTGCTGCCTGCAGGGAGAGAGAGAGAGAGAGAGAGAGAGACGGTGTGTGTGTGTGGGGGGGGGGGGGGGGGGGGGGGGGGGGGGGGGGGGGGGGGGGGGGCGCTGAGCAGCGGCTGACACAAAGGGGTCGAGCTCTGCAACACAGGGGATCTATCTCTGTCTCAGTGAGGGATAAACATACTGTACCATAAACTTAGAGCACAATGCAGCTAAATGGATCGCAGCAAACAGGTGAGAGGGACCAAATCAATCAATAAGATAAAAGCATCGAGAGTTGGCTCTGCTAAAAGGTGCAATACGCTGCTTCTTCAGGGCAGACCGGACGGGACGGTGACTAGATTAGGCTGTGAGGCCTGAAGAGCTGTTGAAACACTTTTGCGTGCATAGTATTTTATGCGTTATTATTCTATTGCATTTCGTTTTTGTGGAAACATTTTTAAAGATCATGTTTCTGTTCACGCAGGTATACCGTGTGTGTGTGTGTAGGAATGACCCATGTTTGCCTACTCGGGAAAGTTCAGTGTCGTTCCGGACCCGTGAAGGGGCGTCTCTGTTGCACACGGTGATGGACAAGGCAGGAAGAAAGGAAAAAAAAAACATAATGAAAGCGAGAAAAACAAAACAAAAGTCTTTCCTCTGAGCAGAAGTGTTTACAGCTGGGCCGCGCTCAGACTCCAGATCGATTCCAACTGGTCGGTGGCCTGACATTATTGGACCAGTGAAGCAGCTAGTTAGAAACCAGAGCTTAGCCGGCTTAGATCATTATATACAACTGGCCGACTGCAACAGCCACATTGGGCGCAGGTCCTCTTCGTACCCACCAAGAGCCCTTTTTTGGGAAATAGGATAAATGGACTGCATTTATATGTAATCCTTTTCTCATCTTAACATCTCAAAGCGTTTTTGCACCGCAAGTGGCGTCCCCGCAGCACATTCAAACAACCCCTCCACACACTGCCGGCACGAATCAAACCCAAACCGCAAAACAAAGAGGAAAAGGGCAAACGGGAGTCAAATGGATTTTAAAAGCACTTTAAACACAAACACATCGAACAAAACAAGTTTGTCGGAGCCGTAACAGGCGCGCCGAGCTCTGTATGCTGCGTGTTTGCGGGCGGGCGGGAGGGCAACGGCGAAATTCCAGCCCACCGACCCGAGGCGATTGTGCTCTGGAAGCAGTCGGGAGCCTCTTTGGCCTGATTTGCATGCCGTTTATTCAGCTGTTTGACAAATGTGAAACATAATAACAGTGTTTGATCAATCAATCAGGACGGCTGTAATTTCATTTGAAGTGCGCTACGTGTTCTTCAAAGCTGGTGATATAATGTGCATTAATGTTTGGAGCTTTGCAGCTGACAGCTCCTATTTTAAGTGACAGTATTTTAATGTGTGTATTTGTAAAACGGAAAAAATAAATCACTGCTTCTGATTCGCCCATGCAGTTCCAAAAAGAGAGAGCTGTTCCTTCGCAGCTAAATTCGCCGATAGTCTGTTGTTGACTATCGCACCACCGACGTTTAGTTAAATGAAGCTTTAATTAAATACCTAGAATGTTAATTCGATTTTTAACCCAACACTTGTCTGTTTAACAAACCTCTCCCAGGGAAGGTGTTCCTCTTCTAACCACCTTGTAACCTATGTGGACATGGAAATTGATCACGGAAATACTTGTTATCATAGGTCTACATGTTGTGTCCGCACTATACGTGATTTGAGATATTTCTTGGTGGAACAGGCCCCTCGTCGAGCAGCGTTTCCCATTCAAAGTGTGTCTTTGAAACTGGCTGCTCTAATTTACCTCCGCTACGTGCGCGCACGCTGTGCAGTTTGATCTCTGGACGACAGTAGCATCTCGTTGGGTGTTTGACTCGCAGAAGGCGTGAGGGCCTGGAGATATCGGAGCGGGGAGGTGCAGCTGAGCACTGAGAGGTGGGCCCTGGCCTACAGTGGCCTGACAGCAGCCTGTGGGCACAGCTGAAGGCTCTCCTCTAAAGGTCAGCCTGCTCTGACCATGCAACCATCAAACTCCATCACCGAACACCGTGCACATAGGCTGGTGTTGCCCTATTTGTATTTTCTTGCTTTAAACCAACCTCTGTAGTTATTACCATTCACTTGATTTGTTCGTTCTTTTGTTGACTCTAGTTTTCTTCAAATTCTTCTTTCAAAAGTTTCCATTTATTTTTGCGGTGAAGGTCACATTTCCAGTGCAGCCGCGTGGTCTTTCAAAGGTTGGCTTTTTTTTTATTTTATTTGTTTTTTTGGTTTCTGATATTTCCATTTGATTTCACTCTTTCCAGCATATCTCGAGTTTTCTTTTTTCTCTCTCCTCACACAGTTTATCATAGATACTGCTTTCATCTTTAGCTTCCTACTCCGTCCGCACGCATATCTTAAGAGGACAAATTACCGTCACACGCTACAAGGCTATCTCTGCAAAGACTACCTCCGCCGCTGGTGGGCTGCCGAAAGGCATTCTGGGTAATAGAGTGGGGTCGGAAACCTGGGTAATTCATGTAGATGGCACGTTGAGGGTTACGAAAGGTCAGCAGAAAAGTGAATTACAACACTGAATAACTACCAGAAAAAAGCATTGAACATCCCATGTTAATACCGCCCGGTGCCATAGGAGCGCAGGGCCTTCAGCAGATGCGCTTGCCACCTACAGGGCACGGCCCTAACTATGACATACTGCAGTGGAAGGCCTGCGCGACATTTCTAATGGACAACAAGGTATGCAGACCTTCTGAGGAAATGAAGCTTCACCCGGTGGCCCTAGGGTTGATTTAATGCCGATGGCGCACAATAAACCAAATAGCCATAAAGGACTTTCTTCAACACCTGTTGTCGCGCCAACACGACATCTCACAGTTCCTATGATCGTTGTCTCGACGGCTTAATAAACGAAGACACAGCACAAATGAATTCATTTACCGCAATATATCTGCTCTGTTCCGTAATGAACACAGATTTGTTCATGACCTTCCAGTGAGACTGCAACAATATGAAACGTGTTTGATGTAACAGATAACACATTGATGTCAGCACTCATAGCCACGCAGCATTGTGCGATGCCGTCTACGATACAAAACTCCAGTTGGCTCCTATGTGTAATCATACAGAGTGCTGCCATCTGGCAAAGGAATATTAGTGCAATTACAGATGCTCAGGATTCATTTGTGTATGGGGGTCAAACAAATATCTTTTAAGCACAAAAAGTCAGCCTTTCATTACACAGAGAAAAAAAAGAACAGATTACTGACTGCGAGTCACGTAAAGCACAACATATCCCAATATATTTTTAAAATGTGATGACTGCGGGTCTAATTCATCCGATTGTACAATATATAAATCTTGATGGATAAAAGGCATATTCCATTGGTATTAACATCCCACAGTGAGAGTCCCTATTTTGGCAATATCCTATTCTGATTTCCTGGATATTGATTTCACAGCGATTTCTTTCATAAGGGCGATAATGTGCTTTTTTCTTTTTTTTTTTTCCATTAGCATTATTTCCCCCCAAAAAAATAGATTATCCTAAGCGACGCGTCCCCTGAATGTTTGCGCTCCCCTGCTGTCGCCCTCCTGCAGACGTTCCATGTGAAAGCAATTTCTATTTCAGACGTCCTCGGAGTCAAGCTAATTTGAGCAGCTGGAGAGAAAGAACCAGCGTGAGGAAAAGGACACGAGGTTAAGCGCGCGATGTGCTCGCAATGCCGAGCTGTCACTGGCCGCGGCCTGCGTCGACGTTGTTGTTGTTGTTGTTGTTGTTGTTGTTGTTGTTGTTGTTGGTTTGTTTGTTGTAAAGTTTTTCTAATGGGGCCTTTTCCTTCACCGGGCAATTTTCCAGCCCGCGGCCGAGCTGTCGCCGCCGGTCACCGTTTTGGAGTGAGGCTGAGGATGGCCGTGGCCAAGGGCACGTCCGTTCGCCTGTGTCTCCACTGTCAGCACTAATGCATTCAGGGCAGAGCGACATGCTTTTTCAGGTGCGGCGCAGGCTGCGGCGTCAGCGGGTTGTAATCGAATCCAATCTGGTATCAAAAGACGATCTTGACACTTGACTCCATCAAAAAAAGAAAAAAAGAAAACGGGGGGAAAAAGTTATCGCTCATAACCACGTTGGAGACAAGTCCGGTGGTCAACTCCACTAAAAATAGTGGGTTTGATTTGAGCGCACAATCATCTTTTATTTAACCGCACCACAGCGGCCATCATTCTCGCTGCGAGTTGTTGATGTGTGCGTTCCACTGTTGCTCCCGTTTAAATAAAGAGCAACACCGACACCTCCATTTTGTATTGGACAAAATGAACGCCTCAGTCGAACGCTACGTCTTCCAGGGGGACTTCGCTCCTGATTTGGCAACCTGTCTTTTTACATATTCCCGCTGTCACATCGACTTCTCACTTAAAAAGCACTTTGTGACGGCTCAGCCGTGCAGGAGTGTGTGAACCTGGCCCCCTGAACCTCCGTCGCTGCACAGAGGAGAAGTGTTAAGCATTCATCTATGCTTTTACTCATGTATTCATCCAGATGCACGGTGTCACCCATGAGGGAGGGAGGGGAATTCAGAGGAAAATCCATATGATAAACTGCTACTTGTTTTGTCCCTAAATTGTTTCAGTTTGGAAATCAATACAGGAGCCAGAGCCATTCATCACAGTTTGAGAGAAGTGGGCGCCCCACGGGAAAAATATTAGGGCCTCCATGTGGAGCGGGGGGGCGGGGGGGGGAAGAAAAAAAAAAGAAAATAGAACGCAATGGGTGTTCGTGTGAGGTGGGTGAAAAGGCAGATAAGCCGATGGCAGGCAGGGAGAGAAATAAGGAATGAAGACAAAGGGAATAAATACAGAGCGCAGAGACAGAGAAGGAAGAGTGGGTAGAGTCATAAGAGTCCCCCCCCCCCCCCCCCCCCCCCCCCCCCCTCTGTCTCTCTCTCTCTCTCTCCATACGGCTGGATGGTGTACACGGGGTTTATCAGACTCTGACAGACACAATAAAAAATAACCTTCCCAGCGTGGGACCCGCTCAAATTAATACAGTGCAGCAGGCGACGTCTGAGCCAGGTCATTAGGGAAGGAATGAAGACAAAGGGAATAAATACAGAGCGCAGAGACAGAGAAGGAAGAGTGGGTAGAGTCATAAGAGGCTTCTGTCTCTCCATCCACCCCCCCCCCCCCCCCCTGTTCCCTCCCCCCCCCCTCCTGTCTCTCTCTCTCTCTCTCTCCATACGGCTGGATGGTGTACACGGGGTTTATCAGACTCTGACAGACACAATAAAAAATAACCTTCCCAGCGTGGGACCCGCTCAAATTAATACAGTGCAGCAGGCGACGTCTGAGCCAGGTCATTAGGGGCCACTGACAGCGTCATTAAGATAATGGGCAGATTACAGCGGTTACACGTGACTAACTGCCGACGTGGACGCCGCCATGTTCCTCACTTGACCTTTGGTGGCCGTCAGCACGGCTGCGTAAATCAAGAGGGGACGGTGAGTAATGAGCGGGTAGGCGCCTTCACGGGGGTTATTATGACAACAACGGTGCACCCATTGTCTTTTATTGACACGCTTTATGGCGCATCGCTGTTCTCGCGGCGGGGATCATTTCCGCGTTTGTGTTTAAGAAATGGCGTTGTGAATCAATTATCCCATTGGCATTAAAAAAATCAAAATCCAAAATGCTCACGGCACCCTCTGAAACGGCGGATTACGTTGACATCTAATACAGGCGGCGGCGTGCTAGAAAAGGAGGGTTCACCGCCTCTCCGATTGTCTTCGCAACGGCCAGGTGAAATCTCCGAGGGTCGAAGAGAGTGAAGTTGATTAGGAGAAATTGCGATTTGAATGGAAATTGACTGTTCATAAATGGGCAGCGCTGTTGCGCTCCGAGAGGAAAGCGTGACCTTTTGTTTCTGGTGTTAATTAGAGGAACTTTTGACATCGAACGACCATGGGTATTGCACAGACTGCAGAAAAGCGTTTTACTGCTGGCTTATCACCTACTTTTCATTTAGTGGGACATCAATAGGCAAGTATTTTGCGTAGGTTCAAAAACAAAACAAAAAAAAGTCTATACCCTTCTGCAGCAACACATTGCTCCAGTCAAAAAAAGGCGCGGCGATTATTCCGTGAAACAAGCCGTGTCTCTCTCTGTTTGGAAGAGTGACGCTGGTTCGACATGTCTCTAAGTAACAGTGGGGCCCTGAATATTCTGAGGAACATTTAGCGTGTCAGTAGCAATGAACATGTGTTCACCAGAAAAGTTAAACGAAATAAATAAATACACAACTAATAAAACACTCTCACAAGGGTGCATGCGACAGTCTTGACGTGGACTGGACGGGATCAAATAGTAACTGAAAAGTGCTCGCGGTGACCCTGAATCCAGTTTGGCAGTCTTGGTGCACAGCAACGAGTAATAGTGTCCGACTGATGCAGAGATGATTTGAGGAATTAAAAAGCAACCCAACCAAGATAGTAACTCACGCATGACAAGACCTGACAATTGTTTCCGAGCTGTGGGAGAAGATCGTTACAATGGCTCATACTGCTCATATGGTATGCATAAAACTGTACTACAGCCACACTTTCAAAGGTCAAAATCACAGATTCAAATTGCAATATTATTATCAGAATGTTCAACCCGTTCCTTGGTTGCACTTATACCAGGAAGGAGAAACTCTCTGGTCTTTGTACCGCATCGTGACACAGTGGAGGATTTTCTGCGTTTCGGGCATTCGGCATTTTGTGGCGCACGTCCGTCACCGCCGCTTTGTCAGGCGGGTGAAACAGTGGTGATAAATAATGAACACCGAGGTGAGGTGCTCACCGCCCCCGGAAAAAAGGAACGGATCACAGAAGTTCATTGCATCACACATCCTGCCACTTCGTAATGTTACGTGTGCTGGGAGGGGAAAGTGATTTTCCATCGACGTGTTTTTTTCAAGATTCAAAAGCAACATTCAAGATTTGGATGACACCACTCCAGCAAATATCAATCCATTATACTTTATGATGAGCAATGTTTTAGTAATCCAGTGCCACTGTATGAAATATGGAACAGAGGAATGCTGCTATTGGCTTTCATCAGTGCTGGCCTCGCTCTCCTCCTCCTCCGCCGGGTTCCAGGAACGCCCAAGGTGACACGCGTTCCAGAACGAAGAACTCACATTCACCTGCTCGACCTCCTCGACCCCAAAATTCACGGTGCCTCTATGGCGGACGGACTCCATCAGCCCGTGTTTATATTCTCCTGCCTCGCGCCGAGTGTCGCTCTGAGCCGGAAAAGCGCCGGTGCTGACAGTGGTCGGCGCGACGTAGGCTGTGATTTGCCGGCCGGCAGAGATGAGGGATTTCCAGGCCGGCGAATTAAGCCATGCATTGTAAGGCAAGCTGTTCTCTCAAATCTGTTTTGTCTGACTCCGAGTCAGACAGGAGGATTTAAATGACACCGGAGCGGCGAGAAATAACTCTTTGAACATCAAATAGCTCGCAGGGTGTTTTTTTTATTCTTTTTTATTTTATATGTGCCAGAGAAATGACTTTCGAGCGGGTTGAAGACATTTCTACGCACCGCTGACAGACGGCAAAAAAAAAAAAAAAAGGTGCTCTCTTCCAAAGTTGTTAGTTTTTGTGACGAGTAAAAATAGATTCACCGATGTGTGCGCCGGGATTAAAGACGACACCTGCCAGAGTTATTGTGTCGTGTTCCCATTTCAACAGTGTTCACGCTAACGTTGGGAAAAGTGACCAATCCATTGCTGCCTTTGTGTTGAATCAGCCAGGGGTTTCGAAATACTCGGGTCAAATTCCTCTCACCCCACCAGATAAAACTTGGTGAAACATGGTGAAAAATGTGAAATGTGCGTGAATGGAAAAAGCTCCGGTGATCCCAGCGAGTCGGAAATCAACCGCCGATACAAGGTTTCTTGCGAGCGAATATTGATTTCAGCGGCATGTGAAACCTTGAAAAGAAATGGGAATTTTTTCCTTTGGCTTCAAGGAAACTTAAAAGAAAGTGAAGGGCTAAAATGAGAGCAGGGTGCAGAGCGGGCGTTGTCCTCCGTGGCTGATGTGGCGACGGCGTGTAATGGCCGAGAGCCTCAGCCAAGTGGCTTTGTGTGTGTGTCCGGAGCCGGGGGAGGTGATTGAGAGGAACAAGGGTCCCGGGAGACGGAGCTCTAAGTAAGAGCGATTCTCTCTCTTTCTCCCCCCTCCGCAGTATGGCCCACCATCCCGCTGACCTTCTGCTCGCGTGCGGATGAAATTGGATGATTTCTCGCCAGGGCTGAAGAGGAGTGACAGGTGGCTGCGCTTCCAAGCTTGAAGGAGAGGCCGGGGCCTGGTTAATCCAGTCCCCGCCCGCTGCCGTCCAACTGGTGTGCCCCCTTTCCTCCGCTGTGATCTGGAAACATCCCACAACATCATCACTTATTTAGGGCCAAATATGAAGCGCCATATTTCAATCTCGCCGGACATTTGAGGCGCGTCAATATATGCATGCGAGGGCCCTAAATTGCAAACGGGATTTCATGAAAATGCAATCATACGCGCCAAGTCAACTCCAGACTATCCTTCATCGGAGCATAAGTGACACTGATGCCGCACTTCCGGGCATTTTGTTTATTTATGTGTTGTTGTTTTGCTTTTTTTTTTTCGGTGTGTAATTGCATCGCATGTGCGCTTCCGCTGGCCCTCTGCGTTTTGATCGGTTTCACAAGCGATTATTTAACCGCGCATACCGCATGTGATGCGATGCGGAAATGTGTCCGCAGAGGAGTCGGGTGCAAGAAGAAGCTGGGAAAAGCAAAGCACTGCTTGTGTAATGTGCGGCGACATGCTGATGTACGGCCTGGAGCCGCTTGGTTGACCATGTGCGGGAGAGAGAATTGGTTTACTCAAACCGTGTTTGCCTGAAGTTTCACAGGGAGGTGTGTTCCCCACCGACGATGCGTTTCAAGACAAAACAAAAAAAAAGTACCCCGGGAAAATTATTCGGAAAAATGTTCATGGACACGTTTTCCATCATTTGAAAAAACTCATCGTCATCGTCGCATGACTCGTCCAGTCATTAGCACGGGAATGTATAGGATGGCGAACCACCTCACGCACACACACACAAAAGACCTAACGCTCACAAAATACCTAGACAATGTTTCATCACCATCATGCTCCCTACCAGGTCACCTGAGGCTGTGAAAAACAACATGAGCATTGTCCTTTTGCTACGTATGTGCTAATCACGTACAAGTGGGTCCATGAGCGCTGTGTTTCTTCAAAAGAGCACGTACAAGAAAACAACTTCCTCTGTCATCTTCGTTCTTAATTTACTCAGCATCGCTCACGCTTGTATGCTGTTCACAGACTAAATAAACAGGAGGGGAAAAAAACCAAAAAAAAAACCCAAAATAATTAATGAATAAGAAGAACCCTCAGGGAGGGGTTTTAAAAATCTACATAATATCAAACCGTAGCGTTTTCTTTTTTAATAACAAGGCGTATTGGGCTCTGTGATGTATTTCTTGCATGCCTAATTACTGAGATATGAATTATCTCTAGTCCTTTGCAATTTAGTAAATAAATCCCGCGGGAGCTCATTTGAAGCAGGAAATAGGCCACATTCCTAAGCAAAGAAACCACCGAGTGAACGTGGTTCCATAGGGGGAAATGTGTAACCAAATCAGTCACGTAATGGAGGAAATCAAAGCACCACACAGCCTTGTTTACTCAGAGGAAGGTAGAGACAGAGAAAACCAGGCAGAAACTCTCCCCGACTTGTCTTCAAAACACATGTAAGTGGTTGTTTGCAAAGTTGAAAGGGAAGATTAAGATCAATAGGGTCTCGGTGAGAGACGGAGGAGTCGTTGGGAGGGCGAGGGAGTGACGGGGAGAGAGAGAGAGAGAGAGAGATTCGAGGCGCAGACCTAAAGGTGGGTTATTCTGGGTTCTCCCGAGCCCTGCAGGTACGGCCCTCCCCGGGCTGAGACCACTCCAGACAGACTGCAGTAATTTACATTGACAAAGCTGTCAGAGGAGAGGTGGCCTCCCGCAAGGTGATGGATGCCAACCTGGGAGGAAGAACGGAGGGGCAAAGAGAAGGAGGAGAGGAGTCAGGAAATGAGCAAAAAAATACAGAGCCTCTGATATTTTTTCCCATTTGAATAACACAGAGTCCACGAGCACACACGCCGCCGAACAAACACACAGAGAGACAACCCACCCAGAGGGAGAGACCCTAATAAGACAGTGAGGAATGCAATAACAGGTTTGTTTTTTTTTTTTTGTTTTTTTCGTGGTCTACAGGAGATCAAAACACACCTTTACAAGTCCACCGTGTCCATCCCCGCGTCTCTGAAGGCTATCGACGAAAGCTCTCTGGCACTTACACTCCTTACAGCAAAATGCAATATGAGTGGCATCAATATTTGATGCCGCTGTCTGTCTCTCACATGGGGGGTTAGCGAAATAACAAACTAAGGCGCGAGAGAGCGAGAGAGAGAGAGAGAGAGAGAGAGAGAGAGGGCGGAAGGAAGCCGAAGACTTCTCACCCTCCCGCGGAAAGATGTGCTGACGCTGCATCTCCCCGGGGCCGGAGCAGCGCGGTGTCAGGAGCCCCCGGTGAGCAGCACCTCGCTCCTGTCACCTCCACTAACACCGGCCCTCGTCAGCAGGGGCCCCCTCCCCCCTGCGCTCCTCCTGTCACCTGTCCTCGCGCAGGCCAAGGTGACTTTGCTCCCTCCTGATGGAAAAATGACAGCAACTGCAGCAATAGAACGTCCGGGATAACAAACAAAAAAAAACTCTCAGGGAGCAACCAGCTGGCTTCTTTCTCCCTCTCTCTCTCTCCCTCTCTCTCTCTCTCGTCCTTTCCCCCCTTTCCTTTCTCCCCCCCCATGTCACGCTAATTCCGTACACTATGTTTCTACATTCTCTGGCGTTATTCTGCCGATAATTCAACTAAAGTCAATTTCCCCTCCGTTACACGCCACGCAACGATCTGCTATAGAAATGATGCACACTCCGTTCATTTGCAGGTCGTTGTTTCTGCTGCATCACTTTGTTTTTTTTTTTTAATGATGAATCTATTTTTTTCCCCATACGGCCCCTTCTTCCACTGCATATACTCAGGTCCCCGTACGTATACATTGTTTCTGCAGTACTTTTCCCCCACTCTAGCACGGTCTTAGTTTACTTTGTTCTGAACCTGTGTCGTTTATGTTTGTATACTTTTTTGACTTTGCTGCTGCAACACTGCACATCTCCCCACTGTGGGACAGTAGAGGATTATCGTATCTTATCTTATCTCATCTTATTTTACACCCCCCTGCGATAACTACGTTAACCGGTGGAAATGCTATTTTGTCGAACTTACTGAGTTGCATTCCGTTTCATTTTCAAACCAGTAAACAGGAATGTCCTTTCATCGTCTTGATTGAAAGTGTTTTTCCTCTTTATGGTCATGCATTGAATAGACATTTCTTTTCAAGTGATGTGTCACACTAATCCTGCTTAAGGTTCATATTTTGCTTGCGAATTGAAACTTTCCAGAAAAGAAAAGAGAGCATTTCCTCAAGCGCTGGGCTCTCTATAATGTCACCTGACATGTTTTTTTTTTTTTCAAATCGAAGTCGATGGTGTCATACCGGCTCGGGAATCTTGGAGAGCAAATAGTGAGATTTTCCTGTTTCGGGCCATGGTATTGAAAATGTTCCATCGCAGATGGCTGCGGAAGCATTGTGCCGTGAGTGAGAGTAATCGGTGAAATGGAGACGACACACACAATGCTGCGCGCGTTAATGCTGCGGTGCGTCCCCAAATCGGAGCTGCTCATTTCATTTCTGAATGCTCTTAGTCCATGTTGTTTTCATCGCGGACTGCTTTGCGGGCTCTGCAGATTGCGTCCCGAGCTTTTTTGAGCAGCTCGCAGGAAGAACGTCTCCTGTCAACACAGCGTGTGTCTCCTGGACAATGGGAGCTGAAATCCTGTTTTGGAGAGAGGCTTTTTTTTTTTTCTTTTTTCCTTAAATGGGAAGCAGCGACTAAAACCTGATGAAATGGAGCAGTGGCGTAGTGCGCGCACACCTACACACACGCCCGCGCGCGCACACTCGCACGCAAAGGGAGGATAGAGTGAAAGACACTGTGAGCCGATTTCCGTGTTTTCCGTTCCCTTGAGCGCTGGAAGGATGTTCAGCCGCAGACACACGCTGTGATAAAAGGGGGAGAAACCAGATATCCAACTATTCTGTCCACCTGCCGTCTTCCCCTCGCATTCATCACGAGAGGAACCCGTCGCAGCGGCCTGGCTCCGGTCAATGATATGCGCCATCATCCGTTTTCAGCCTGAGACCATAAACGGCGAGTGGCCATCTGCCGCAGCCTAGCAGGAATTATGGGCACAGGCACGAGGAGGCTGTCCCGGGGTACGGAGGGGCTCTGGAAAAGTTGACTCGGTCCTCGCTCGACAAAACGTTGAATTTTTTCAACTACGTTCGCCTCGTATCGGGAATAGAAAAAAAAAAGGCATTTTTAATGTCACGGAGCACAAGCTGAGCACAGTTCATTTTCATGTCAATTTCAACTCGGCTCTGGACACAACCACGCTGTCTTGGGTGCTTGCATGCCCTTTAAGTTGTTTCCGGTTTTATTTCGGCACTCACCTGTCTCCCGCTTGTTTCACAGCACCTCCCTTCCTGCCAGGGTGTGTTTTCCCGACCCTCGTGATTACCTGCCTGATGTGTTTCACCTTTGTCCAATTGGCTCCTCCCCTCCCCAGGCTATATAAACCCCTGTGCTTCCCTGTGTCGCCACTTTCGTCCCCGCCTGTCTGTTGTTACCCACCTGCTCCTCGCCATACACCTTTGATTTTTGCGATTGTCCCCCCGTCTGGGGATATTGTGCGTTGGGTTTACTTTGTTCTGCCCGATCCGTGTTCTCTCGCCTTTTTCTCCTTCACACGCACACACGCACACACACACGCAGACTCCCATGATGCGTTAAGAGATATCTCTCACCGCCTCATGATTCATTTTGTATCTGGCGCCGCTTGCCACCACACTCCGTGCGTCCCAGCATGCCCAGCCAGTTCCGCAAGCCGTCCGTATATCCACCTCATTTTCGAGAGTGCACGCATTCGCGCTTGATGATGGCCGGTGAAGCATCGGAGGGGACATTACACATCTGCTCCACGCTCCCAACTTTTGCTCCGGGAAAGTGCCTGAGAACACAAACACGGCAGTTCTGATTTAAAGATGTTATTTTGCCAATATTGTTTTCTAAATTTCTCAATTCTTCTGTTAGGTCAAACCTACATCATATTTTTTGTTTCCTCCGGGGGCAATGATGGAACGGCGGCAAGAGATAAGCACTGTGTCATTTATATTTGAACGGGCACACAGCGTTTTCCCATCTCAGAGGTCTGCACGACCAGCTGTGAGAGAGATATGACTACCTCGCGAGTGTTTTTACATTGTTTACATTGTCTGTTGTCAATTTCACAGCCAAACTCCCAATGTGCATTTTTCTCCAAATAAAAGCTTGCAATTAGTGATATTTTTTAGGATTGCAAAGCTCTACGAGATCCTTCACAATAAATTCTGCAGAAAAAAAGAATAAAAATGAAATACATTTAATTAGCCCTGGATAACAAACACACACTTTCTTTTTCTTGTTGCTAATGATGTAAAAACTGTTCAGACACTTCCATTCCCTGATTTTGAAGCAACAAATTAGAGCAGAGAGCTTTGAAGATTAAACACCACTTCCTCTGCCTTGAATTGTTCATTTTCTTCCTAACATAATGGTTATTCTTATAGATTTGCTCTACATCGCAGCTTTATCATTTATTATATTCATTATTCCCGAGGACTGATAAGTGCCTCTTTTTTTTTCTTTGCTTTTCCCCCTTTTCAATCATCTGTGGGTTTGAAGGCCAGGGCTGGAAAATCCAGCCTTCCTTTGTTCGCTGTTCATTTGGAAGGCTGGTCTTTGCTGGCTTGTCCCTCTAAGCACTGGTGATATTGCGGAATCAGCTCGAGCCAAGCATCATCAGAAAAAGATATTGTGCTCTGCTTAGCAGGTTCATGAATAGTGAACGCCGGCATTGTAAAGATCAAACAGAGCCGCTGTGGTGCTCCGGCGTGCGTGGTGGAGAGTGCGGTTGACACCTTGACACCGGCAATTGTGTCATTATGACAACAGTGTGTCGCGAATGCTTATCGAAACGAAAACCTGCCACGAGCTGTTTAGTGCGGTTAGACATCTTGTAATAGTTATGTTTACATTTCAATTATAATGTGAAAGAGAACTTTATTTAAAGTGTCATCAATGTATGTCCAACTGTTCTTTATCCTCTCGTCATTGTACTGTATATTATTTTTTTTTCTCATGTTACACTGTGTGATCTGATATTCCGGGCCTTACTCCTGACTCTGACTATTGTGGATAGCTTCCATATGGCAGCAGATAAAACCTCATTCTATACGTTTTAGTGCCCTGTGATGTGCTGGCTTCAGTAGTAAAATCCCCCTTTAGAGGGAGCACTGTGGCTGTCATATTTCCTTTTCACAAAAAATGGGCTGTTTGAAGGAACCGGCAGCAGCAGGACAGGCCTCCTGCGCCTCTCCGCTGCACCTGTCCGGCCTTGTGAATGGCCGCGGCCCCTCCTCGTCCTTCAACTTTGTTTAGAAACCTTGGGTGGGTTTTTGGGATAAATGAGGTCCACGACCCTGGCTTTCTGCATCACCAGGCTCTCACACCGTCTCCTCATGGTCAACGGGGGAGAGAGGCTGGCACTCAGTTGCGAAAGCGCTCTCAGCAGACGGTTTGGTAATTACACACTGGAAACCAATCAGCCTGAACATTGCTTCTTAATTAGCCGAACAAAACAACGGCGCATGGATTCGAGAACCCCGGAGGTCACACGCTCCCCTCAGGTGTCCCAACCCCCGAGGGCGCATCCTCTCTGGCCACTCTCCATCTCCTGTGTCCATGCCAACAGGCTCCAGGTGAGTGCAGCTCGAAAGAGTCCCTGCGTAAAGTGAATGAAGTGGCCCCCATCCCGTTGGATGAGGCAGAGATGCACTTTAAAGGTGGCCCCTGCCTGATAGCCGCGCCTCGCCTCTGGGATGCGAGCGGAAGAGAGGAGAGGTCACCCAATCCATTCTAATCAAGGCTACACGCATGGTATTCATTAGTAAACAAGCGAAAGAGCTGCTGCACAACAAGCAATTTGGCCGTAATTAGCATGTAGCGGATCTCGCGGTGGACGCTGAAGCCTCTGATGGGAGCGAGGACAAACAAACCTTCACTGCGGTGCGGAATCAAAGCGCCGCGCTGCAGACCGCTCACATCGGGTTACACTGCCTCCGCGGTTTGATGAATGCTTCTGCCACAAATGTGCATTCCTCTTGCACATTTGATATTTACAGGGATATTCATAATGTCTGGTAATGGACTCCGAGCGCTTCCAATAATCCATCCTGTAACGCTATCCTGTCCAAACTACTACAACGTGGGGACTGTGTCGAGTTTCCTGCATGGCAAGATCTTAGACGTCCGCAGCCTCTTAAATAAAGCTTCATAAAATGACAGGAAAAAAAAAACATTTGAGAGAGAGAAAAGGGAAATATGCGCAGGATAATAAGCTCCGGAGTGAGTGTGTTTCACGGGGAATGGAGCTGACATGGTGCCACAGAGTTTTTCTGTTCTCTATTATTAACAGTTAGGTAGACTAGGCTGGTAATATATATATATATATATATTTTTTTCCCCCCATGTCTATCAACGGCTCTCTCCAGAGCCAAGCAGTTACATGCTGTGTCATTAAAGGTCAGAGCAAATTGGATCCTCAAATGAAGGCTGTGTGAAAAAAAACAGGACTTCCTAATAGCTTGCATAAGGATGCCAATAAATGCTCTGATTATTATTAATGATTTTTCTCGGTATTGATCCGGCCCCGTCTTGTTGTCAAGGTCTTGGGTAATCTACGGCCGTTAAATTATAAATGTGAAGTGCTCTGCTGTAGATAAAGACTGTTTTACACATGATGAACCATTTCTAATTCACATACGTTTATGCATATGGGTCTTGACAGCATTATTCGTTTTTTTTTTCATGAATGAGGGAAGGCTATGGAAAAACCTGGTTGGGTTATAGGGCTATAGATGCAGCATCATGAAACCGGAGCACTTCCGTCTGAATGGCAGTAACAAGTTCCTTCATTCCTGAAGGAATGTAAATACTTTATTTTCCACTTCTTAATATTAACCATATGCACCGTCTCAGGAGATTGGCTCTGATCCACTGGAAGATTAATATTAAAGATGTGAATGCGGTTCACCAAAAAAACAGATACTGCATTATTACTACAGACATGTGTGGTGCTGATGGGGGACCATGCAAACGTTGAGGTTGAAACTCATGAATCACTAATTTAAGAAGAAGGATCATCCTCGGTTATTGGGATCTTCTTTAGACCCTCCCCTCGACATTGAAAAAGAACTGCCACATCCTCCCTCTGCAGTAATGTCTGAAAATATAATGATCAAAAGTAATGGTCTGGAATAAAGTGATGGAGGAAATATATATTTGTGAAACACAGTGTCTGTATTTAGAACAGCAGACCACAATCCCAGGATTCGCATTTCATACAAAATAAACACTTAACTTAACAATACTGCAAAATGTGGATGTGTTCCAGATATGATCCCTGTACATTATCTGTGAATATCCACGTATCCATATATGTCATCTGTACAGGACATGCAATTGTAGTCACTGAAATAATAGAGCATCACTTGTCCTAAAAATAACTTCAGGCTGTCGTCACCATAACACTTAGCCCTCCAATCTGACCTCCCCTCTGCCTTTGATATTTTTTCTGAACACTCCCTTGGTACTCAAAGTAGAGATGCAGCAGATGATCTTCAGTAGTCGCTGAACAAAGCAAGATACATGCCACTAAAAAAAAAAGAGCAATACTCTTTGCCTTTCTTTTCCCAACTGGTTTCCTGTCATCACCACACCAGAGTTCAAAACGTCCCCCCCACGAACCCACGCGGCACCTTTTAAGGACGACAAGACGGGAAGCACCTCCAACCCTCCCCATCATTTCTCTGCCATATTGACTGTCAACTTGGTATTTCGCTTTCTGTTGTGTGACATTTGGCTGACTGAACACAGGTGTCGAGGACGGCCCCCACCAGGAGAGGAGGCCCTGAGCGGGTGGGAGGGAGAACGCAAGAGTGAAAAAAAAAAAAAAAACACCGAGGAGGAGGCGGAAGAGGGGGAGGAGGAGGGCTGCTGAAAAGGACCCACACGCAGAGAAGAGAGGGAGATGGAGGGAGTGAGGCAAAGGACGACGACAGAGAGAGAGAGAGAGAAACTGTCATATCCACCCTTATCACAGCGGTCTGCGGTTTTCACCAATGTCGCTTTTCAGAGGGTGCATATTAACTGTAATTGTGTGTCTTTGTCGAGGCTCCTGCTAGGCCATTCACAGTTTCCGGGCGAACACCGCCTCACACTCCAGCCAAGCCCCCCAAACATCTAGCCAGCACCACAAATACACACCTCCTCGACTTTAATCCAAAAGGTTTTCTCTTTGTGATTTCCCCCCGGGGGAAGTGGGCCGTGGCACATTTTGACACGATTGTGGAGCAGAAGTGCGAAGGATAACAAATAGAGTTAGCGGGAGTGTGAGCGTGAAGGCGGGATATTTTAATCACGCAGAGTTCCCTTTATTCATTTATCCAAAGGGAGAGGGAGTTTTCGGCACTCCCTCGGCCCGGTGTCATGTGTGATCCTTGTAAGTACATACCCTTCCGCGGGATAAACTGTCCAGATGTAGTGTCCCCAGCCTACATTAAGTAGCTCATCTGAAAGCTGTTATGCAATGATAACCTTGAAATCCAGCTTCGCTGAGAGCTCCATCTGTGGAAGCCCGAGTGTAGAAACGTGAGTCCCATAAAACCGGAACATCAGATAACCGAGTGGAGCCGCACACCCGAGTGAAACTGAAATGAAATCCTCACATATGCCGGCCGTTGGAATTTATATTCCGCCGGGCAGAAGTGGTCATGTGCAGTAATGTACAGTGGCATGCCAAGGAGCGGACCACATGACGGATGTGTATGTTTGAAATGGATCATTTATAAAACATGATTCATTCCAGTCGGGGTTGTTTTCCGATCAGGGACAAAATCGCTAAGCGACACAATATTACACACACTTACAGGCCAGAAACAAATCAAACAGCCCAAATTATACATGAGTAGCTAGCCCTGTTTTTTTGTTTTTTTTTTTAACTCATGTGAGTTCACTGTGCTTCAATCTGCCACCCATCTCTGCCTTGTAGGATTTGATCTGCGGTGTCCAAGAAATGGCGAAATTTTATTATAAGATTATTACACAGTAAGACTGTGTAGCGACTCACCTCAGGGTATCAGCTTTTCAAAAACTAACTTGACCGTCACTTGAGGTTAGCTGGGTTGGGTTGTATAATGAGAAACTACAAAGCCTGTATTTATATCGGAGGATTCACTTAATTATTCGGGGGCATACAGTTGTACCCCTGAATCGATGTACAGTGATAATTACCTTGGGTTGCCATTCAATGAAACTGTTGAACTTTTTAACTTGAAATCAAAAATGGACTCAGTGCCAGTGCCAGTAGAGTAATGTACTGTCGCTTTTGGAATTATTCAGCAACACATTTTGAGACTTCAGTGTGGCGCGTCAAGTAACCGCATGCCGTCGCGCGGCTCCTCCTGTACGGACTCGCGACTTAAACTTAAGTCAGACTTACTTTACTTACTCCCAAAAATAACTTGAGCCTTGTGAGCCTGATTGGATTTGACTCCTGCGAGGCGTAAATGGACACAATATGAATGAATAAAGTAGATAAGACCGAGACAGGCTGGTCTTGTGGCGCCATACCTTGAATATTTAATTAGTGCACTCACTGAAGGGACCTGGCAACTACCAACTGAAACTGTATTAATTCAACTCAAGGGACCTGTTGTTCTGACTGAAGTTTAGCGGGTGCCACGACATTAAAATTCTCTCTTTCATCGAGAGGCTGGGAAAACACCGACTGAATTTAGTTGATGCGAAGTCCCCAGTGCCTCAACATATGTTGACAGCATATTTCCAAAAGGTTAGGCTCTTCATTGTTTGTTTAAGTGGAGGACTTCTATTGCACGACACAATCGGGTTTGCAAGCTGTTGTGTAACACGGGTAAAGACGACTTTGCAGGTTCAACCTGGCCCACAAAGCGACGAGACAGGAAAAAAAAAGTAGTATAAACTTAAATTGTAACAGTGTCATGTAACCTGTTACTAGTGCACAATAAGCCACATCATTACATTTGCAGAGCGCAATTCAAGGTTTTTATTTAGGCTCTTGATCCAAAAACCCTGCCTTTCTCGACATTGAAACGTTGGCAGGGTATCGCTATGGAGGGCGTGGAAAATGTTTGAGAGGCGGGTGTCACGGCCAATCACACACATGCACTCACGTTTGTGTTTCCCTGTGAGGGTGCTACTGAGAGCCAGATACATGAAACTCTACACTCTGTTGACCTCAATCAATAGAGTTCAAACTATCAAGAGGTGCAATAGTTCTAACTGTAGCATTAGTCCTATGCGTCTTATGTCTGAAAGTAAAACAAACAAAAAAATGCTGCTTCATAATGCCCTTCATGGTTAGAGTGTGACTCTTCAAAGAAAAGACCTGAGGATAGATGTGTCCTACTTGGAGATTCTCTGTGATGGCAACTCTTCAAGACTACAAGCAGAAATCATATTAAATCTGTCTGTTCGACTTACAGTATATGCAAGGCAATACACTGTACATGCGTGACGTCTCTTATGCCATGGCCTGCGTGCTATGCCGCCTGTTTCAACAGCTGTCAAAAAAACATTAGGTTTTTTTTATTACATTTTTTTTGGCCTGGGGCCCCCCCAGAGAGTCTTGAAGCGTCCCTGAACACACGTATGTAATAACGGAATTTGGGGTTCAATGCCAATCCTCAACTACTTAGGAACAGATAAGTATTCGAGAATGGTTAAATTAGTATGCAATTCTAGGTAAGCAAGGACGAGTTGAAATTGCAGGTTGCAGCTCTGAAATCGCAGAGGGAATGTGGCGTCGAATTAAAGCGCTTGCTTTTATGTGGAATAAAGTGGATGATAAATGGACTGCATTCATATTAGCACTTTACTCACGCAAACTCACTTGCAATTTGCGTATACATAGGGAGCCATATGAGATTCAGCATCTCTCCCAAGGATAGTTCACTCGGAAATGAGCAACAATGATTTTGAATGATTTTATTTATGAAGTAAGAGCGCATCGCCTTATTTACAAAGCCGGCAGAGGAGAGCACCGTCCTGGAGGTGAGTCTATTTCAGGAGTTTCGCTCCACGTCAGCTCCCCGCGACACGCTGCCATTGCGGAGGGATGCTCCGTGACCCCGTTTGTCATCACCTGACACCAGCAGGTACGCTGCGGCAGATTAGCATGATCAAGGTCAGTGTGTGAGTGCGCTGACCTGAGTGCGTCGCGGCAAAGGTGAGCGGACGCACCTGCTGGCCCCCCTGCAGATTGATTTAATTAAGGATACGGGTGCCCATTTGTTCCTAAGGTGTTGTAAAGCCGGAGCGGGTAGGAGAGGAAAGAAGCGAAGAGGAGAGGAGAGACACATAATCAAAAGAAGAGTGCGGGGGAATTGATGAATGAGCTTTTAATCTGCATAGAAATAGCTGGGATACAAAATTGAGCTGTGCTCTTCGCGTCCCGGGCCTGATGCAGGAGAGCGCAGTGGGACCCCCGCGCAAAACACACACCCACACTTATTAGAGTCCGTTCGTCCTTCCAACCGTGACCTTATTCCCGGCCTTAATCAAATGCTCCCTTAATGAATTCCCCTGTCTGGGCGTAGTTTTGCTGACTTGTTGGTGCGCGCACATACGTGTGCGGACAGGAAAGCGTGTCCGTGCCCCCGCGCCCAATTATGGCGCGGCGCACCTTCCGCCACGGGCCAGCTCCGTGTGGGAGGTGGTTAGATGCCTCGGTTTGCGTTAGGTGTATTTACAGCGCGGCGATAACTTGCCGTGCGATTCTGAGTGCTGGACCGCGTGCTGAGAAATCACCGCCACACACTTACTTATTGTACACCTTTATTTGCTCAACCCACACTGTTTGTAATTGCGTCGCAGATGAGTCAGGGCCGCCGAAGTCACTGCGGAGAACCACCGAAAAAAAAAAAAACAAACATCTGATTAAAAGGGGGTGTGCAAACCTGGGAGCGCAGAGTGGATGGGAGGCTACTCTTTTTTCCAGACCCACTAATTCAATAGTCAGAAGTAGACACAGCAAAGAGCTGGGGAGTGAGACATAAAAGAAAGCGCTGGGGGCAAAGCGTGGGAACACGCACAGAATCACTCCCAACATTTGCAACGTGCCATTATTCCGCACCGTCACCAGCCGACCAATTGAGGATTAGTGTGCCCGTGTTTCATTTCTTTCTCTTCCCTCGCAGGACCCTCCCCTCCCTACCCCAACTCGCTTTAATCCATCAACGTGAGGACTAATCCTTTTGGAGCATTCAACGCAAGTGCCGGCGCGGCTGCGACATGATCAATTACAGACTTTCCGCGGCTGTCCCAGTCATGCAAACATCAGTCCAGGCACGTCCGTTTTGTTGATGCTGCTTTTTTCTGCTCTTTTAAGAGAATCGCTCACCTGCCCGCGACGTACCCTGTCTTATTTCACAGGGAATAACTCTCCGCGGTTTCAACCGGGGCTTTGCCAGGCCATAAATCCAGATCATTTTTTTCCTCACTCTATCCAACCGGTGGAAGAGGCGCGATGATGACTTGCAGCGCACTCGCCTTGATGTGGTGACTGTGTAATAGGTGCTGATGCACTGATTTGTTTATTCTTGTTCCCTGACAAGCACCCTCCATGCTGCCTGGTGACGGTGTGGTTGGCGACGGTGTATAATAAGGGGGATGCAGAAGGGTTCGGGGTCCCAAAGGTAATTCCTGTGCCGTGTCACCACAGCACAGCGAGACTATTTTTTTTGTTCATGCATTGTTTCTCTGTGGCCTACATAATGGCCAGTGTTCTGGTGAAAAGGATCCTGAGGGGGGGACTCTAATAACCCAGATAGATAGTGCTGTTACATTTTTACCTCAAGGCACTCTGTCTCTGCCTGCCAGTGCCCAGGTGCCTTACTCATAGCATTCACGGCACTTCCTCTGCCATGTAAATAGTATCGATCACCTGGAGAACAGGTTGAAGCATGGACTGGGTGGAAGAAGAGGGAGGGGCCAGAGCCTGTGTCAGACTGCGCCTAAAGATTCCACTTACATGTTGATGTCAGATGTCAGCTGGCGCAATTATTCATGCTTTGCATAAGGCGGGTGGGGCATCAAGGATTTTTGGAGCGGCGGCGCGTGTTTCTGCGCGAGCGTGCCCTCCGATCAAATGTCACACTCGTTGCCAAACGTCATATTGATCAAAAATGCTTGGCTGTTGTCTGTGGATGTACTCGTGCGGAGGTAATGGAGCGTGAAATGCATTGAGCCCCTGTCACTCTCCACACTGGTCAGCCATTAAATCCCTTTATTTTCTCAAGACAGAAGACAGCTTCGACGTGGGCCCCTTCAGTCGTCTTGTCTGACCACAACCGTACCTGCAAACGGACAGATAAATATTAAAAGGTAGAGAAAAATCCTTCTTTATAGGATATTCTTGTAAGGTCATTTTAATGGTATCATAAGTTGTTATTTCTCTGTTAATCTATCTCTGTAATGAGGATACAAATACCGTCCACGTCAGATCATTTGATGTGGTTTTTCAAAAAGGACTCCAACCAGCTGGCTGTCCTAGTTTTGGAGTGCATTGACAGTGCTGTGCACAGGTGGTTACTGCGTGCAGGGGCAGAGAAGGAATATCAGTCACATGCTGCTGTTTCACCTTATTTTTTTCAGGTTCAAGGAACAGAGCCTTTTTTTCTTGGCCATGAAGTTGTAAATTGTAAATTTAGAGTCATCTGCTGCACTCAGTGCTCCATGTAGGGATGGGAATCAAAGCTCTCTTTGAAGGGAGCCGGCTCTGTTAAGACAACGTCCGTACATTCTTTTTCGGATTTATTTTCCAGCCCTAAAAACATGTTTTTATTTTCCTACCACCTGTGACTGGTTCCCACTCCTCAAATTACTGGGAAATCATGAATTACCTTAGGCTCAGGCAAAGGTGACGGGCGTGAACCGCATGAAATCACGTCGGACGCAGCAATCTCAGGTATTGGGGACAGTTCCGAGTGGCACGGCCAAGAAGTGAAATTTTGGCACGACAATAAAAAAACATCTCTCAATTACGACATAGTTGCCTTCACTCGGAGGGCAGAGCTTTGGAAAAGAATGAAAAAAAAAAAAACGTAACATCTCTCTCTTTATGTCTTAAATCCTAATCTGCAATCAGCCCTAGTCCTCCTCTTAAGGACAGAGCTTTGAATACCCAATGAGGCTGCTCGGTGAACCGTGTGGATCATTTGCATTGGCTTCGTCGGATTTTTAGGAAAACTTTGAAGGGGAGTCAGAGGTTGTATGAGCCACTATCAATCCAACGTTAACATCCCCTCTAAATACCAATACCGCAACATGTCTCTGGCGAACAACCACGACATGACCGGAGGGCCACCGCTGCCTCGTCGGATGATGGAGGGCGACCTGATTAACCCGCAAATTGACATTAAGCATCAAGAGTCTGCCTTGGAATGCCACCTAATATAATCAAGGGGTTAATTAACCACTTAACACATGAAATTGAAAGGAGAACCCGTGTAATAGGATGTTGACCGGGAGGAGAGAGAAGTGGCTCCCCGTACGGAAAAGCACTTTGGGTTGCATCACGTATCTAACTCGGCCCCCAAAAGACAAAACGTGTTTGATTTTTAATAAATGCACTTAAGCAGTTTTTTTTTTTTTTTCCATGTATCCCTGAGCCATTACTGGCCAGATGAAGGTTTCTTTTGTGTTCGGTGTGAGCAATAGCTGAAAATGATGAAACTCTGGGGGCTTTGTCTGGGCCTGGCATGACGGATGGCTCCGCCGCGAAAATAGGGCATTGTCCCCCACTATCATTTATTATGAGTGTTGGCCAGGTTTGATGGAGGGAGCCGGGCAGTTGGGAGCGTAGATCATTCATCCAGAATGAGGAGCTGTACCGAAGTGGTCGTCCGCCGCCACGCCACAACGGCAGAGGAGAAAAAAAAAGAGGAAGCAACACGTGCGCCTTGGCGCTCACCCGGGCCCACTTTCAAGCCAGGAAACAAGTCACTTCTGACTTCA
Source organism: Colistium nudipinnis (assembly GCA_016785305.1). Classification (NCBI taxonomy): domain Eukaryota; kingdom Metazoa; phylum Chordata; class Actinopteri; order Pleuronectiformes; family Rhombosoleidae; genus Colistium; species Colistium nudipinnis. The sequence continues at coordinate 482,635 of JAFBJU010000836.1, forward strand.
CGGCGGAAATAAACAAAGTCCAGTTCTCTCCAAACAAATCATTTCATGAATGCTTAATACAAAAAAAGAACATCTAACGACGGGCTGTGCGTGCCTTGCATTTGTTTTTACAGCCCCCCACCGCCCCCCCAAAAGAAAAAAAAAAAACGTGTCGGCCTGCGTGGCAACATGTCGCACCTCCTCGGAACAGGCAAGCCAAAGCTGCTAGCGCAAACTGTATTTTTTTTTTTTTGCTTGTGTGCCGTTAGCTCCGGAATTGTGTGCAAATCCGCGAGCCGGAGCTGAGATTTATAGTTAGGTACACTGCGCTGCCAAGGGGATGTGTTAGCTGACTGATTGAGTGAAATAGGGCAAGGTACTCTATCTGGGATGTCACTGGAGGGTACATTCTGCTAATGTATCCAGCTGTCTATCTCTTAACATATCTCAGAGGAAGAATGGTGCTGGGCTGTAGGAATCGCACTGCCTATCATCAATCAGATTTTGCACATCTGACACTGGCCACACATTCACAAATATTAACAAATAAACTCTTTCAGCTTGCTGGAAAGTTTCTCAGCCGCGTCAAAAGGAAAAAGCACAGCCACAAAGGTACTTTTACCCCTCATGCCAGGATTGAGGTAAACAGCCAGGAATCTGAATCCTTTTTTTTTTTTTTTTTAGCTTGAGACAGTACGCCATTTGCAGTGCACCTTAATATTTTATTAGGCTGAATGTTTAATGCGCAAATCTGGAAATCTGAGCGTCGCTGTCGGTAAAACAATAACCCAGCCATTTCTGATTACATGGAGCCACTCTAGCCCCCTGTACCACGCTGAAACCCTCGACAGCCTTCTCATACGACCTGCTGAGAGAGCACAATCCCCGGCAGGCGGCAGTAACTCCTGAGTGCTCTTTGTAAATCTGGTTACAAATGAATAACGGAGAAATGCTGGATCGGCGGAGAGAGCGAGCCAATTAACTGTAATTAAGGCAATCAAAGTGCCCACGGAAAACGGCTACAATCATAGCTGTGTGAGCTCTGCACACTTCACATCTAAATCTGGGATTGTGCATTTGTGAACATGCGCGGGCATTTTTTGCGCATGCATTTTGCGCGTGTGCGGGAAGATAACCTCCCCAACACTGTTTCTAATAAATCCATGTTAATGCACAGACTATCTATTGCCTCTCATTGGCTTGCATCTGCCAGCCAGACAAGCTTGTTTACTTTAATCCAACAACGGTGCGGTAAGCACTTTGTTACTGGGGAGTGGCCATGGATGGCCGCCTCCAAGGGGGCATTTATTAGCACAGCTTTTAGACGGGCCCATGAGTGCTGCTCTTGACAGAAATAGTTCTCCGATGTTGCCCTCTTTGTGCCAACAGCGCCAGACTGGCCCGAAAGTCTGTGTCCAGCGTTTACACTTTGGCTCACGCAAACATTCTCTACAGCAAATACGAAATTGTCTTGGATTTGGACCATTTCCTTCATCATCCGAGAACAACACCTTCATTATTCAAGCCTGCATGAGCAGATTGGAGGTGTGGACAAAGGTGTCAAAACTGTTTTTGCCAAAAAAATTAAAATAAAAAAATCTGAAGATAATCAGAAGCTCTGTTTTGAGTGCTTTAATATCTAATATCCTGTCAAGTGTAATGGTATTCCTTAAATATATATTTCTGGTGCTTAATGTTCAGTCACCATGTTTCTGTCAAACAAATTCCGGTGAATTACTCCTCAAAGTGATTATGAATCGTATAGTTAATTACATGCAAACCGCCAGACCTATTCCATCTGCTTCAAAGTTAGTATTTTATTATCTATAGAATTATTCTATTCATTTTTAACAACCAGATTATTCCCTATGTTGAGCCCTTTAGATCCCATTTAATTTTTAGTGATAACCCTGCACACATCCATTAACGTTTCGTCAGAATAACAAATTCCGATAAGACTGTTCATTGTCGAGCTATCTCCCACTTTCGTTCTTGTGAAAAAAGCTGCTTCAGTTGATTTTTTTTTCCTTTAAATAAATCGAGTGGGTAAGTTAGATATGAAACAGTGTCTGTCGGCTCCAAGGGAACGTTTATTCATCTGATGATTCCTTTTCACATACAGCATGTCCTCACATAAGAAAGTAAAAATAACTTTCCTTTTTGCACTATCTCCCTCCACGTTCTTTGAATTTAAAGGAGAAAAAATTGCCGTGCAAGTGTTAATGAACCTGAGAAGTGACGCTCATTGTCAGATAACAAGCTTTAATTCATGCTTGGCCTGGAGCGGCAGATGCGCTGTGGGTCACACGATATGCATTTCATAGCTGTGAGCCACTCTGGTTGAGTGACGGGCATGTATCTGTTCATAAAAAGGCTCATCGGAGCTATGGGCTCCTTTGGGTTTCATGTTGCATTCATCTTCAACCAATCCCTCAGCAGAAAACACTCCATCATCCAATAGATTCCAAAGACTCATCAAATATGTTTATCTGGCAATTAGAGGTTGGAGAACACGTTACCCTAATTTCACTCTTTATACCTTTTGTTTTATTTTTAATAGGAATACTGACGATGCTTGATGAATCAATCCAAAATTAGGGAAATATTGAGAAAATAAAATCCCCCTGCACCTCCGCTGTCACTCATTGACTAATTAGCTCTCCACCAGACCATCTTTAGGGTTCGCTGAATGAGAGCGCAGAGGAGAAGCCGCCAAAAGCAGCCAGACAACTCCGCCGCTGGCCATGGACAGCGACGGACACCGAAAGCATATTGTTCAAATCCAATTATCCTCTCGTTTAAAGCCAAAGTATGAATGTGTGAAGCGATCCTAAATCGAGGTGAGTGCATAATAATGGAAACATACACAGAAGGCCTAAGCCAGAAGGCTTCGGGCCTAATCATGCTGTAAATGTACAACAAACTAAGATGTTGCTCTAAAAGTATGTGAAGCTATTTGGACTGGGGGGGGGGGGGGTACTGTGCTGCAATAAAGGTCAAAGTGCAATTAAAATGAACATACCTGGACAAAAAGCAATTTAGACGTTAAGTTGATAAATGAGTGCAGAATGATAAAAGGTAATTAACGAGATATGTAAATGTTCCGTTATCTTTGGGTTGCTTTAAAGAATATATGATTCCCCTGGGCAAAGCCTCGGGCTGTGATTTTCAATCTCGATGTCCACACACCTTGTGTAACCAAAGGCACCGCACATGCATAAGAATTAAAAATGTGTTAAATAACACTTAGCCTCAGCCTTTTGCAACTGTGAGTATCGGCCATGGCCATTTGAACAGACTGCTAACAACACCATTAAGCAGGAAGGTTTTATCCTCAGGGCCTAATATAGCAGATTATTAAGGCGCTTCTAACACTGCACAAAAATCCCATTATTTTTTTTCTTTCACAGAACATTTTTTAAGGGACCAATCGAACGATGCAGGGTAATGGTCATCTCAGGTTGACGCGACGTCATTTCGCACGTTGTGTAGTCACTCCCGGAGCTTATTTTTCACATTTATTTGTGCTTAGATGACTGCACTGGTCGTATAACATAGTAACGAGGGCCATATTCTACCAGTTGACTGCCAATGAGTACCAAGCAGAAATGACGCGTGCTGTACAATATTTCACCCAAAATAGAGTGCAATCTGAGGCGCTCCTACAGGAGTAAAGATAACTGGTGGAAGGGATAACAAAAAGGGGAGAGGCTTCGGGCTCATGACTGATGTGAGTCCATTATCGAAACCTCTCCGGCGCTCTAACAGGTAACACTGGCAGCCATATGTCAGACGCTACTGAATGGGATTTTTTTGTCCGGATACCCTAATTATGACATTCCTTCTGTGGTAAGGGCCGCATGCCATTGCGAGGTTATTGCTATCGAGGCAGCAACACGGGCTGCGGTATGCCAGCCTGCCCTGGAAGCTCGGAGAGTCGTGGGGCTGCAATAAGAGACAGAGCTGCATGACTGACATTTCAGCATGATGCCGTAGACTTAAGTCGCAATAGCCACTGGCTAATATAGAATCTATGACACAAGCCGAGACTGGACACTGAGCTGCTGAAATCCTACAAAAATCCCAATCTATTGGATTTTTCATCTGCAGTGGATCAGCCTCAACCCTGTCATTATGAAACTCCTTCCAGCCTGCTCAGAATGCGCGGGGGCCAGGGTCTGATATTTTATATTTTGTGCTGTGCGTTCTCAAAAAACGAAAAAATCAAATTCAAGGTGGATAAACCCCTTGGATTTGCTGAGGGAAATTGTGCAAAGACGGTTAACTTCTCACTCACAGGAAGCAGCACAATAATTGCAAAAAAAAAAAAAAAAATCTCTCACTCATTTCGACAGATTTCTGTCATTTCCATTTGTATGGAAATCTCTCTCATCTGAAGAATGTACTGTACACCGACACACACTGATCTGAGGTGGGGGGGGGTTTTTAACCTTTTTTTAAGCAGTAAATGTATGAAAGGACACAGCCTTCAAAAATATATGAATGTATCCCTTAACTTTTACGTTTTGCAGAAAAAAAGTAGATGTAGTTCATTAACGGTGTACATTATACTACACCTCTGCAAGATAATAACAACGAGGCTCTTTCACAGCCGCTCTTGTCTATCCTCAGCCCCCACAGAGCCTGTTAATCCTGTTAATCTTATTTGGTATTTGAAGTGAACCGATCGATTCAGTTGCCCTCAATGAGAGCCGGTGCATCTCAATGCGTTGAAGAGGAGGGTCCTTATCTCCCTCTGCCTCTCAGGCACGGGAAGAAAAAAAAATTCTCCTTTACAAGCTAAGTTCAAATGTTAACATGTACACCTACACGGGTCCGGAAAACTCCGACGCTCTAAACCCTGAAAGGGAAGTGGAAATTATCTCAGCGCCCAAGGTGCACGCACAGGCGGCGCGGGGGAACAAGTGCGTCCTGCTCTCCTGTGCCGCGTGCAGATAACACAGCCGGCCCACACTATGTGCAACACGCGGCGCGCCGATAAGATTTCCCTGTGATTACCTCCTATCAGTCAGTGATGATCAGCTGTTTGCCTTTGTCCAAACAGACAAAGCACATATAATAATCATATTCTGATTATTACGCTGGCACCTCACAACATCTTACCTCCTGCAGAACAGCCCGCCGCTTTATGGCCAGTGAAATTACTGCCATTGCATCGGTTGTGTTGACTTGCTTGGCTAGCGCAGACGCTTGCGGGGTTTTTATAACACAGCACTTATTCAGCTGAGTGTGGGTTAATTTACCCATGGATTCCTGCGTGGGAAATGCTGAATACTGAGAAATGACAGATTTTTATACGGCAATAAAGGTATAGGCCGTTGGTTTCCCTCGCAGAGCACGGGTGCAGTTGCAGCTTCATTTCAATCAAGGGTGACGTGAAACGCCCACTCACGCCTCACCAAACAAGTGCACCATCGAATATAAATGAACACACGTGCGGTGCATTTTTAAGAAGGAGTCTCATCTAAAAGGCACATTTTAATTTGACCCACTTGGAGTGTTTTTCTGACCTACTTATCGGGTTGATCCTCCAGGGTCTGGCCTTTTTGCACTTGTTAAGTGTGTACAATGGCATACTGCTTTGATGTGCAAGTATCGATTGTACCGATACAAGACTCTGGGCTGACCTATAGCATATGGATTGGAGAAAGCTGTCTGCATTCTGCCTCGTCTCCAACTTGATAAAACTAATTCTGCAATGAGCTCACAGAATAAACCTGACACTCCGGAGATACATATGGAAAGTAATCAGCGGTAATATTACATGTCAGACCATACTCCTAAAGATTTCTAAAATAATAATAATAATAATAATAATAATAATAATAATAAGAATAAGAATAAGAATAAGAATAATAATAATTGTTATTATTATTATTATTATTATTATTATTATTATTATTATTGTTTTATTACTGCTACTTTCTTATTTACTCACAGTGAAGGCAGCCACCTGACAGGGGTTTACAGTGCTATGCTGGATTTCTAACTGTCTGCTCATCCAAAGGTCATTAGGTCGTTTCACATCGGCAGGTAATGGAGTTGACGGGGTTCAGCTGAGCTGTATTCTTACAGCCCGAGGGGCCCGGAGTGAGTCTGCACCGTCTGCAACCAGCAGCCGAAAACATCCTCACAGCTCGCTGATTTGGCGATAAGTAGGCCGACCGCTGGGCGAAAAATTCAATTGTTTATACACACGAGGAAGGAAGATGTGGGTGTGGGCACGTTGTTTGCCAAAAGTCCAGCGTGTGCAATCAGATTACAAATCTGCTGCTACCGTCTGTGCCAAAGCTAACGTAGGACAAAAGGATCCGGCTCAGACGGCGAATCTTTGGCAAAGATGTCGTCAGAGCTTGTTAGAGCAAGTGGAAAGATGTGTGCCGTCTGCATTAAGGATGAGCGAGCCGAGTCTTATCATTTCCATATCAACTCTCTTCAGAAAAAAAGAAAAAAAAAAGATCTGTTTTACTATTATCTTTGCACAAAAAAAAGGAGGGGGGGGGGGAAAGATTTGAGCAGGCTGCTTTCAAGAGCATGGAGCACAGTGGGGAGTGGGCATTCGGGGTTCAAATTAGAACTTGATGAGAGATTATAATGATGCTGCGCCATGGTTCAGTCCACATCCAGAGGGGCCAAATATCCAATTAAAACAGTCACTCTCTCTCTCCATCCCTCTCTCTCTCCGTCTCTCTCGTTCAGTGAGGTAATTACTGGAAACCCTGCATGTAAATTCAATTCGAGATAATACCGCCAGAGAAATGGCTCACAACAGCCCACCAAAATACCATTTTCTCTGCCTCCACGAGAGACGCTATTCGGTATTTCATTTTACTCGACGTTATCCTTGGCGCGGCGCACTTGATTACGCCGATACCGCCATTAACTCTAGCTGGTGTGCCGTTTAGGGTGGCTTTTAATCGCACTTGATCCCCATTTTGGCCGCGCTTCGTTAGCTCAACTCACGCGGCGATTGCTAATTCCAAGCAAATTGCTCCCAGGTCCACCTTCACCAGAAAACTGGAAAAATGTGTGTGTATGTCATTCACGAGATGAAACGCTGCAGTATCAGAACACCGCCGGATCTGGGGCCGGCGGGCAGGGAAAGGGCGGCTGAGCTGATTGGTGGTACAGCCACAGGGAAAGCTATATTTTATTTGCTGACCTTTAGCGGCGTGCTTTGACGCCCTCTCTCCTCTGTCAGGATCGCTGATCAGGTGCACAGCTGTGCACGGGGCCCGGGTCTCGCAGCTGGCCCAAATGATCCCAGCGCACAATCTGTCTCTATAATATTCCCAACCCCACGCCCTGCCTTTTCATCTTCACACCAAGATAATGCATTGGCTGTGGCAGAGGAGCCGGGCGGCGGACGCTTCCTTTCATGAATATACTGAAGCTTTTAGTATCGGTGCCGCAGCAGCAGCAGCAGCAGCAGGATGGGCAAGGGCGGCTTTGTACATTCTTTGTTTGCGTAGGGTCCTGGTGCGACGTCGTTGATTTGGTCACATGGATTTATGTATCCATACCATGTGTGGTTTATGATTTATTATCAGGTTTAAGTTGTATATCCTACACACGTTTCATAACTCATTTTTAGCCTGAGTCAGTTACAGCGCACACGTGTCAAGTCACCTTGTCTTCCGTCCAGTGCCGCCTGCCGCTGTCTGTCATTGCACTTCCTGTCTTATTTTGTCCTTACCCTTTGGGTCTCACAGCATTACTTCCTGTCCTGGTGTTTTCTCCCGCCCTCGTTAGTGTCAGCCGCCCCTTGATTGTTTCCACCTGCGTTCACTCACCTCCAGCATAAAAAGCCCTGTCTCCCTTTGTCTTGCGTCAGTCTGTCTTGTCCGGGTGCCACGTCACCACCCAAGAGAATCAGTGGCAGTGTAGCAGAGAATCCATGTTTTAATTATCGTCCAAATCAATTTGGTTAGAAAACCTTTTATATTAAATAGTTTTTATGAATGTTATATGACTAATTAGGTTCAACTTTTCTTCACGAAGCACATTCACTTGCCCATGCCCATTAATCATTTTATTCTATTCCAAGCATTTGTGTTTAACGGGATGACCTGAAATAACCCAACTCACTGGTGGGGTAAAGATCAGTCTGGCCCATGTTTTATATACAACACTTCCACTTGACGTGGTTTTGTTTAGTGATGAGTCTGCACAGCTTCACTGAAATTTGAAATTAAACCGCAAAGTTCCCTGCTTTTAAGGACGCACAGACTTCAGGAGACTTCATGTTGGATGAATCTCTGTTGCAGCAGATTTTTACGTCTGAGATGGAAGGGAAAAAAAACAAACAAACAAAAAAAAAAAGCCCACTTGGACAGACAGCTGGAAGTCTTTGGTGAAGGGCGGTGTCTGAAAATGGCACGAATCCACCTGCCGAAAGTCAATTAACATAACCCTGACATGGTTCAACACAACACAGAGATGCAAACAGCACATTTAAATTCAGGGAACCTGCAGGCATTCAGATAAAGCTGCCATCAGAAGCTGCACAATTTACCTGCAAATAGAAAAAAGTAGGGATAAACACATCCATGTGAGGCTCTTTTAAACTGTAGGTACAACAGAGAAGCTGATCCCTATTCAGAATAGTTGGAAGTCGGACTTTTGGTGAATAAGTTCTGTCATAATTTCTGGCAAGACTGTATTTTTTTGACACGTCATATTCTAAGAAATGAAAAATGGCAATGAAGGCATTCTCCCATCATAAAATTGCATAAAAAATAGAAATGATACATAAAAAAAAACAAAATCCTCCAGTCAATGCTCTAAATAATGTCTGATAATTATCACTCAGTCATTTTCCCACAAACATCCTAACCTTGCAATTCAATTTCGCTTGAGCAATTCGCTATCTCTCCCAAAGGTAACACCTTTAATGGCCGCCATCGTTGGCCTCACGCTGCGAAAGGCGCCGGGCTCTTTGATTGTATCACACTTAAATGGTTAGCTGGACAGCAGAATAGGCTACCTTTCAAGTTTTGATTGCAGCCGTTCGACCCTCACTGTGTTCCCATTGTGTGCAGCCGCCATTATAACACCAGACTGCTCATAATAGCGGGCCATTGTGCCCTTGGGAGGTCATTTTAGCTGCAGTAGGGATGGCTTTTAGCGTCGGGTCCCAGAGATAATTTCCTTAATTTCATTAATGATTAATGTTATTAAACCCACCCTCCCTGATCGGGAAATTGACCTGTGTGCCAGGTACAAAAAAAAAACAGCTCATCAAGTCATGCTATGATTTATCATTTTGATCAATATTAACCTCTTGTGTAGCCAGCCTGGTGTAAGCTCTCTCTCTCTTTTCAAATTGTGTAAATGCAGGACTGTGATTTAAAAACCTCCAAAAACATATTGAGCAAATGAAAATGAAAAAAAAACAAAAAAACAGCTCACGTCCTGTTGAAATGTAGCACATCCAGCCAACGACGAAACATTTCCCCGGAGCGGTCGTAAAGATGAGCCAAACTTTGTTTGGACCTTTTTACTAAGCGGATGCACTTTGTCTTGAAAGGTCACAGAATGGCGGTTGCTCGTCCTTGCAGGGCTGCGTTTTCTCACAATATTCACTTTGACAAGTGCTGCTGTCCCACGAGCAACACTTCGTGGCATGATGAAGTAACTAAGCAGATTTGCCGTGCGCCTGGCTGTCCGACAGCATGTGTGAAAAGCCTGTATGCGACATGTGCTCCCTGCTGGGGCCAGGACGAGAGGCTGTGGGTTCTCCATGAATTTACGCCGGTGCACATGAGCCGCGCCGGGAACCCAGTGCAGATCCTAAATCTGGTGCCGCTTCCTTTGTTGACAGAAAGCAGCTGGTTGATGTATTTTGTACCCCTCTCTCTCTTTCATTTCTTATAGTGTTAATCATGAACGCATTATGGCCTGGGGTTGTTAACATTAAGCATTGCGGAGAAGCAGACATTTACGACACAGACGCGCGTCACATTTTGGATTATGACACAACGGCTGCCTGCAAACACGAAACCAGCTCGCACAGGCCCTGCGAATGCTGGAACTTTGATCACGTTTAACCCCCCTCTGACCAAACCCTGAAGGGCAATGCTGATGTTATTCATGTTTGGATGCGCTGTGTGGAGGGGGGAAAAAAAGGGGGAAGGTGACTACAGCGCTGGAAGAGCAGCGGCAGCTGAGCAGGAGGAAGAAGTGACCTGAACTTTAACAGGATGGAGCCAATTCCCTGAGGAGTAAACATTCAGTAAAAGCTGAGCAGCCGATATCTCCGGAGTAAACGGGCAGCAGAGTGGAGCGTGTTCTTCCCTAACAGGGCCGAGGTACGCCGCCAGGGGATCTGAACCTGTAATTCCCTTTTTTGCTAGTGCTTGACTCATCAGCGGTGGCACTGGCAACTTCTTGGCAGCAAATAAGGCCACGGCTCCGGCAGCGATATCCATTATCAAGATTAGGACTGGAGAGTGTAACACTATATTAATATGAGATTGTAGAAAGTGCCGGAGCAACTGGCAACCAGGTTCAACGATGTCACGGCAAAGCACGAGTGAGGCAGGGCTAAAAAAAAAATAAGTCTGATCCACTCAATGTCACTTATACGATACAGCTTGAGGCCGCTTGCCGGTGGGTCATGCACTTATGTCCATTTCCAATGTTACATTTAGTTTACCCTCTTGATATATTACATATAAATATGCTCCAGTGGACCAAACGAGAAAAATGTTATTTTTATTTCCTATTCACCGACTCCATTATTATAAAGCTACTTTTGTGGATGCACGTAGGGGAGCTGCCTTATTGTTTCTGTTTTGGTTGTCCGCCACGTTTGAATCACTGCCCTATGCTAATTCTCCTAAAGAAAGTGCGAATATAAAGCCGCGCACCTCTTGATAATGGCAGTCCTCTCAGGGAGGCTGGGGGCAGCCATCTGTGGAGTGGTGAGGAAATAGTGGCATGATTAGGATACTGGCATGTTTGGAAAGGGCACAAAAGGATTCTTTGTTCTGTGTGACTCTGTTTGGCATTGTGATAATAAGGTGAGGCAGCTGCGATGAGATGTTTTTATTCTCGTCACCGAAATTCAGAGATTTGTTTTTTGAACATAGTACCGCCTACGGTATGTTGGAAAAAAGAATTACAGAGAAGTGCGCTATCTGGTAATGAATTGGGGTTTGGCAGCTTTTAATTATTTTTGTGTTGAAGTATTATTTCGGCGGGGCCAGGATGTAATAAGCTTGTGATGTCTCACGCCTAACCTGTCTGTTTCGTTTTAAACAAAAGCTGTGAAAAAGCTATCTGACGCGCAGCGGCACGAACCCCATGACAAAGGTCTGGGTTAGAAATGGTCTCAGGGGATTTATCAGACGCCCAGTATTCCACAGCAGAGGATGCTGCTCAATGCAATGTTCTCGCCGATTCTAATTTAGCTGATGGTCTAATAAACGCTGTTTTTTTTTTCCTGCTGTGTGACAAACAGAACACACATTTATGACTGCATTACAACAGTATCTCTCTTGGGTTTGGGTTAAATGGAGTCAGAGGAAGCAGCGGGATTTGATGTTTTTCCCCGTGTGTAATGGTGAAGCTGTCCACAGCCAGGGGGTGCAGGAAAAAAAATCCACCTGCCTCCTTGGGTGACACTGTGACAGCTCCAATCCCACCGTATCTGTCCTCTCCCTCTCCCTCCCTTTGCTCTGCCCCCTATCACCATGTTCTCCGCCCCCCCCCCCCCCCCACCCTCCCCCTTTCCATGGTCTAACCGTCTGCAGCCGCTTCAAGAACTAGCTGTGATAAGCATGCTGAATAAAAATTATTTCTTTTTAATTACTTCCCGTATTAGGTGCAATGCAGCACATGCATTATATATGTACGGTTCACTCCACTCCACTGTTTAAAGATTAAGCCCTTGGAGGGGAACCTTGCCGGACGGCGAAATACACAAATGCAATTCAATTAATTTCAAAGGAAAAAAACAGAGGCAGGTTTCCCATCGTTGACAGGAGAAGGAACAAAAAAAAAAACAAATAATCCTGCTCTCTATATGTGAGAATGTCAAGTTGTTCACTCTCCAAATATGGGGTCATTAAAAACAAAAAACTGTCTTTGCTTTAATGAAGGTGGCTGTTTTTACAAGTGTCCTAATGGGGATATGAGCCAGCTGAGAATATCTGTGATCCCTCCGCAGTTGCTGCAGCTGCATATGGAAGCATTTGTTTCATCTTTCAATTTAAGAGGAATTAGTATGCAAGTCGTTGCCTCCGTGTCCTCTGGAGGACTGAGCCGGCGGAGGTGCTCGACGAGAGTCACCTGTATGGCTTACAGTGTCGGCCGCACGTCCGGATCGTACTGTGCGCTGAATTTCGGTGGCCAAATTGCACGTCCTTTTCTATCCTTAAATGCACGGATCAATAGTTTGTCTTTGGCTGTCAAGGAACCGGCCAGACACCTGCCACTCCGGGCCCACGCCACCTCCACCAGGGCCGGAGCTGCAGACCACTCCGACCGCCAACTCAAATTGCCCGTCCTCAATACGAGAGGCCTTTTGTTTTCGTGTCAGTCCGCGCATGGGGCTACCTCGACGACCCACGAGGCAGAACGTGAATTTACCCTTCCCCCCCCCGTCCGTCCGTCACGTTCCGTTTGGAGAGCGAAGACACAAAGAGAAGCCGATGTCTATGGATTTTTCTTTTAATGGTAATAAGAGTGTCAGGGAGGCCCTGGGCAGCTTGTGTGAGGATTTGGAGCCAGAGACGGCGGTAATTGAAACTGACAGCAGGTTGAGCACAATGACTCGGTGGATAACAACAATCATAACACCCCTAATCATCGCGGCAGCACTGCACGCACACAAAGTTCTTGGGTAAAACAAAGTTACCCGGGCCGACACAGCCGTCTGATTTCCCCCCCGCCCTGGCTGATTGTCTGACTTTTTTCCGGTCACGGAGCCCTTGAGACTCGGTGTCATCGGGCGGCGGCCCGCGGTGTCACGTTGTTTTGGAGCCTTTTTTATCTCCCAGTCCATCTTATCAGCTGTGCCGCACAGGTATTCCTCTACCCTGCAAGTGGGCGAGGAGAGACGCAGAGTTTGTTAAAAACAATTATAAGTTATAGAAATGAATTGGGGTAAACATTCGGACTATTTTTACTTTATTTGTTTGTTCAAGCCGGAGACAGAAGTCAAAGATAAACATAGCGGCTGTCGAAAAAACACATTTCAAAATAGGTGACATTAATTACCATTTATTACAGACATTCAAAAATAAGTGCTGCAATTATACTCGCTATTTGTTTTAATAGTGCGCAGGATTAAAGGGATTCTGGGTAAGATTTGATTATTTTTACACTCTTTGGGTGGCAATTCCCACTCAAACGTCTTCACTGAGAAATGGAAAGTCACATTTAGTCTGTCATTTTGATGTTTCGCAATTTTTCAGTCTGAGGTTTATAAATTCAATAAACCCCCCCCAAAAAGGCTCAATAAAATCATAAAATGTGTGTTTAATATGTCACATAATCTGTTTGCACGAATGTGGCTATGTTATTATAATTATAGTTGTGATTCCTCGGTTCATTCATGAAAAATGCAGAGCAATTTTAATAGAGGTGACTTCTTACTCCAAGTTCATTCCTGTGAAGAATTCTGGGTAAAGGAGGCAGTCATGCCATCATTTCAAATATACACACATGGCCTCTGAGAAGAAAACAAAAAGCTTTTCCCCATTTTTCACTTTCAATTAATTTCTCCTTTTCACGAAGTCAAAAGCCTAATTGCATGTGAGTCGGAGAAAACATCTGTCCTCATCATTTCCAGTAAGTGCAAGCTGTCAGGCATGTAATCAGAAAATCATGCGCTGCCAGTCATATTCCATTACAATCTATGCAGCTCCATTTTTTGTCAAGATGTGGCTTTTTGAATGCTTTATGCTCATTTTCTTGTGTGAGCAGACAGAAAAACTTCCAGACTCCCTATCTCTGGCATCAGCAGCTGTCATCGTCCTTGTGGCAAGGACAAAGAAAAACATACACACACACACACACACATACACACATTTTATCGCTTTGGGTCATGTCAGTTTGGAATGTGCTTTTTATTTAGCCATATCAAAGGTGTGCAAGTTTAGTTTTTCTACAGATGTAGCAACCCAATGGGAAGACGCATTTTGAATTGTGAATTACTTGCGTCTAGTCTGACGAGCCACCGCGTTGAGCGGGCGAAAAAAAAAAAAAAAGTTTGCCGACTCCCAGCGCAGCGATGATAGATGAAAGGGACGGTGAAGTGTTATTATGGCTGGAGTGTACTCAAAGGAATGCGATGGATGGCCACTCTGGGGTCAACTCTGCTCACTCCACCCCGGGGGAGAAATCTCCAGCTGAAGTATCACCTGCTTTGATATTGGGACGGTTGTAGAGCGTCTGCCTTTTCACACACACACACGCACGCACGCACGCATGCACAAACGCGCACGACTGTCTGCACAGACTCACGCACAAGCATACACAATTGCTACGTGCGCACACATAATGCGAGTCTTCCCAGTGGCGATGCTCTGACATAATCATAAATCTTAAAATGTATCGCCTGTGCAACGCACCCCGGAATCACCCTTATGCACCCTAATTCAAACAAATACCTACACAACAAACATTAACATTCAGCTCGTCAGCGAGCCGTGAGTTTTATGCAAATGATGGGGGGGGGGAAAAACATGACAGTCGTCAAATGACCAGAGTTGGTGAAGTTGAGTGCAATGCAAAAATCAAAGTAGTAAGTAATCCCAGGTTAGACCCCAAACAGCCACCCCCCACCCCCCCTTCCCTTCCGGTTCATTAGCAGAACCAGAGGTGCGGACGATGGGTGAGACGTGGAATGGATATGCTTTAAAGTCTCCGTAATGGGCTCGTGCGATGCCATGAACGCGGTTAATTAAGGTCAGGGGAGGTCCCATCGCAGGCAGCCCTACACTTGTGTACGTTTGTGTCGAGGACATTTATTATGCAGCTCTGACGAGGGCCTCCTTCGCCACAGCGAAAAAAGAGCACACCACCCAAAGGATGGCTGGTATAATTATTGACAACCTGCAGAGTTCCCGAATGTCCCTGTTTTGGCTTTGGGAAGATGGCTCGGCATCATTTGTGCGAAAGGAAAGCTCTTTGTGTGTGTGTGTGTGTGTGTGCGTGTGTGTGCGCGTGTGTGTCAATTCCACCAAAAGAGTTTATCAGAACATGGACCAGGCAACGGCTTCTCGAGAGTGGCTGTTGTCCCCGTATAACCTGTGAGATCATCACTAATGTGCGTTTGTGCAGACAAAGGCACGGGCTGTAACGAGTTTAACAAATGGTTCACTCGTCGTTAATGAAACTGCTCCTTTAAAATGCTTAATAGTTCAGGTGACAAACATTAAAGGGGACATCCATAACTTCTGATTGCCTTAATAACACATAAATGAGACCATAAGACCTGGGCTATTATCGCAGAGTCATTTGCATATCTGCGCTCATCTCAGCATTTTTTTTGGCCGTTAATAAATGCTCCAAAGTTCACGCCGAACACAACGGAGGTTAATGTTTTTTGCTCGGGACGCTGCACTTGTTCACGTGACCGTCATTATCGAAAAAATAGGTTGAAAAGAATAAATCCTCCCCGAACAGTACGATACAAATATTTAACCGTGCCTCTTAAAAGTACGCACTTAACGGTAGTTAAATCCCGTGCAAATCGTTTGTGCATAAACGCGGTACTTTTATAATCAAGCCAAGGAAAAGATTTGGCTTTGAGGTACTAAAAGCTTTTTACATTCGACCCCAAATCTTCCCATTCGTAGCATGGGCTCTTCAAAACAAATGTATGCGGTAACGTATTATCTGTATTTCAATGATGAATGGGGAAAAGTCACTTTATTTTTGGCTGTGTTTGTGTCTTTTGTTCATGGACACACTTTCCTGTATCACTTTTGCCAACCAGTTAGGTGCTTCCATCAAGCCTACGTATCGGGTGCCGTTATTAGGCCTAATTAACACAGCTGGAGCTTTTAGCAGGAAGGTGTGAATTGATCGGTTGACTATGAAGATCGGCATTAAATAAATGTGCAGCAACAAAACACACGAACCAATATCTCGGGGGCATGAATAGAAGGCGGTGTCAATAGAGTTAGATGAAAAAAGGTTCACTCTCGTGTCTGTGGGAGCCGATATGTAGCGGGAGCTGGTTTACACGGATCTTATGCACCAGTTGAGTCTAAAGCAGTCAGAGGGCTCATAGGGTCCGACATAAAAAAATATATTGGATAAAAATGGTTCAATTACCTGGAATCTTACTTAATGCTTGCCAATATGTCTCAGAAAGTGAATATGCTGTATTCCTAATTTTCTGATTGAATCTCGCATCGGTCAACGACTGTATTTACTTGATTAAACTGCTGCTTACAGACTGTTTTCACAAAACGGATGAAGTCAGATTGTGGATGTGTGTTTTCAATTATTTCAGTGTTTCACAAAGGAATACAAACACTATAAAAACAATGCGTGGTAGAGTCCCTCTAGACTTTTATCAACAACGCTCACTTCTATTATTACACTTATCGGTTTAACGCAGATTATCTGTCTCGGAGCTCACAGTCTCTGGGTGACAAATACCCGAGTGACTTTATTTTCCCGTTCACAATCAAGGGTCGGGTTACCGTCTAATCTCCCGCTCCCAAGATGCAAAGCTAGACTGAAGATATGGCAGATTTTTTCTCTTCCAGACTCTTATCAAATCAACCATTAAGATCTCCATCTTCAGTAATCCCCTGAATGTCATTCACGTCAGATTTCTTTTTTAACACCACTCTGTGCTCACATGGTGCACAGCAGGAAGTGTGTGCATTTATTAATTTCCACTCTGTCAAGCGCAGTTCTTGGAGCAGTTATAATCAGGAAACTATAGTATGCACTCATATATCAGGCCATGTGGCGCTATAGCTGGAGCACAGCACATATTCACATTTCGAGAAGTTGCTCAGTGCTTTTTTTCACACTGAACCGACCGAGTCAACACATGAATTAAATATTTTGTTTAGCAATTCTCTTGGTTACAGCAGCACTCTGCAACCACAGCACTTTAAAATCCATATTTTTGTCCAAAAGGTGAGGTTCATAAAGTCAGCACACATTTGCTCTCTGTAAGCACCTAGAAAGCAAACGGAACGGAATTTCTGTTCATCTTTCTATTTTTGCAAGGTTATTAATGCATCAGTTTTGATTTTCAAAGCTAAAGCTCCCTACAACTTTTGCCACGTTTACTGTCTATGAAATCAAAGTATACTACATCATCTTAATATTTTTTCAGCAGAGCATTGCCCTCCAAATAAACTCACTCATGAACCAACAATTCTTTTGACTTATTTATTCAAGAAAATCCAACCGCAGATAGCCCTGTTTTCTTTTTCTGTCGTTAGTGTTTCATATTACTCTTATAACTTCACATTGGCTAAACCTGCTGCGATTGTTATAAAGTAAATATGAGATGATCTGGGCACTGCAAGCTCCAATATGTTTGATATTTTGTCTTAAAAATATTGATTGTAGCTACTTTTAAAAACACAGGAAGCAAAGGTCAATGAATGAAGCGATAGCTACAGATACTTGGATAATAACTATCCATCATTACTCTTCAAGCCCGAGGTTTCTTCTTTTTAAGTTTACACGAAAGCTTTATTAAACAATATTGCTATTGGAATGACAATATTTTGAGTCATTGGAAGAAGAACAATCGTATTCAGTGAGGCAATTGAGCAACTCCTGATAATCAGCAATTTGGATAAGCCCCTTGGATGTTTGGGGTTCAGCTTTGCCACCCACTCAATAATGAATGCAATATGAAATTATATCATAATGACATCGCGATATGATAGCTGCCTTTAACACAACCTACTTGGGTTTGAAGCCTTTGAGGAGATAAAGGTAAAAAAGAGAGTGTAATAATTTCATGAGAACTGGCAACCGACGGTACACGAAATAGAGAGAGGGGCGAATTCCACAGCCAATTCACACATTTAAATTGTACTTTTAAAGCATGGAGCAGGAAAAAGCCAAGGTGGATCAGACCGGGAGGATAAACGAATGACACAAAGAACAAACAAAATATATAATTGTTATTTAAAAGAGTATTAAACGCATTTGTGCATCAGTGTAATGTTGTTGCCGCAACTTCTATTAGAATAGTGAGCCAATTAAAACCAATCGATACCAAATTCATGTTTTCACCGAAATGCTGTTGTAGTCCAAGTTTTTATTGAAGATGGAGTAAATATTTTTTTATTTATCAGAGAATTATAAAGCTTGTTAAAAAATATAAATCAAGCGACTGCATTTGAACCACAGCCTCAGGGTTAAAGGTTTACCTCGGGGAAATAGCTGGACAGGCAGCTTGCATGCGATGATTCACAGTAATCGTGTCAACAAGATTTATAGCTCAGAGTTTCTGGTTTCATGTCTTTTGCATTTTTAAATATGTTACGGGGCTTTTTGGCCTCGCCTATAATAATGATTCTAAAAGAAATGACTGGAGTGACAATCGTATGTAAATGACCCATCATTTCTTTGTTTTTCCATACACCCCATGCTCATCACTAGCAATGACCACCAGACCTCACACAGTGAGCACAAATCTGGGCATGTTTAGGAACTCCACTGTCAATGTTGAAAGGTATTTTACCAGGGGGTCTTTCTAATTAAACTGGTGCCCAAACCACGGCTGTGGGAGGCCACGGTGCATCTGCTCTGCGAAATGAGCTAAAGATCCTCCAGCTGCCCATCTGCACAACTTTTCATCTGGCCTCCATCAGAGGACGAGGTTTGGGAAAATGCCTTTCTTTCTCATAATCCCCTCTCTCTCTTTCTCTCTCTCTCTCTCCCTGGCTCTCTCTCCTACCTTATCCATATTTCATGAAGGGCTCTGGAGGTATGAAATTGTCTGAAACTAATCCACTACTGGATATTTAGTCCCAGATTAAAATCACTCGCTCCGCTGCTTCATAATTCGGTTCCTATTGATTGCCTGGGTCCAAATATAAGTCTGGGATGTATAGAACATTTTTTTCCCTGCAGCTTTCTGAAATGGTATCGGCACGGCGTCCCTTTGCTGGATCCATGCAAATGCCGCCATCCACAGTGAGTGTTTGTAAGGGGAAAAACCCCTCACAAGCACTGTTCATAGAGTTCTCGCGCTGGGTTATAAAATATTCTCGACTTATCGTAACACCTGAAACACATCTGCACAACAAAGAATAATTTAAAACAAACTCACAAACACGTGAAAACTGCCCTGCAGATCAATAGCAGGAGCTACTTGGAATCCATACGTTGTTCTTAAAAGTCAAGGGGATCGTGTGCGTATTAGTGTGTTATTGACACACAGGGGCAGATAAATCCACGGTTGCCCAAGGTTGAGTTGCATATCTTTTTCCAGTAGGGCTTTGAGGAGCCTGCCTGTCAACACGGTCCTCAGTTCATACAGGAGTGGAAAAGAAAAATTGAAATGGCCACATATAACACAGCATGATAACACTATATGCCAAATATTTCAGATCGGAACCCATCCACAGCCCATATTGCTTATCACTAGTGCTTGGTGCCACTGTCTTTTGGGTCATTATTTATTGGTGGTGCCCACAGGTAAATAAAGAAAAAGTCACTGAAAAGGTCAAATTATTCTGACAAATTATTATTTAATTTGAGCTGGTTGCTTATTGACATGCATTTTAGGAGCATAACCGCTTTTTAATGGATATTATAAATAATGTATTCATGTTGTTGCACGCTGCTAATGGGTAACTAGTGAGGAAGTTTCTTTTGCACATGTACATATATTTCACAAATGGTAAATTCAATATGTACAGTGCATGTTTGCATATGGGGGCCTGACCATGGGCACGCTGTGGTGCTGAAGGTAACCTTTATATCAACACTCTCCGCAATGTCATGCACGACACTCGGTTGTCACAAAAATAAAAGCGGAGATGTGTTGATGCCTGTCAGCCTTGAAATCACAGCACAACTGTTCAGTGCCAAAAGCCACGCAGGCGCGGCAAGTGAGAAACTGAAGGAAACTCCCGAGCTCCGCAGGAGGAAGGGAGGAGGGTGAGAGACACTGGTCTGTCACTGAGTCACTTTCTACTGCTCAAGATTATGTCTGAAAGGAAAGAATGTTGAAGTGTGTGTTGAAAACATGTATAGGGAATAAACATTTAATAAAAAAATAAACAAATTCGGACTTTTTTTTTTATTTACCAAAATTGTCACTCTGCAACAACCAGCAGCTTATCTCTGTGTTCATGGGAAAAAGTGAAGCATTTCCATGTGCACCCGATTAATTATGGAAATAGCTATTTGTTTTCTGCCGACACTTTGGTGCAATAATCCCTTCTGCAGATTGATCTTCAGCAGGCGCTTGCTGGAGTATCATGTCTGCTGTGGCACGAGCACCTCTCGTCTCCGAAGATTATTCCATCCATGAACAGTCTGGCAAGTAAACAAAGGAGCAGGTGGTTGGCTCCAAAAGCGGCGGCCGAATAATACCGCGTTCGTGGATCCGTGTCTGTTTGTTGTTCGGAGTTGTACAAAGTTCCCTGAGCACGGGCCTAATGTCGGTCTTTACTCGGCTCCTCAACTTCAGCTGCACCAGGAAGCATGGACAATTGTTTTGTTTTTTTTGGGGGGGGGCCTAAACTTTTTATTTTCCTGTTTGTTTTTCCTTCATTTGGTTGTTTTGTCACGCAGCATCCGCATGTCAATGACACTTTTTTTCTTTTCTTCTAAAGAACAACTCTGTCTGTCTCTCTGAAGCATGGTTCCACATTTAGGGGGATTTAACAGGCTGTGCTCATTTGCATTAGCCTAGTGCAGAATTATACGAGATCAATAACACTCTCATGTCTTTCTATTGAATAATATAGCCAGGGCTTAACCCATCTATTATGTTTGATAACTATTAAGCCAACTGTCTGCACGTGGTTCATTTAATATTCATATTTATCAGACACATGTGGGATAAAATAAAACCCATTATTTGCCCTTTAAGATAAAGACTTGTGTTTCCTATAATGTTGACATTTTAAGTAAACGGTCTTCTTCAATAAATACATTGATATCTTAAGAGTGTTCTCCGATACTACTTCCCCCAGGATTCATTTAGCCTGCTGTTGGTGTATGATAGATACAAACAAACAAAAAACCTTTAAAGCCAGATCAGAAAACTCTCTTTTTATATCGGGTTCAAGTTTGCGGATCAACCGAAAATCACAGCGGAACACATCAGTGCCAAACTCTTCTTGCTTGCTGGCAGGCTACTTCACTTTATGCCCGTTCATTGTAAAAATAAAAATAAATAATGCATAGCAGACCTGATTAGCCGAAGACATATTACTTTGCATTATGGGGGTAAGTCTTTGGCTTTGTTGTTGAGGACTTCTAGCAATGGCCTAGAAGTAAAGCCCGTATTCCAAGGCACCGAGCAACACTGAATCTGGATTAAAGAGAAAATCCCCGGAGTTTATATCCAGGAATATATGTTAGTGTGACAATTCCATGTTGCAGTCAGAAAGTATATTTTCCTCTCTTGCTGTATGTTCTCGCTGAGTTCCAGAGCAGGAATGTTTTAATGAGCCCCCAGTGATGACATTCTCAAGGCCCTGCACCGCAACGATCCAGCAATTTTTTTTTTTTTTTAGGCCAATATTGTACCTTCATATTGTAAATTCCCCTGACAACTGTGACTTTTCCTGAACCCATACTTGGCTGAGCACATCGCACTTCCCATGCCACCAGATTTTAAGGAGGAAAGCTCATATGAATTTGAAAAACTGCACCTTGTAAGGAACAGAATTCCCAGGTGTGGTGAGCCTGCCCCGGAATTCAGATTTACCAGGTTCGGCACAGGGCGCGGCTTGTATCAGAGGCAGAGCGACGATCATTTTGGCAAGTGGTGAGGAGATGAAACAACTCCACAGCGTGGTAATATGTCTCTCGGAAATCTTTAGGGTGAAAGAAAAGAAGGAAAGATGCACAAATGCTCAGATAATAAATGTCTCTGCAAAAATGGAATAATAACCAGACAGGACTTACACTGGGATAAGTTGAAGGTATCTTCAAAGGTCATTCTATTATATTTTGCCTCAGGAGCACATTTATTAAGTTTTTTTTTTTTTATTGGATATTTATGTTTATTCCTTTTTTTTCCTGGAGTTAATATTATTCCCACTCTCAATGTAATCAAATGTTGGTGGCTGATTTTGAATACATATTAATGAGTTTTTGCTTTGGATGGGAATTAAACATGCTTCAGAAGCTAAAGCATCAGAATCCTGTTACTTGCCGTGGTGCCATGGAATGTGAAATCTCTCTGAAAAAAAACACACATTTCCATAGCTTTTAATGTTCAGCTGTTGGTTGTCCTGGCACCTGTGGATGTGTATCGGAGAGCAGCTCTGCCAACAAACTGGATGCAAACTTGGATGTGATGCTTTGGGCCGAAAACACTTATAACATTTGATTTATGTCGGTGGAATTTTCCTCTTTTGCCAACTGGCCTGGATAGCATCAGGGATGACTGGAGATTAATATTGGCTCTGTGCCTTAGACCCTCTGCCAACCGCTTTAAATCAATGTCACCTTATTAATTTTGTCAATATGCTACAACATCAAAATGAAGAAAACTAAAAGGTGTACCAATAAATAAGAGATAGTCAGTGGAGGGATGGCACTTCCTGGAGCATGAGCACGAGCGCCGTGCTCCCTGCACGGTTTCTCATTGTGACTGATGTGTTATCCCATTCTGATTGGGTTATGCTGGCTTTAAACTCACTCACCTGGGCCAGTTGTCAGACCCACAGCCCAATGTCTCTGTTGGGCTGATTCTTTTGTCCGTCCATATCGGCCAGGTGGTGTGTTCAGGAATCCTCCGGATTGTCCAGATGGCCGTCGAACGAACATGACACAGTGTCAGGCAGGAATATTTATAGTGCCGCAACAGTGTGTGAAAATGCAGAAAAATGTAAGTCTAAGGGATTTTTATTTTTATTTTTTTATCTTATGTTTGATAACAAACAAAGAGATGTTTAAACCGAGGGTAGTCAAATCACCCCGGCTGTTGAACTTTAAGACTTACTGAACCCAACCAAGCTTGGTTATGTATGATTTGTTACGGTGTCCTGAATAAATCTCTTTTAGCGTGTCAGCACAACATGTTCTGGAGCCAAGAGTTCAGGTTTGCCCAGGGCTGTGGGATGCAGGAGTCAAAGGTCTCGAACCGAGACACCAAACATTTGAGTTTTCCGGAATTTTGCCATGGATGCGTTGATTTTCTCATACTCGGTGTGAGTCGACTGTGAGCAAAATCCAGCATGAGACCAACTATTTTCACTTCAAGATTTTACCTTTCTGCGTTTGAACAAAAAGCATCCATGTGTTTTTAATTATATTAAAATGAAATGAAGAAAAGAGGCCCAATCAAGAACACTACAAGGCACTGACAAATACTCCAACGTCACTGCCTCTGATGTCTCAGATGAAAGTGTGGACAAGAAAAGCAACATTGTCAAATGCGCACCATCTCACAGACGAACACTGTGAACAATATCCACATTAATTGCGTCAGAAATAAACCGTTGTCATCTTGGCCTTCCTCGTCCTCGTGCGCCTCTGCTGTGTGCTTGACCTTCACCAGCCCGCTGGTCTGTCAGCCGCTGCGTGATTAGGAGCCATTGTTCCGGAGCACGTGCAAACAAATGGCCCTGCTTAAAGGGGTCCTGTGATTCTGGTTTGTGTGTCACTAATTAGGCAGCTTTGTGTTCATACCTGGCAAACGGTGTGCCCTTTGAATTTGGATGATAATGACGTGAGTGCATTGTTATCGGATTTTTCTATGCCAGGGTTTGCTGGGGGTGAATGGCGTGAACGGTTATGGGATATCGGTGTGTGTGTGTGTGTGTGTGTGTGCGTGTTTAGAAAAGTAAGTCAAGGCTATAGCTTTTCTTGCTGAAGTGAACTGGTTATAGAGAGAGCTGACGAATGGGAAAAACATAACATTCTACACTGTGGACAGTTCCAGGTGCTGAAATAAGGTTCCCGCTGAATAACCCACTCATAATATAATCACTTTATTAAATAATGCAATCATTGATTGATTACTAATCGAGTCCAGCTTCCGTAACATGAAATCATTTACAGCCCATGTCACAGTGTAAAACTGTCTCGGTCAGCCCCATGATATTTAAATGCGCTGCTGTATGATGTATGACAGGTGACATAATAAAACTATCCTTTTATATACACTGTGCGGCCCTACTATTGCTGGCTGCTCAGGGGTTAACCGGGTTAATGCAAGATTTGATGACTTGTGTCCAGTGGGGAAAAGTAATTTTCCTGTAAAATATTGCGATAAGATCTGAAATGATGAAAGCGATACGTGTGTCTCGCCGTGCCGATTTCCAGTGTCTCATTCGACGTCTCCGCTTATTGCGATTTATTTATTGTGAAGTGGCAACAGAGGTGACAGGTAAAACAAATCCTTCAACCCGAAGCGTCACACGGTGAATTCTAAAGAGCAGTTTACCTCTAGGGAACTTTCAGTGAGGTGTGCATAACAACCGGCTGATGGATGCCTGCCCTTACTCATGGCCTGAAAAAGCTAACCTGAGTCCTAATGGCACCACGGTCTGATGAATACATATCCTGTAATGCGCGTGTGTGCGTGCATGCGCGTGTGCGTGGGTGTGTGATCACATGGCTCATAAAAAAAAATAAAAATCCTCCACAGGGATAGGTTCCAGCAGATTGGTCTGCCGTCAGGGAAAGTGCCTCCACATCCAAGAATTTAGTTCTGAGCCTCGATTTCCTCTCTGGGCTTGTGGTGGTGTTTGTTTTCCCTAAACATTGTTTACTTTCTGATGTGTGTGTGTGTGTGTGTGTGTGTGTGTGTATGCATGCATGCATTTGTTTTTATATTAGTCATTTACAGATCTGATGCTCAAACTGGGTGCCTGGCAGTAATAAAAAATGAAATCCCTGTTGGCATCCATTCCATAAAAATAGGGTATCCTCACGGTGGCTAATTGACAAGGTTTGTGTCAGGTCTTTTTCTCCCAGGTAATGTTTATTTCAGGTAATGGTTCAGGCACTGGGCCTATAGTTCTATTTCATTTCATCATTATTTCCTCGCTGTAATTAATACATTTCAACATCACACCATTTCACATCATTTATTCAGTCATTTGGGGGGATGTTGGCCAATCAGTTAAAGATAATGTGGCCGAGGTCAGGCAGCCATTTGAGTTTATTTTTGATGTGGCTGCCAGCTCTGTTTATTCACTTTTTCCCTTATTTGTTTTTCAAAGACTAGCCTCATTCCCTCCACTTAACGTGACTTTCTTCTTTGGCCTCATCAGCAAATATGAAAAAAAAAAAAAAAAGAAATCAACCCCACTGGGTTTGAAGTAGGTCAAACTGTTAGTCGTTAATTTGGGCTCGGCTCAGACAGGCCTGAGAAAAGCACTTATTTTTCTGTTCACTTTAAGTCCCCATCTCTGGATAATAGATGGTGCTGTCCAAAGTCCTTAATCTTATAGATATCATTTTTTTTTTCCCCCAAACTTATGTGTTTCAAAATCACAATTTTGCTTGGCATAAATGTACTCGGTTAATGCGAAGAGCAATTATTTCTGTAAACTTTATTCTCTGCATAATTAATTATCCCGAAAGCTATTCATTCTGCAATAAAATGAAATTATATAAAATAGGTGACTAACATACCTTTCATATGTCACTTTTGTTCTGGCCACCTATTCTGTGTTGTTGTGAGTTTTGTTTTTCAAGAAATGGATAAAGTTAACACAAACAAAGAGCTTTAACACAAGATTCATTCTGACAAGGTCAATTGTCTTGTGAGCTGATATCCAACGAGCAAGAGTACCAGTTTACCTCAAAGAACACATTGCACAGTGGATTACTGAAATGGCACACAACTCTGCAGGACGATTTTGGGAATTATTTTTTTTTTTCTGCCTGGGCTGCAACTACATCCCCCCCCCCCCCCCCCCCCCCCCCCCCCCCCCCCCCCCCCCCGCGGCTCGCTGGTGTTACCTGGGGTAAGAAATGGTCTGTCAGACACAGAGAGGGCTTACACTGATGTCACTGTGATTATGCATGCGGTGTTGATGTTGTTTCCAACCCGCCCCGCTGTGTGTGCAGCACATGTCACTCACTTGTCATGACATTTCAGATTCAATATCCAATCACGTCGGGCACAAGGAGACCTCAATCATATCCTTTTCTCCGACATAGAAGTATAAATTGCATGATAATGGAGAATAAGGAACGCTACCGTGCAATTGTTAAAGAGAAGGTATTTCAAAATGCTTTCAAGCACTCGAACCCACGGTTACCTATAGGCAGGTGGATAGGGATAGAACGATTATGTCAAATTGTATGTCTTATTTCATATTTCATGACATATTTGACAAACCATTTCACGGTGTGGCTTTCAAAGGCAAAGTAGACCAAAATAATAATAATGGCACATTTTTAACCTGGACAACAGTTCAGTACAATCCTATCTGTCACATAGTACCCAAGCTGCAAAGGATTACAGAAGGTCTCTGAATAGTTCTGTATGTGTTGACAAATGAAATATTGGTATGCAAGTAATGACAAAGTTATTTGCTATAGTTCAGTAAATAATAATGTAACTTTAGAGCAAGAATTACTGTCCTCCAAAGTGCAGTTTAAAGTGAAAATTATATTTGATATCTAGATGAGTATATTTTGGTCATTCTCTGAAAGGGCAAAATATAATAATGATCATTAATTGTCATTTTTTTAATGCAATGCAGACAGAATTTAGCTTTTGGTGAACATAAAATACCTTTTTTTCCTGCAAAATGCATTTTTTTAAAATACGAAATAAGCGCTGTAAGTCGCAACAAATGCAATTCACAAATCGAGAGCCTTTGAGGTGTTTGACGACCTCACTCAGTGATGACTGAGCGGTAAAAATGCCTGAAACTGAGATGAGGACTAAATAAAGAGCCTCCCAGTCCTTCAAGGCTTGGCCTTTATCTTTTTTACTTCGTATATGAATACATAAAGTCTAGTAATATCGAAATGAAAAAAAAGAATAAAAACATTCCTCAATCAATTAATAGAAAGCAAACATAGCCATGCTGGTTCAACGGTCCTTCAAATGAATCAAGGTGATATACGGCCTGCACCATGAAGATTGGATCCGCTCTAACGTTGGCCAGTCGCATTGAAGTGTGAACGGTATGGATATGATTTATGAGATCCCAAGTTAACGCAGGCAACTGGAACGCCACACAGATGGGCAGTAACTTAGCAACTGAGTGACACATGTATTGGTTTTAATAGACTGAGAATTGTCTCTTGACGCTGGAATCTTTTGATGTGGAGCCTGTTACCGCTGCAGGTCTCAGGTGTACATCTGGTATATATCCTCTGGATAGGATCTATAGTGGGAGACGCTGGGTTATCACGCTCGCGCCAAAGAGACTCTGTCTATAGGGAAGATCGGTTCACGTCGTGGTCTTGGTTTTGGCTTCCCCCGTTTTAGTTTGTAGTTTGCCTCGTGGTCTTTTCTTTTGTCACCTGACTTCCTGCCTTTGTTTCCAATCAGTGTGATTGTCGACACCTGTGCCCGTTTGCCTTGCGTGCTTATGCAGTCCTCGTCCCCCGAGGTGTTTCATGTCCCAGCCAGGGAATTTGGGGGGTCTTGCGTTTCGTTCCTTCTGCCTATATGTTTGAAATGAAATGTGAAATATGAAATATGAAATATGAAATGTTTTATTTTGTAGTTTGCCTCGTGGTCTTTTCTTTTGTCACCTGACTTCCTGCCTTTGTTTCCAATCAGTGTGATTGTCGACACCTGTGCCCGTTTGCCTTGCGTGCTTATGCAGTCCTCGTCCCCCGAGGTGTTTCATGTCCCAGCCAGGGAATTTGGGGGGTCTTGCGTTTCGTTCCTTCTGCCTGCCTTTCCCCCGCAAGTTTTGTGCGTTCACGAAAGAGGAATCTGCATTTTGGGTGCTAGCTTTAAAAGCGCCTTCGCATGTATCCAGCAATCTCCTCCGTGATCAGGAATTCCCAAAAAATAAATCTAAAACTGCAGTGAGATTTGCGTGGTGCTGATGGGCTTAATCTGTGTTATGTCAACTTGTTCGGTGAAGGCACCACACGCCATCTTTCAACTCGTAAAGCACACAATTTGACACATGCTAGATCTTAATTGCATGAAATAGAGTAAAAGATTAAACAATCACTCCGATGGCACGGAGACCCATGTTGCATGGCAACAGCCTGAGAGCGGCTGTCTCAAAAATAAGTTTTACAAAGCAATATTTACTCAAGGATTGGCTTGCATTGTGTTAGTGTGTACACAGATTTCTTCTTACTGGCTTTGTTTGTACTCACAGTAGTCGACCATGTTTTTGTCTTGTATGTTAATTAGTGTCACATAATGCGCAAACACACACACACACACGAGTCCTGCCTGTGTTCGCGCTTATATGCGGTATCAAATACTGACTAACTTTTGTGCTGATATCTCAGCTCCTCTCATAAATGATCCCGTCCCCGTACCGGGGGAGAAAAATGAACTCCATCAGGAAGCTGGATAAAATTTCTCTGACACACACAACCTTGGTCCCGTAAGAATATCTCTGTATCCTGCCGACACGCGATCTTCGCAATCTATTCGGGACAGCTTGTCTGACTGAACTCTAAACAAGTCCTTTCAAGCTGCACCATTCATCAATTTCAACCCTGTTTGTGGGCTTCAGTTGATACCCCACAAGCTCGATAGCTCGCAGACGCTTCACAATATGTCCCTCCGGCATTCCCCGACAGCCCACACTTAAGGCTTTTACTAATCCAAAGGCTTCAGGTGCTGAACATCTGAAATTGGTCATGCAAAGCTGGGCAAATACTATTGTTGCCATGACAGCCCCTAATCAACATCTATAGGAGGGGAGCTTTGCAGGGTTGTCAGTACCTTTCCTGGCTAGTGAGCGCGCAACTCAATCGGCGGCAAGCACTTTTTTTCTTTTTTTTTTTAAAGCTAAATCTGTCTTTGTTTGTGATGATGGTACAGTACGGGCAAAGCACTTTTTGCTGATGGAGAGGTTCAGCAGATAAATGATGAAAGGGGTTTTCTGAGAACCGCTGTTATGGCTCTTTGAACTATTTTTTACTGCCTTATTTTCCATGATTGCTGGTAGGTTCAACTCCTCTAACACAACCTCTCTGCACAGGCTGACAAAAAATTGTGAGTCCTTTTCACTTTTGGATGTCGATGTAGTGCGGGGTAACAACTGAAAGTCTGCCATTTTCCTCCGTTTTTTTTGTTTGTTTTGTGTCTTTGCTGTAAAGCGGACTTTGCAAAGCTTTGGTCGTGAAACGCATGCTGAACTTATCTGCTGTGGGGTTTTGGTTTTGTAATACAATTGTGTTGATTGTGAGCAGGACAAATGAGGCAGGCTGCGAAATAATGTTCTCATTCAATGTATTGATTGCTTGATTTCATCTTTGTTGATATTTGAATGCAACAATATAACACACTGTGACCAGATGGAGTCTAAGACAGGTGGTTTAGTCTTCTTGTTCCATGGCCATTTTTTGAACTGAATTCCCTCTGTTTCTACTTAATTTTCAACATTTATGTCCACAATATCAATTTCATAATGAACAATATCAATCATTTTTATATAACCAATACTCCACAGTTATTGGAGATAAATTCTCCAGAGCACCATAAATTAAATGGATTCATCAGAACCTGGAGCTTCTTTGTTGGCCTATATTCCCTATCCAATAAAATCCACGTTTATTTATATAGCCCATATTCACAAATGGGAATTTGCCTCAAAGGGCTGCTTAAAAGTCTATCTGAAATAATGTAATGCAAATAGACTTCTGTTCTGTCCACAAAAGTCCAGACACATTGTTTCTCCAGTGCAGAAACGCCTCTCTTATAGTGGCCATGTGAGAAGATAAATTTGGTATTTCTTTCAATGTACTCAGTTATATTCAGGAGAGTCTTTTTTTCGTTTTTTTTTTTTTGAATCATCCACAATTTTTAAGATCTGTTCAATGCCCCACTCCACTTACAGATGGGATGTTTTTCCAGGTTTTCGTCCAGATTTGAAAAATGTATGTTCTTCGTGTCTTATCGTGCACACCATGACAAAAAAAGAAAGAATCTTTATTAGATTTCATTTCCAGTTCAAATGATATTTGTTCCAATTGCACTTTCTCTCAATGCACACAGGGAGAGATGTGCCCCGTATGGGAGTCAATGAATGGGGCCTGTAACATCCGTGCCTTTCGACTTGGACCATGTGCATGCGGTTAAGCTCTTCATCTGGCGTCCGCGTTTCTAATTTTCATTAATAATCAAAAAATGATGTATTGAGTCCAAGAGGAGTGAGGGCTGTGTTCGGATTGTAATAGCTGGGAGAAAATCATTATCTAGGGTAGAGATCCACCCGTGTCAGTATTGAGTGAGATGCGAATCGCTTTGGACTGTAGACCTCTTGTGATCTGAGGATCACCTCCCGGCGTAATATTCAGCACAATTTAATTCATGTAAATACACATCTGCGAACTGAGCACAGAAACTCTACAGCTCCTTTCAAAAAATAACTTCAGTGTATGGGTCTGTGTGCCTCGAATTCAAGGCCGTATCTTTTGAATTGGCTTGATTGCCGACCATCTGTCATTGTGTCAGGTACGAGTGCAGCACGGGGAAGAAAAAAATCTGCCGTTGTTTTATGAATGACATCATCCACGCAGGGTAAATGGCACCTGTAATGATGATTAAAAGCACTCACGAGGCCTTGATAGCATCATCATTGACGTGTTCAATTGCCACCCTAAAAAATACCAAGCCAACTTAAAGACTAAAACATACATTTTTCTTTCCATACAACTTCATTTTATCGTCGGAGTTCAAATTTAAGGTCATTTCCTCGACTCAGGTGAAACCCTGGCCATTGCAAAGCCTTTTTTCTATTTTCATTGGATTGTTCGGGTTACACTGCATTTATCGTATAATAGACAATGTTGTGGTAACTTCCCATGCGTTAACTCTTTTCCAAGTTGAAAAATATGATTTCCTATTTTCTCTGTGGTGTTCCTTTTTGTTCTGGGGAGGCTATTTTCTGTAAGCGTCACCTGGGATGCTGAGTGACAAAATAATGACATCTTTTTTTCTTTTTTTTTTGAGGAATAGCAATTTCCCAGAATTGAATGAGCAGGATGTGTGCAGAGTGAACAATAAGTGCACTTGCCTTCTGATTGGTCTCTGTCAATATCGCTCTGACAGCTTTCCAAGAATGTGTTCAGACAAATAGATTGGACGTCTCACAAAACAGACCCTGACAGGCAAAATAAAGATTCAAGCACATACTGTACGTATGTTGTCAAATGGCCCTCGTTTCTGTCGATTCCACACAACAAAAACACAAACACAAATGGTGTCAGAGGCAGAGATGGAGCACATTAAGGCCATGTCCAAATATGAAGGACTGAGCTACCAGGAAGTGCTTCTCTGATTAAATATACTAGGCGGTCTGCAGCACAAAACCCGAGAGCTTGTCTATATCTACACACTCAGGAAAAATTAGTTGATTAAAGCATCATTGAATCGGGTGTGTGACAGAAAAATCTATTCATTCCATTAATGGAGTAACTGTATCTATTTGCATGTCAAATGTCAAAAGAGAGTATTGAGTTGGGATTTGACAAATACGTGTCTCTTTTGTTCCTGTTACCTGACACCTATGTCAGGGTAAAATGGGGGTTTGGGTTTCCGGCGTTCAGCAACCGAAGGTCGTTATTTAATTAAAAGCTACATTTCAAAAGATGTTTCTGCACATGTCGGTGCCAAAGCATGTGTTATTTTTAGAAGGGAAATATATTTTGTCTCATCTGAATGAATGACGATCCCCCTGGATATTTTTGTTGGGCTGAACGTGTGCTTGTGAAGGCACTTGTGTTCATACATCTCTGCCGTAAAATGAAACGGTTCATTGGATTTGAAAATGATTTATAAAAGTGACAAGTGGATTTTTAAAAATGTGTAAAATGCAACGACATGATTACTGGTGTGAAAGGAGAAACACATTACCAGATATCATTTCAGTTATTAGCAATCTGTAGACGCTTCCTTAATGCCGACACAGTTGCAATATACATCACATGCTGGATATTAAAAATTCAATCCAAAGTATTGGAGATGGAGCTATTTCTAATACTGTCTCATTGCATTTTTTACAGAAAAAATAATTATAATCTGGAAAAACAACTCTGCTGCTGCTGACAACTACATTGATTAAATCATTGATTCATCACTTTTCAGGGGAAATGGCAAACAATACTCTGGTGGCAGCATCTCCGCTGTGATTATTGGCTGCTTTACTCTGTTTATGTCATCATAAACTAAACAGCTGGACAAGCGGAGACATTTGAAAATGTCACTTTAGGCTTTGGATTACAATGGGCGTTTTTTTGAATATGTTTTCTCTCACTTGACAGAGCGGAAGATGACCTGAAAATGGTGGCCAAATGGAAAATCCATACATAAAATTGTTGTCTGCCTATTTTAAAGAGCAACTTTGCAGTCAGATAAAGTGCGGCGGAAATAAAAGGTTGACTAGTGGAGCAGAGCTTCAAAGGGTTGTGAGCACTTTGAAATGAAGGAAAAGCTAGTACTGTACAGTGGTTAATGCACAGTAGTGCACTACTTCTGTGAGTTTTCTTGAATTTCAATAATAAGCAATACATTAGAAAAGCACATTGTCTAGCTGTTTACATATTGACAAAATGTAGTAAACAATAAAAAAAAAAGATATGGAGATGTTCTTGCCTTTTAGCCCCCCCCCCCAAACAAAAAACAAAACATCTTGAATTATCCTTACTTAATTTATTAGATGTTGATCTTGAGTCATATATTTAAAGGAACATTTTCTTTTCTAGGGAATAACTATAGCCATACGTGCTCCTCCTGTTCCGTGTGTCAGATCCTGCAGGCGTAGAGGAAGTTCTCCTATCAGAGGCGCAGAGCTGCACTGGGAAGGACCGACACAAAAGCAGGGAGTCATAAAACATTCAACATCATTCAGAGTCCCCTCTCCCAGGCATGCTTAGACAATGTGACATTCAAAACAACAAGAGAGATGCCCTTACAGGAAGCATATTTCAGGAAACTTTTTTTTTTTTGCCGAGAATAATTAAATGTAAGGGTGGAAAAAAAAACCTGTGGGAAAAATGGTTCAGCTTGACACATTTTCCCTGTCACCCATTGTCTCGTGAAGAGCAATATCAAACGCGCTCACGGTGATTCACATTTCCAAGCTGGTTGCAAAACAGTTGTAAAATGATTCCCTGTCAGGCGAACAGGATTTTGAATTAATAGGGAGCCAGTTTAAAAGAAAAAAAAAGAATAGGATAGTGAGTCTTTACTCAGAGCCGCATGACACCTTATTTAGACATCACCTATCCAAAGTGTTTGTCTTTCTTCGAGCTTTTTGTACATTTACATTCAAAATAGGGACATGAAATCCATTCCTTGTGCAAATGCATCTCCCCCAGAATTGAAGTCTGCAACGTGTCACTCATTGAGTTCATTTCTTGTCTTTATTCTATTGTTTTATGAGGTCTTTAAAACGTAAGTGCTACGTTCTCTTCCTCTCATCTGTCACGGCACACAGCCGAAAGGCAATTTCTGTGGAAAGAAGAAGAAGAAGAAGAAGGAGGAGAAGAAGAAAAAAGCAGGTTACCATGTGTTGAACTGTTTAAGTGCTAAGCAGTGAGTTTGATGAATTACAAGTCAGTTAGTCCATTTTGCCTTCAGAATGCAAATTTATTTATGATCCCGAGACAGGGAGAAAATGAAATCTTCGTATATCTCCCCACCCCCCAGCCAGTGTTTTAGATTAGGAGACTCTATTTGGGATCGAAACGCATTCCATGAATAAATTGTTTAAATTCTTGTTTGAAAAAAAAAAAACACGCTCAAACACTGCCTGGGCTTCTTTCAACCAAAGAACTCTTGAACTTACAGATAATCTGCATGGGAGAAAATGTTATTTGAGGTGGGTTCAACAGGACACCCGTTATTCTTCCAAGTCGCAAGAGTTTTCCTTTGAATCAAAAACACACACACACACACACACAAAAGAAACCATCCTTTCATTTTTGGAGTGTCTTCTTTTGATTTATAGTCATGGAATAAAATGTTGCCCACTTCATACGATTTGGTGGTTATCCCATTTTACATTTTTCATTAAATCACATTCTCTGGCCATATCTGTAAAATTGAGAAATCATCAGAGCTGAAGTAGTGGGATATTGGAGGTTCAGCTTCATCAGCAGTCTGTGCTGTTGAAATGAGAGACCTTCAGTAACGCCCCCCCCCACACACACACCCCACTTTGTAGAAACTCTCCATCTCTCTCTCATCATTTGGTCTTGCTCTTCACTCAACTACACCAGATACGGGGATCACATGAGGGCTATTTTATCTCCATTGGTGTTAAATTATTAAATTAAAAAAAAAAGAGGCACCACTATGCTTCTCTTTTCCCCATCATAACATTTTACTATGATGTTGAAAGCTACAGAGAACACGTCAATCATGTATTCTTTTGTAGATTGTGGCCTTTATGGTACATATTTTTGCAGCTTTATGTACATATCTTTTTGCATATTTCGGGTTTATATATTTTGGTATATGTGTATATCTTTATCTATGGTGTTTAATAAACAAGGGTGGATGAGTTGGGTCGTGTTGTTTCAGCATTACCTTCTGGGAGTTGTATCATCGTTAATTAAATGTATACACTATTGATCATCACACAGTCTTTTTGCATGGTAATTAATGGCTAAAATGCTGCGGCATGCAAATCTGAACCTCAATTTCATCCTCATTGGACTGCATCCTCATAAGTGGTTTGCAATGTAATATGCAATCCGCTGATGGCTTATTAAGATCTTTACGGTCATTTAATCTGAGACTGTGGTCAATTATATCTCTCTGGAGGAGCGTTGCAGTTTAATTTGATATAAACAAAACACAAGGCTATGGAGCTGTGGTCATGATGGAAGTTGATACACCCGCTCTCCCTCTCCGCACACACACACACGCCTGTGCTGGAATGCGGAGTGTCTGCGCCTGCACTTCATCTTACTCAAGGGAACATCTGTGTTGTATGTAAACAATAAATAATATTAATTTCACGCTGGACACCTTAGTTGGTTCGATGCATATCGACCAGGCTAGTCTGTGGTCTTCATAGGTTGCATATGTTGGGAGTCTAATGGCCCAATTCATGGGAGGGCCCGTGAACACAGACTCTAACAATCTGTAACATACAAATGAGCTTCATGTTTTTTTTAATACCTATTGGCCAGTGAATCTGGTCTCTTTAGATCATAGCTGCTCTGAATAATTCAAGATGATGCAAAAGGCACGGTGGCTCTGTCTTGGTGTCACGATTGATTGCCGCAGAACAAGCTGCTTCAAATCTCAGGATATTGCAACTCAAGCCAATGACGGAGGGAAAATTAATTACACAGCCACAAATCGATGAACAACTGAATGTGTCAACTCCCCAAAGGGCTGTGATTGTTCAGTGCAGTCTCGCTGAGGGAGCTCAGGGGGCAGGATGCAGGACCCAGAAGAGAACGACGCGGAAGAGGTCGCGCCCTGCTTTGACTCAGCAAACACATCACAGAGAAGATAAGGCCCTTCTAATCTTTTTTTTTTTTTTTTCCTTAAAAACACCGGAAGACGCCTCCCTGCGGCAGGATAATATGCATTTTAATATACACACTCTCAGCTGCTCATTTCAAATGCATGTGGTTGGGATTCTTTTAGTTTAGAAAAGAGGCACACACAGTGTGAAGACTGGAAGAGGCTGTCCTCCAGCTTGCTGTGTCTGATGGGACTCAGAGCCGATTAACAGAACCAGAGAGATCATTACGAGCAACCTCGCAAGTGACCACGGCTGAGTCATTCTCTTCCATTTAGCTGCTGTGCGTGGAACCTCCCTTAGCCTTTCACATTCACAGCGCCCGCCAGGATTTCATCCTCAACTGTGGGGTTGTGCATTTCTGCGTTTAGGCTGATGTGTGTGTGTGTGCGCGTGGTATCCTACTCATTTGACCTTTTAGCAAGGGATGCTGGATGGAGAGAAGGCTTGAGTTTGTATAATGGCTGAGCTCTATATGAGGAACCATCCGTCTGCACTGGCCCCATAATTAGCTGGTAAGACACTGGTCTAGTTCTGCACTTCCACTTATTATTCTGCTGACTAGTGTGTGGGTGTGCAGGAATGGATCAACAAAGACGCAACCTACACCCACCTACCTTCTTCAGTGTATGAATAATCTGCTGTCGATTGTGGTAGTTGCACAAGGCCTGGCTGAACCGTGTGATAATCACTCCGCTGACACCCCCCCCCCCCCTCTCAGAAAGTGAGGAAAAGCTCTCTGGAGCATAAGTCACATCCTGGTCGGAGTTTGCCGACAGGTGTTCGGTCTCATGGGAGCTTTAATCTCCATCTTCTTCTGTGATTGTCCGCCACCACTGTATAGGCTGCTGCGGATTACACTCACACAGACACACACAATAACCCCGTCAAGACAAAGCAGAGGCACTTTTCGGGGAACCTCAACGACATGCAGATGTGATCTGTGCAAAATTTGCATGCCAAGCACCGATCTGATTCCCATCACGCAGGACGGGACGCCACATCCGTCATTTTCATGTGAGGTATATACAGCTATTGGACTAACCAAATGCTTGGTTAATATAACACAGCATGATGGGTTGTTTACCCCAGCCAGATGTGTTGAATATTCAATCCCAACACTGGATCATAGTAACTATAATGCTGGGTTATTTCTACCCCATAAATTGGTTTGACACCATTATTCTTGGGTTGTTATCAACTGAAATGTTTGGTTATTACTACCTTCAAAACAGGTTATTAGAGTTTTCATGTTCAGGGAAAACCTGTGTCTAAAAATACACACTCTGACCTATTAAAATAACATGACACGGTCATTTAAAATGCAATGAATAAGAGTTTCGAATTACGTTGGACATTTAGAAACATTTTAATTTCTCAAAACCGAACAATCAGAAACTGGAGGAGCAGTGGAGCAGGATGTATGATCTCGGCCTGCTGGATGTACCACACCATGGGTGTTCGAACCTATAAAGAAAGAATCCGAAAGAAAGCATAGGTTATATTGAAATACAAATAGAAGGTGAGATAACAGGCTACGGAATTGGGACGTATGGGTATTGATATTGAATAATAAATACTGTTACATCTTGTTGGGGGAAAATAACAAATCAGAAGTCAAGTAAATAAATACATCAACGTTCAATGTTGTGAATTTGAGCTTGAGAAAGGGCATATTGTGACGCTCTTACTGTAAATAACGTATTGTTGCTGAAATACATACATTTATTGGGTTACTGATAATCCTGCTACCCACGTAGGGGAATGTGTCAAGAACTCTGTCCAAGCTCCATTTCATAACTAGCATTAACGTGTGAACCGGATAGCTATTGCTAACCATGCTAACGAGTCTGTGTGATAAAAGGTTTGAGACAACTTCATCCTGAACAATGTTAAAAAATCCCAGCTGGAGAGTGCAGTAACAACAGTCTGTTAGCTCGAGTAGCATTACATGTTAAAATAGCAGACTAACCTTATATTTATTTTTTTTCTCGTGGGATGCACGAAGACAACGCGTCGCTTCTTAAGGACTAATATCCAAACAAACAAGTGTGTAAACTCCCCGCTCTGCGCATGTGCAAACATGTGGCGTAAAGGGGGCGGGGCTTACCTGCAGCTTGTCCTTCCGATTCCAATTCCGGATCGAACCAAGCGGCTTCGTATACGTAAAACTACACAGCCGCGTCAAAACAAACCAGCAACATGACCCTACGCGCTCAATTCAGCTTTTCATTGGAATAAGTAACTCGACATTTCAACCTGACACTGCCAGCACGTGGAAAGTGTCCTTATCGGGACACACAAACAAAAACACACACTCACCGAGCTAAATGTTTGCCTAGGAAAAGCCGGATTCACGGACCGGGGGCGTACACAGGAACGCTCCGTGTCCAGCGAGCGTGCAGACTCCGCTCCGGGTTTTTGCTGCACAGCATCCCCTGACTCTCCAGCATCGCTGTGCAAGCAGATGTTCTCTTTCTGATGCCAAAGCTTCTCTGCGCTTGGGAAGAAGGTTTACCTTTTCGAGCAAAGTGGCACGAAGGAGCAGAAACTGCCCGGAACCCCTGGGCTCGGGAGTGGACACGTG
Organism: Colistium nudipinnis; assembly: GCA_016785305.1. Classification (NCBI taxonomy): domain Eukaryota; kingdom Metazoa; phylum Chordata; class Actinopteri; order Pleuronectiformes; family Rhombosoleidae; genus Colistium; species Colistium nudipinnis. The sequence goes on from JAFBJU010000836.1 coordinate 521,005, forward strand.
TGTGCACGGACAGCGGCTGTGGAGGAGCACGCGCAGCGAGAGCCTCCGCGGAGAGACAGGGAGCGAGCCGGCTCACTTTATTCACCCCACCTGTGATGCGTTGTTCGGAGCAACGAGGACGCGAGAGAGGGGGATGCTGACAGCTCGCCAGGAGGATATGTGCTGAGGAAAAGACTTGGGCGTTGTGTGTGTGTGCAGGGAGGACACATAAAGGCGTTTACTGCTACAGAGGACACTCTCCGAACCCCGAGATAAGCCCAGTTTGCCGGCGTTGCTTCTCTGACGCACACGTTTTTTGATAACAACTTGATCAAAAAAAAAACAAAAACATAAGAAATAAATAACACAACCACGAAGATGCCCTTACTCCTGGGCCCCTTTGTCCGCTGTGGGTTCAGCGCTACGCGCCTCGTGCTCTGGCTCGTCTTGGCTGACTTCACGTGCACTGGTGAGTTGCTGTATAGCATTTTTTGGCCTTTATTTATTAGAATTTGTTTTTATTTGTGTCGTAGAAGGCACGGTAGGTACACATCGATAAGTTGCTCTGCCGACGTGTTTTTCCCCCTTATGCTGAGATGCTGCCGCGCGTCACAGGGCGCGCTGTTGGCACTGGTTATTGTTCTCTACAATGTTTCATCAATTACGCGCACCTTCAAGGTTACACGGAGTGTAGAGCCTCCGACGTGGCGGCCAAGGTTGTAACTTGAGGCTGTAACTATACGCTATCGCTGCCTTTTTTTTCCCTCAACGCGTTCCAACCATGAAGTGTGCGGCTGTTTGTATGTGTGGCAAGCGTTTTTAATCCGTGCTGAAGTTGTAGAGCGGCACCTCAGCCAACCTGCGCTGTCAGAGATGCTTTAACACGCGGGCCATGAGACAATAAAAAAAGAGGCAGTGCTCAGTAACCCTAAGCTACCGTGCAGACTGTAAACACATAAACAACGATCACTTCATTTCCTCCGGTTTAATGCCATCACCTCTCCAATCACGCGCTGTTATTAAATCTCCTGAGCCGCGGAGCTGCGGGCAGGACTGGCCTGTGTCTATCCATCTAACCGGGGGGGTGGGCTCTAACAGGATCATCCAACTCCGCGTGCATCTCCGGCCAGAGCCCATTCCTGCTGCATTCGCAGTATACGGTGACAGCTTTACGGAGTTGGTGAGGCGACCTACTCGCGCTGATGAGTTGCATTTTACGGTGTAGCCTCTTGGCCAGACACTGCCGATTGCATGCAAATGTGCTCCGATGCACCGCACCATCACGGCGCTGGTGTGAGCACAAGTGTTCACACTGGCGATAAGTTTCCGCCTCCTCTTTAGTAGCAGAAAATCATTCATTTATGAGACGGCCCCTGAGGAAGTTTCACATTATCCTTCCCATCTGCTCAGCCATATTTTTCCATTAAAAAAAATCAAAAAAATCAAACACCCCATGTAATAATGTTATTGGTGATATCGGTGGTAATTATGTTTACATTTCTGCTCATTGACCCTTAACATTAGATGTGGTATATTGCAGAGTCAAGACAATCATCTAACATTAGATCAATGCACTCCCCCCTTAGCCCCTTAATGCACCATTGCACCGATCAGCTTTTAGACTTTTCTTTTGAATAACACTTTCCTTACTCATTCTTTTTATTCTGATGTGAATCCTCCTCCTCACGCCGCACAGCTGGAAGCTGCTGGTGAGCATCCGCAACAGGAGAATTTCACACATCATTTGCCTGGCGCTTGTTTCCGAACTGTTAACCTTGCTTAGGACAGAAGGCAAACGTGTTAGAGTCGGTGTAATTGTGTCTCTTGCTTCAGGACACTGAGATGATGAATTAAGAGGGCTTTTCTCTTGCATTAATTAGTGTATAATTATGAATATATTAGGATTAAGTAAACAGTCGTGCTCCGGGGACCTCGTATATCAAGCTAAGTAAGTGACAATGCGGTGGCATTTGCAAGTCATTTTATGATGCATGTAGAAGTATTTTGATGGGGTTTGTGGGTTGTACGGGTGGAGTGGTGTCCCAGTGTTGAGGCCATGTTGACTCTCAGAAAGAAGTAAATCGGTGCCTCACTTCTGTGAGAACGTTGTTTACTCTTCCCTTGTGCCTTTGGTTTCCTTTGGATGCTCGGGCTTCCTCCCACAGTCCAAACTTCTGGAGCTGGTGGTCAGTTTAAGGCTCTAAATTCCCATAGGCAAGATTCTGTTTGCGTATTTTCTTTTGTTTGCCCTGTGATAGACTGGCAATGTGGCCAGGGTGTTTCCCAGCCCTTCACTCACAGTGCATGCTGGGATATGTTCCCAGCCCTCCCGTGACCCTGGATGGTAATGAGTCAGGTCAGAAAAATAGAGTCCGTGGCAAACACATTTTATTCTTTTCAGTCCTCTGTGTCCCATTTCTGAGCGGACCCCTTTTCTAGATGTCTCTGTCTGTCATTGTCTATAACATGTTAAGTCAGTGCAAGCATTCTTATAAACTGCCATCACAGCTTTCAGATTACTCTTACGGGACAGAATGAGTTCCAGAAATGGATCAAAAAGTAATTTGGGAGCCCATTCTCTCCACAGCAGGAGCGGGACAGTCTCGGCTGAGATCAGTTAAGTTATCCCCTGTAGAGAGAGGCAGGGCGCTGACTCAGCATTGGCTGGTATCAAACGCCGACCTGTCTTCTTTGCAGTGAAACATAACTCAGTCAGTAATCAAGGTAAGGCCTGTCAATCTGGATTTTGAGCTTGCTGAGCACTTTTGCCTTATACCGTGTTGTGAGTGATCTGACGGATGGGGGGAAAAAAAAGCAGTAGATGCGCTCTCAAGCTCAGGAACAAAGAACCGTACTGCACAGGGTGCACACACAAACACACCCACACCCACGCACACACACAGGCAAAGCAGCGTACAAATTTGCATTCATGCATTTCTGCTGCATGCGTTGGGTGTACGTCTGCACATTATGCCTGCTCCTTTTTTCCCCCATTTATTTATACATGCCCGTCAGGCAAGTTGCATGTTGCCGGTACCTTGTTATTTCCCCATGCAAAGATGATCAAAAAGGCAGCTTTCAATGCAGAGAGAATACAAAAAACACAGAACTTTCCTTTGTTTTCCCCCCTCTGCCCAGCGAGAGTGTTGCCAAGCAATTGTTGTCTGGTTTAGTAAGGGAGCAGGGGATTTGGTGTCAGGCACCTTCCTACTTGAGTGAAGTCGCCTCAGAGCAATTTCCACGGGGTTGCAAAGCCTGTGATGATGCAAGTAGGTGGCCATTAAATGACAACACGCAGACATCTATTGCATAATACAGTCATTGCGTCTTCCCATTCCAAGGTACAGTAATGAAAGGGATTATTTTGCCAGTGAATCATCATCCCAGAGTTGTCTTTTTCTCACTGACTCACCACCGAATATGATACGAAGAGCAAAAGCCGGAATTAACATAATTTATTGGGGGAAATTGCCTTCTGGTGAAAGGAATTTAAAACTACTCAATTTCAGTCCCATAGCTAATGCATGGCAAATGTTTTTGCAGGGCTGTGGTTTTATGTGGATATTTTTTTACTAAAGAGAAAGAGATTATTTGCCCCTCTAGTCATGGGAGATGTTTTCAAATGACAGGAAACAGGAAATGTTGTGTGTGTGTGTGTGTGTGTGTGTGTGTCTGGCTGGAGGGGGGTCTTTATGTAAAACGATATGAAATTATTTATTTTCTTAATGGCTGATATTTACCCAGTACATTGGCAGGGTCTACTGATGCTGACTTTGTTTTATTAGAAAAAAAGTGATATATATATATATATATAAATATGAATATATATATATCACTCCTCAGAAGTGCAAATGCTTGCCATTAAATGTCTGCTGCTCATAGAATTTCAAATAGACACTAACACTACGAAGGAAAGAGTTTTGTTATTTTTTCTTTGCAGCACAGTTGATCAAATACTTTCCATTTTTTAAAATAGCCTTTTCCACCATGTTCATTTGTAACAGTACGCAGGTGAATTTAACAAATCTTCTTCCTGTCCAAGTTTTCCCAAATGAAATTTCTTCAGTACGAGCTACATTGATTAATGGAGGCAGAGATAACAGTTCAGCATAAATGAATAAAAAGGCAAACAGTGCATGTCAACACGGGTCAGCTATAAACAGTCGGAGAGCACGCTCCATTTGGTGACAAATGCCCAGGCGCCTTATCTTTCTGGGAGCTGTGTCCCTGCGCTTATCATTTGCAAATGGCAATCTTGAGGAGTAAAGGAAGGACACGGCCGTGGCCGAGGACACGTGGAGGATGAACCCTCGCAGAGGGGGAGGAGTCAGGTGTTATTTTTTGCAGAGGCCCTGCAAAGGCACTACATCTCTGTCAAACTCTGCCCTTTTCTTTCAATTACCCTATTTCTATGATTCAGGTCCACGTGAAAGCGCTTAGGGGTTGAAGTCGGGCTATTTCCCACCTGAAACACAGTGCACCATAGTTACCATCGGTACTTTTTTTTTCCATCTAGGTAGAATGGAATAGAATTGACCTTTCAACTCTGGTGTGGGATGAGATTAGCCTATGTCTCATTGGGAACCTGGGCCATAATTCACAGGAGGGGCACAGGATCTGATTCGCTGTAGATTCCTTCCCTTGAATCTTCTGGCCACGATTTTGCAAACGGCCGTTGGCCATGAAACAGGTTATGATGCAGGGCTGCTTTGTGCCAGCACTGTATTCACGTGACACTTTCTCGTTTCCGTTTGCAGTATCCATGCTGCCGGGGCTGCAGATGTGTACTGTGAGAATAGTGACGTGTTAAATGTTCTCCCAGTTTTCCAAGTGATCAATACTCTCCTCCAAATGGTTAATTGGCCATCAGTCAGTGTCAGAGGCAGTGCTTAGAAACCCAGAGGTGTCTCGGTGCAGCTCATAATAAAAGAGTGTCCAGTCCTCGGGGTCCTCTCCTGGCCTTTACTTTAGACCAGGTGGTGGCCAGGGACGGCGGGTTTGAATGCAGTATGGAGAGCCATGGATTAATAGTTCTTTAGTGAGGCCACCAGGGAGCGATGTGAAAGCCACTTCCACTTCATCACACGGTGGACAGGATGGAAAGTCCACAGAGCACGTGGCGAGAAAGGAACTTTGAAATGCTGTGAAGGTCATTTGATGTGAGCCGGTTTTTGGCATATCAATTTATTGTCAGTCTGTAAAAAGCCTTATTTGTCACACGGCAAAATCATTTCATCGGTTATTTTTTTTTCGGTGGCAGGTAAGGTTCAAGAGTGAAGGTTCTGCGTGTGCGTCGTGTTGCTGTGTGGTGTTTTGTCGCACTGACACTGAGGAGAAGCGAGACCATTTGAAATTTTCACCAGGCTGTTTTTCGGCAGCAGTATACGTTTATAAGATGCTGAAACTCGTATCTGCTACTTCAACCTTGAAGAGGAGCCACACCCCCAGCCAAACGTATGGCTCATTGTTATGCTTACCCCCGCTTAGCGTGGCATGTAAAACACGTCATTAGAAAACACCTGAGGCTACCGAGGCAGCCCTGCTGGCGCTTGATTGGCAAGGGTATCCGAGGGAGGTCTGGCTCAGCCGGAGCCAGAATTTGTCATCTCGAAGTGATTTTGTTGACAAGACAGGAGGCACGGTGACCTTTCCTAATTATGTGTATGTGTCCAGGGCGCCGAGGCCTTAGGCAAGCAATTCAACTGAGTCCACAGAGAGCTGATCCTCGGAGCACACTGCGCACGTGCGACGTACGTTTAGAACAGGGAAGCCTGTTAATAATAACTGAAATTTGATACAAAACAACTGATGCCATTTGTGTCAACTTTGGCTCCACTCTTTGCTCACATACGTGGGAAGAACCACGTTTTGGTTTTTCTTTCTCTCCTCCGTTTTTTCCACTTGTACCTGAAATCTTCTCCAAAAAAACCTTAGTGATGCTGCGGCGTGCATGTTGATTCCCACGGAACACGAAGCCTTTTTCCATCCACCCTAAATGTGTGGCAGCAAAAAAAAAGCACAGCCTCTGTTATTGTTTTTTTTTTCTCCCAAACACACCACTTCCTGATGTGTGAAATGAGGTCTGAACATTACAGATTCAAAAGCTTAAAGCAGATTTTCTTGGCGAGGCCATCAGGAACACGAGAAAAAAAAAGAAAAATGCATTCATGTTCTCATTTCAATAGAATTAATCATGACAACACAGCTACCATTGAGGCTAGACGCTCCCTTTTTTTTTCTTCTTTTTTTTTACAGCGTGCCTTGCACTTGATTATGGCTTCCACGGATTTAAATGTCCACTGACAATGCATTCATGTAGAATCAAAGTGGCTTTTTATACCTGCAGTCCCTTGTCACCAATGCTTACATTTTAAATGGCGAGTTCAGAACAGCTCGGCGCTGACATTGTTTTAATTAGCCGCCGATTTACATTCCTGCGTTTCAGGCGGATCCATTTTTACCATAATCTTTATTTTGGTGAGGGAGAACACAGCTACACATCAGCGATCTCCACCGCCAACCCCTCAGCGAGTTGTAATTATTTTAGATAGCGCACTGTCCCGGTAAGTGACTCTGAGTGCCTTCAAAGTCCGGCTCCATCAAAACATAACAAGCAGAAAACTAAGAGGATAGTCCAAGATGCGTCCGCACTTGATTGGCCAATCAACAGTCGTCTAAAGCAGCTGTAAAGCAATTTGATGAGTCAACGCAGAATTTTTACTAATCAACATAATTTAATGATCCTGCTTTGAGATGATAAAAGAACTCCTTCACATAAAAGCACAAGATAAAACCAAACCTGGAGACGAGACACTCTTTGCGGTTGTTACAATACAGTTGTTTGCGTGCAGCCAACATCTGTCACGATTTAGCTTGCGTTCTTCTATGGGCAGATGATTAAAACTCCTGTATCTGTTGGATCGGTGATCTGAGGCGCTGGAAAGGAACGTTTGAATATTTTTGTGTGTATAAATATCAACAAACAGGCGGATCTGACTGGTGATGGCCCACACACAGCATTTCTCATCGTCTGTATGGGGGGCAAAAAAAAGGGTGCCTGCGTTCGTTTTAATTATAAAGTGTTGGCCTTGTGGTGTAAATTGTATGTTTATGTACCTTTCATTAGTGCACAACAGGTCTCGGAGCCCGGTCTGCCGGGTGTGATCAATCGACACATAATCTGAATTAGTGTTCATGCCTCTGACATCACCATATTGTAGTAGTTCCTCTGAGGCCTAGCAGATTGTACTTAAGCCTAATTGGACCCTGAATTATGTGTGTTCCTTCATACGCTGTTTATAGACTTGAAAGGGCTTTTACAGGTTATTAATTACAATATTGCCGTTGCTTCTTTTTGGGGAGTTGGCACTGTTCAACTCCTACCGTCAAAACAAAAAAGCTCAGTTCGGTCTCCTCATTTCATGAATTTGCCTAACATGCAGTTGAGGCGGGGAGACATCTGGTGACCAATAAACACAGATCTAAGGAGTTATTTGTTCGATGTGGCTGGCGTTTAATGAATGTGAGTTGGTGTCCAATTTCAAGCAGCGATTGAATGTATGCTGGCCTCCGACCGAGCTCAGTTCATACTATATTGTTAAATGGCTCCGGTAATGACTTCATCCATCCTTTATTTCTAAGTCGTTTTTTCCTCCTCGGTTCAGAACATCCCATCATTCACAAGTGGAACACCACGGAGGATTATTCATCTTAATTATTCCAGGTTTGACAATCTAATTGGAGCTGAAAAGTCAATTGGGATATACCAGGTATGAATGATGATTTATATGATCCTGGATTTCCTACATATGGTTTTTAACACCCTGATAAATTATTGGCTATAATTAGTTTAATGTTTGCAGCATGTCAAGACATCTGCACATGCCCTGAGGGTCCAAGAGTGGTCACAAATGTCGCCACATGTCTATCTTCCCATTTTTTTTTTTTGGTAGTGTTTCTACTTGGGAACACAGCGTTGCTCTGTCTCTGTGAGAGTGCCCACCACCTGGTCTGAATGTAGATTTGATGACAAAAGCCGAGCTGGAGTTAACATATTTTCCTCCAGTTGTGTAGTTGGGTTTCCAAATGGTTATATGTGAGGTTTGTGTCCTCGATGTAAGTGACATCGAGGACGCAAACACAGAGTTTTAATGTTTTTATCATCATGTGACTTTATGTAACCACATGTAACAATCGGTTGTGTGGAAAAGCTTATGTTTAGATTAGACTTTGGATTCAAAGTAACTAAGGCCTGTCCTCTGGTTATTTGAGATATACTGTATTATCTGCGCTTTCATCTTTAATAGGTTTATTGTGGTGTAGTGGTTCGGATGCCTGTCCAGTGGGATTTCACGTGGCCCGTTCCTCTGATCCTGCTTTAAACGCAGCAGAGGGCTCCACTGGGCCAGACTGACTCAGCGCTGTACAGGGAGGGAGGGGGGAGGGCCAGTTCCCCTTAATCTCTGCCGAACATGACAACTTCATGATGGCAAATTAATCCACAATGAAAACTCTCTCTGGAGGGTTTGGAGGGGGGAGTGTCTAATGTCTAACCTCCTTTGGGCAGGGCTCTCCCAGGCTTCAGAGGAAGACGATCCCTCTTTAACTTTCTTCATTAGTGTGTAATGAAAATTATAGGGGGGAGGTGAATAAATAATAAAAGGGTTGTACTGAATAGACCAACTCAACTCCGCTACATGTTCTGTAATTACACCTCAGCCTCTGCCTGCCAACACATATAAGTGTGGCTAGTGTTACCTGTATCTCCCCTTCACTTTGTCTATTTAAATGTAACAGAAAGGTAGTCTAAACCATTGGCGTAATGCTATGTGTACAATCTGGGCTTTTTATATATTAAGGACATAGTGAGTGGACATTGTGTCACTTTACGTGTACTTACAAAGGCCCCTATGACTCGGAAAGGTGATGTCAGGTGATGTTATCCTCTATCTCTGGGAAACTGTTTTCCATTGTTGCTGCAGCTAATTAGTTGTAAGTGTTCTTACGAACCGTCTCATCTTCATCCAATGCTTTTTCAGAACCAGACTCCACACCCGGCATGTCCCCGCCTCACCCCCTTTGTGTGTGATGGAAGTGCCACTGAGGGGGAATGGGAGAATGGACTGTCCATAATTAGTTATTTAAAATCGCATTTCAGAGTTTAAAATTACCCGACAGAGAACTTGGACAGATTGGTTTCAGGCCGAATCATCCCAAAGCCAAATGCAATTTAGCTTATTTTCTTATTTCTCGGTCTGGAACAAACATTACACGTGGCTTTGCTCTGCCAATTTCATTACAACCATGATTATATAATACTTCATTGGCTGAAATGTCATTTTTGAATATGTTTACTTAGATATATTTTTTTTTCATTTTTGTCTGCAGAAAGGTTACGCCGTGAAATCCTCAGCTTTTTCCACACAGGAGTGTAGTAATGGTTTTAAGAGACAAAAGGTGTTTTATCTCTGTGCAACCTGTTCAAAAAAAGTCCTCAGGTCCCCGTCCACATTTGTAAGGCAGGATTTGTCCCACTTGTGTTCAAGGGATCAAAATGAAATTGTGAAACAAACCAGTCCCATGTCATAAAGAAGACACTTCAGTACTTGGATAACATTTCGAAGAACTCACAAAGGAGCTTTTCTCCTTTCATGGCAGCCTTTAGCTTTTCCTTTTATCCAACTCGTCTTACCTCTCATATTCCATTCTATTAATCAGCGGCATGCCTCAGCTCTCCTCACTCATTAGACGAGTCAGAGAGGCTGGCACATCGCTTGGAAATATGATTTTTGTCTACTCTTCCACAGCCGCTTTATCCTCGTAAAACCACACCTCGTCAGTAAAAGACATTTCCAGCATTTTGGATAAGTAGCTCGCTGGGGTTGAGATTCATGTGTCGACCTTTTCTCCCCAATCCTTAACTCGGGCATTATCTTTGCCCATCGCCTCTAACGGGCTGCCATTTTGTGTTAAGCTTGCGCTGATGCATAGAGCCTCACACACAGCTTGGGGGGAATTGCCAGCGCCTAAAGCAAACAGTCGGGCCCGAGGTCCCACAAGTACGAAGCAGCCAAGTAAACCCATTAACTGTCTATAGAGTGGTTTGTGGTATTGTCTCCACATGACGCTATACGCTAATCACGTGCTGGTCTTTTTCTCTTTGTGTGTTGAATAAGCACAGAAGAGACAAGGCAACGTGCGACTCGTTCTCAAACTGATGGTCGAAGAAATACAATTTTCAGAAATTCAACATTTGTCATGGGCGTAGTGGAAAAAAAGTTGGAGAATGAATATATGTTGTAAATATAAGTTGTATACTGTTCAGTAAAAGCTGGTAAATCACGCCATCAGCATTTTACTCGAAAGATAGAGTTTGATTTAAAGGGTGCAGCATTTCATTTTGAGGGGCGCTGAGCCACGACACCCTCCCCTCCCCCCTTCTTCTGTCCGCTCTCAACATGTGGTGCCCAACTGTACAAATTATATGTATCGCCAGAAGGTGTTTGATTAATGCTGAGTCTGAGTTATCAGCTCCAAACAGGCCACGTAGCTCCTCGCTTATCATGCAAACCAGCCGCTCGCAGAATTTCTGCATGTTTTTCGAGCTCAGCCCTAAATGTGATGACAATAGTCATGAGCGGAACACAAAGACAAAAACTGCCACTTGCAGCAAATCGACCCCCTCACCTCCCCCCCGCGCCTAATTTCTCCGTCGGATTTTTCCTGCGGTGTGTTTGACATGAAGTGCTGGCAGGTTTTACGCCGTGGCACGACTCGGGCTGTCGTGGGTGCTGCCCACCACGACCCCTGTCACGCAATTAGCTTCCTGCCTCTCAGATAGCTAGAACAAAGGTGAACTCTGGGAGCTCAGGCTGCATTCAGTCCAGTGTGGAGGGGTGTGTGTCTGTCTGTGTCTGTCTGCGTGTGTGTGTGTGTGCGCGCGCCCCTGCGTGTGTGACTCAAGGGCACTCTCTTGACCAGAGGAGTCATTGGCTGTCACTAAACATCACTGTCTCCCTCCCCACTAATGGCATCTCCAGATTGTGCTATGAGGAACAAAGGCTGGTTGTATGAGATACTGTGGCGGAAAAATAGAGCGACCCCATTAGGGCTGCAGGCTGTGTTTTGTGACAGTGGCTGCAGACCTATAGAAGTGTCATGACAGATATGAGGCGACGGACAATTATAGGGTGACGCGCTTGAATCTAAGCCCCCTTCACCAACGAGGAGGGGAAGAAAAGAAGAAGTGTCGAATGAAAAGCACCGCAAAGACATGTTTGCACAGGCACGCGTGTGCACACACGCACATGCACACAAAACACATTTTTAAAGTGAGAAGTTACAAGGAGAAGCCTCAAATTTGTTATTTGATGTCAAAAGGTGAGCACACCAACACATCTGTATGCAGAGCAACAAAATTAAATGTTATGATTAATAATTTCCTGTTTTCATGCGGCCATGGGAATAATTGAAACAAACTCAGTTGACTGAGCTGAATATTTTTTTCCCGGTAATCACTTGCTACCGAGTTATTTTTTATTATATGTAAATGGATATTACCCTGCCTGTAATCAATCTTAAATGGCATTATTATATCTTTTAAAAAAAACATTAGAATACGAGTTAAACAGCAGGAGCATATTGACTTGATATCCACTCACTCTTGCTTGCTCTCAGTGGGAGGCAAACTAAAAAGGTAGTGTATTTTCCTAGTGTGGGCACTGAACAGTCTAAGATGGCGATGAGCTGCTTAAATGGCATTATTATATTTAAAAAAAAAAACATTAGAATACGAGTTAAACAGCAGGAGCATATTGACTTGATATCCACTCACTCTTGCTTGCTCTCAGTGGGAGGCAAACTAAAAAGGTAGTGTATTTTCCTAGTGTGGGCACTGAACAGTCTAAGATGGCGATGAGCTGCTCTAAATTTGTTTTAAACCACAGTTGCTAATTATGAACCGATATACTAAAATGTAATCAAAACAGCGTCTTGATATTTCTGTGGTATCATTTTTACCCAAGCAATCCTAAAAAACTGAAGATTGTCTGCGGCTAGGTTACATCCGGAGTTAATGGGATTCGAAAAACAACTTATTTGCCAATTTCTTGCGGCTCCATTGTTTTCGTGCAGCACATATAGAATGACGGGAGTAGACGAGTGACTGACAGTTATCCTCCACTCTCGGTAGTTATAGTCGCGCTACTCATCGCGAAGAAAACGTCGTCCAAGGTTGTTTCCATGAATAGTGTAGTTTTCCCAATGCCTCGATTTTCAGTTCCGCTTTTTTTTTTTATTGATGGTGGAAGCCTTCTTTTTCCGTGTAGGTTATTTTAGTCTCGGGGAAAATGGTGCGCAAAGTCAGAGCGTTGAGTGTGCCATGTTTCTGCAAAGCATTGCAGAAGTACAACGCTTGGCATCAGCGTTGTCACACTTAATCTCTGTCTCCATGACACTCGGAGTCAAAACATGGGGCCTGGAAAACGCAAGCCCTCCTCGTGTCAAGAAATCATTCCCTCCCCTCTGCCGGTGCCGCTAATGTGCCTGACAGAATCGAAAGTATCCAAGAAAGTTATTTCATAATTTAATGACATGTCGTAAAAAAAAAGAAAAAGCAGAGCGCTAGAGAACCGCGTGATTTGACCTGTTTTTTTTTCCGCCCCCCCCTCCCAAAGGCAGAGCGGCGTTATCCCGTCACCCTTCCATATTTCCTAGGTCACAGCATACACGCGGGTGCGCGTGTCTTAAGTTTCCCCACGGAAGCCGCAGAGTCCCACAGGTTTAGCTGTAATATCCTGGTTAATTCCCCGGCGTGTTGGGTTATTGCTGTCAAAGCTCCTGTGTCAGTTTATCCTCAATTCTGGCTTATTCTCTCATTTTTACTGATGACTTTACTGCGCTGTGTAATGTGTGAATGCCTCACCCTCAGACACACGCACACACACACACACACACACACACGCACAGGCACACAAACATGCAGTATGCAAATGGGTATACACAAATGAGAGCGCCTGGTGTTTTCATCCATTTTCCTTTTCTTTTTTTTTTAAAGACACATCCCGGATACTGTATACGCAAAGCGGAGTAGACACCGCTCGTCTGCTCGGTGTTTTGCGACTGTCCGTTCTCTCCGCTCGCTGGCGGCTCTGTGTTTATTCTGTCTTTCTTGAATTCAAAATGCCTCCCGAGAAGACGAAGACGTTCCTCACTTCCCACTGCATTTTTTTCCGACTCAAAGTTGTGTCGAAATGTTTATCGAAAAACGGAATTGCTCAAACCGCCCCCACCCACGCACGCGGCCACATATCGCGTTGTGCGCGAGGAACAGTTGGTAGCGCAGTGGTAGCGACGGAGAGTTTAGGATTTCAAACCCAGTTGGGAGAGTTTGTCATCGAGTTTGTGGTTGAAGTAACAATAACTGATGCTCAATTAACCTTCTCAATTCTGTTTTTATCCAAATAAGTGTTTCATACCGATGAGGGTCACATTTAAGACGTGGCTAAGCGTTTCTTGGATTAAATGTACATTTAAGGATATATGGTACGGCAATGGCATGTGCTCCTTATTTTTAGTAGATCTATTAAAAGTCTTCATTTGTGACATAAACAAAATAAAAAACGTTTAGTGCAATTTATATCAATATAGTGGTTATTCACATTAACATCACAGCGGCCCCTCTATATAAATTCCACCTAAGAATAACCGAGAGGAGTAGGCACCGCAGCTATGACTTCATTAAATAAACCCCTGACCCCTGGGACGCTGGGTTGATCTATTTCCTCCTCGTCTCTTTACTTCACCGAAGGATGGGCGATCCCTCGCAGAGATTGCGGCCGCCCTATCTTCCCATCTTTAATTTAGAAATTCAGGAGGACTGCGTGCGCGAGCGGGTGAGATGGTTATCCGTAGCGTCTGTCCCGTCACTGCGCGCACGTTGGGGAGGAAAAAATAAAAAATAAAATCCTTTTGGGACCACACTGTGTGTGTGGTCAGCTGTTACGCTGCGTTGCAGTACTTAAACTAAAATGTTTGTTTTTGTTATCGCTGTCCTTTCCCTAATGACCACAGATAGTGGTGGTCATTTCTACAAATTGAGGCCTGAGATCTGAGGGCTTACCAACCGCATAGGATAGAGGACCTCAGTGCACTGCCATGAGGCGTGCTCTTTTTTGTGCTTTTTCCTGCACGTTTTTTTTTTTGTCCGGGCAGCGACGGCGTGGACTCGCAGGGGCGTCCGGGAACAGCTCCCCGGGAGCTGCTTCTTGATGATCCCGGACACTCCTGCAGGGGGTGTTTGGGAGATTAAAGCCGAAATGTTCTCTCTAACCACGAGGCCTCCTGTCCCCGGGATGGTGTAGGTGGATTGAAGAGGGGACGGCGGGGTTATCCTCATTCCCAGTGACCGTGAACATTCATTTGAACAGACCGAACCGCCGTAGGTTTACAGGAAGAAGATGTTTCACACTTTTGACATCGGCTGGAAAAAAAGAAAAAAAAAAAAGAAAGAACCCTTTTAATGGAATGTCACACACCGTAGCCATTATCTTTTCAGGCCATGAAGAATGACAGCATTTTCTTTTTGGAAATTGGCCTCAGTTTTGTGCTCCATTGTGAACTTGAATAGCCTCCTCCTCGTTTAATACGATAATTCATCAGCCTTTTTCTCATTTGCTGATTAACGTCTTTAGGAAATCCGGGTGTTTTGGGTCCCGCGGGCTCTGTGCGTCGTGGAAGTTGGTACTTAGGGTGACCGTCATGATGGAGCATGGACATTGGTGTCTCCGGGTTTTTTTTGCCTCGGGACCACTGGAAAACGCAGGGAAAACAGTGCAATTTGTCTAAAAGCAAGCGACTCCAATCGATAGGATTTTCATTACAGTTATGTTTTCGTGCTGCAGCCGAGGCAAAGGATGCAGTGCCGGGATGAATGATGCATAATGTTTCCATCCCCTCCACCGCACCCTTGTCAGTCCTCGGCTCCCGAAGCTTGTCACTGCGATGATGCGGGAGCGCTGGGATGAGTTTTAGCACGGGGACCCGATTCTCCTCAATGCCACGTCCCCGGTCAACAGCTGTCCATTTTGTCACTGTAGATTTCAGGCGGTGTCTTGGCTTTGCAGGGGGGGTGGGGGAGGCTGGGGGGTGGATGCCATAAGGCATGATCTTTTTCCGAGAGCTGCATTTTATTGAATTATCCCTCACTTTATAGTCCCACTTGAGAGATGGAGTTAAGCAGCTTACCTGTGGCCCTGGCAAATACATAACTGCTGTGTTCATAATCCAGCAAACAAATCAAGTAGACTATAAGAATAAAAATATTCATATTAATTTTGCCTCTGCACTTTAAAAACCGCCTATGGCAAAAATGGACAAGAATAACAACACTACTTTTCACATATGCTTGTTTGCTATTTAACTCTGATAGACTCAGAAGTGTGTACTCCTGTTTGGTTCTGTACTAAAATGAGGTCTCAATGTAAACTTGAAAAAAAAAAGCTTCTTTTCAAATACTGTTTGTTGTAATACTGCATACAATATGTTTTATTTGAGTACATTAAAATGAAAATGCAATAAACCAATTCGGAAAAATCAAGCAACAACATGACTTGGTTTTAAAAATCTTGGACTACCATATTTAAATGTTAGTTTTAAATTATGTAACCTGATTGTATCATGCAAGCAATATTCATAATTAAAAAAAATCTTTTTTTAACTAGAAAATAAATGCATACTGTACAATTTAAGGGCCCCCGGGTTAGTACACCTACAGTAACATGTTACCATGTCCTTATGGTCTCTACGGTGTCGCAATCTGCCAGTCCCCTCATCATGCCGGGTCCTAACTTAGGACATAGCCCCCTCTTTCAGTGACTCAATTCATTAACATTTACAAGTTGTACCTCGGGACTTGGCCGACTTCACATACCAACTGGAATTAGCGGTGTCCGTATGTCACAGGGGCAGTTGTGAAGCAGTTAAATAAAATGTGAAATGTAAAATGTAATTGCGTCTCTTAAATTTGAGAACACCACTGCTTCCACGCTGGGGTCAGAAATGCTAAGACTGTACTGCGATGCAATCATCGTCGTTTCAATATCGGTCCCCTATAGGGCTCCATGCTTAAGCTCAAATTAAATCATAATACTACAGCGCACACTGATACTTTAGACCTTTGGTCCCCAACCAGAGGAAAGCTCTTAAGCAATTTTCAGCAACACTCAGTAATAGGAAAAAACTTGGAAAAGTGAGAGCTCTGTAGGTTTCCTGATAGGAAACTTATTTTTTTTTATTCCTGAAGTTGAAGTCCGTTGTACATTTGTTTGCATTTTGGGTTGTTTCTAGCCTTATACTGTGGCCAGACCAACTGTTGTATGTCTTGTGACCCCTTAAAGTAATATGTATGTGATAATTTTTCTTTGATGTTAAGTAGCTGAATTATTATTATGCCAAACCTAAAAAGAAAGCCTATGGTTTAGGAATGATGGTGTTGTAGGTGTTGCATCTGGAGTTATTGTATTGATGTCCATATACTTTTGGCCGTATAGCACATGCGCTACATTTCCTGTTCATTTTATGAAAAGCATGGCAGTCCCGTCACACATTCGTCTCCCGTGTTCATTTGTTCCCCCTCCACATCATCATCATCATTACATTAGCATGTACCGTCACCGCAGACATATTTATAAATGAGACACGGGCGAGACACCCCATGTGGTGACACACACAGACGCACACCACAGGAAATGCTTATCAGCACCCATGATGGCAGAAAGTGTAGGTGTGAACTGCGACCGCCTGGGTTTCTAAATCCAATAAACCCCCCCTGAGATACAGCTGTGATAGGTCACCAAGATAATGCAACACGAGGGGCAATACAAATCGGGTTTACGCACACTCAGAGTGCCTATTGCTCATTATGCCCTCGGCCATCACAAAACAAAATGACCACAGGTGAAACCGGGTCACACTCATAATGGCATAAAGTCATTGACATTGTTTATCACATGGTGTGGCACCTAATATATTGGTTTGTGTTGTTTGCCTTGTGTGTAATGGATGCACATATCAAAACAAGGGAAAATGGCGTTCCGTCTCACATCTTCGTTTGGGGACCACGACACGAGCGTCGTGTGTCCATCAATGCGGGCGAAGCAGCAGCTGTGAAAGATTGTCCAGCTTACAGAGAGTTTGTGTTTTCCTCCCCCAGCTCTTTGCGGCTGTGCATCTGCGCACCTCTTGGGCTTTAAGATAATTGTAATTATTATTTTCCTACAGCTGTATGTGTCTGAGCATGGAACCAGTGATGAACAATCAAGGTTTGAACTACCTCGGACGAAGTAATACCCTGAAGAGGACTAATTGGGTTGAATTGTCACGTATAAATGTTGTAAGCATTGTTTATCATACCAGCGGGATTGTTGTCGACAAGTTACTGAAAAAGAATAGTTGGTTTTAAGGTGATCGTTTTTAGTGGTAAACAGAGAGGCAAATTGCAAAAGTACCCGGGATCTGAGGGAGTGGAAAGGTAGCGCACTAGAGGGTTGAGAATCTGCTCAAAATTGGCTCATGTATAAAAACAGGAAGGCTCTCTGCTTATTGATTTTTCCAAACGATGTTTGGACCCGCAGAGCTCACCTCTGCATCACCGCTTACACAATCATTGGAATCAATAAGCAAAATCAGCGTCGGGGTGGATTAAATCTAAATGTACCAAACCCTGCCAAGCTGAGGAGCAACAACATTTATGAGTGAACAAATCTTGGAGGGGGGGAAAAAAATATGCAGTTACTTTGTTCAGTGACCATCAGACTGAGGTAAATGGGAAAACATATCCGAGGAATGGCAGAGTTTCAGGGGCGGCAGGCGGAATACACGCATGGGCAGAAAAATAAGCTTTCTTTAATTAATACCAGAAACAATTGGTTCGCTTTTCATCCCCAAACTTTATGTCACGACAATAGATTCTTAAAATCTCTAGAGATAAGCCATCGTGACAGAAGCTGCCGCGTTAAGCCCATACAGCAATTAGTGAATTGTTTATTTCTCTTTAAAAATGGTTCCATGTCATTTGTGTGGATTGTGTCGTTTTCCCTGTCACCTGTTAAAGTGTGAGAAGTGTTGTTTGGTTTGGTTGTCTAGTGGCAATTTTTCTTACCGTTTATAGACCTATTAAATAATTGTTCAAAAACAAATAAACGATAATTGTGAAAAAGAAAGTTAGACGCAGCCCGAATCATGACCACAGCCATGTTCTTTTCTTTTTGTGCATCCCTGAATTATTGCTGTTGGGCAGCCAGACCATCGAGTTGTTTACTTGCAGTAAAAACCTCGCAATTGCCAACATGAGTGGATAGTAACAGAAATAGGTCCCTATAAAATACAATTCTTACATTATACTTTACTGCCTGTGGTTCCTCAAACACAATCACTTACCCCCCTCCACCTCATATTTTCCCATGTCGGTAACTCAACCAGCTCTCGTCTTCAGTGAGCGTAAAAAAAAAGAAATAAAAAAAAAAAAAAAGAGGAGAAGCAGTGCGGAAAAAAGTGTTGTGATCCACCAATGTCTGTGGGATGGCATCCTGCTGTAATGGGTTGTAGTTCATACGTGATAGACACTTCTGTTGCAGTAATCCCTCATTTCTGCCTTTATCTAAAGACAGGTGGAGCGCTGAGCTGATGGAAACGCACTTTTTTCATTACGGCCTCAAGTTGCGTTTCCTCTGCCGCGGCTCATTGCCGGTAGGGACGCGAACCCAACTTCTTTCAAACCTGAGTGGTTTAGTTTATAGGCTCCTGCTGTTTTCGTCCTTTCCTCGTTGTTTGTCAAATAGTTTGATGGAACTCGACACTGAGTTTTTGTTCCTTCCAACTAATGCACAGCACCGACACACTCTGTGACCCTCATACATTCTCAAAGACACAAATGGCTGTTGTGGAAGAGATTACTCTAGGCTACAATATGCTAACATTTCGTCTGTGATGATTTATGATGACCCATTATAGACTGGTTCCCTTATCGGGACTCTGGAGTACAAATTTGGCCTTTGTTCTTCCTGATAAGCCTAACTTCCTTTTTACCTTTATATTACCCTCATCGGTTATTTATTTAGCTTTATTGCGGTGACTCATGTTGTCCTCACTGGAGGTAAATGGCAATAAGGGATATAACCACATTTACAAGGATCTGGAACGTAACTCATTTTCAGAGGGGTTCTGGGGTTTATTTTGCTTTTTTCTTTCCGGCCGTGATCTTATCAAAGGGCTATGTTACTGTTTTTCTGTTTTAACCTGATTTGAATTCTGAGATAAGCGTCCTCCCAGTTACAAAAAAAAAAAAAAAAAATTGTCTTTTATCCGCTGTGTTTTAAGGGAATGCTTTGTCACCAGGCCTGTGTGCCGAATGCAGGCCGGTACCATGCGGATGCGCCCGGCTGCTGACTCGTCTGCTTTGCCCAAATTTGTTTTAGTTGCTGTCAGTGCCCATTCAAGTCACACGAGTGAGCTGACCTCCGTCGGAATGCCTTTAATGCTTTATCAGATCCGGCAGAGAAACACCAACCAATCTGTCAAACCAATCAAACGGTGGGATTTGTCGAAGAGCGTGTAAGAGCCTGGTACAATCCAGCATTACATTATCGCGTTTATCCAAATCTGTACGGAACTTGTATTCCGTGGCTGCATAAAATATTTAGAGGCCTGAAATGTATTGAAGTTATGAGCTGATGCTCAGAAGGAATGAGTTATTGTGGCTACATAAAAATCCTGTTAGATTTACAAACTTCCTCGCACATTTATTATGCACATACAGTAATTATGATGTAGTTTGACATCGATGCGTCTCTATCATAGTTGGGATTAGCTTTACTTCAGATTAAATTAGTTCACATATATGAATCGTTTGAGGGAGGTTCTTGTGCCGTCTGTTACTGAATTATGTTACATTCAAAATATGTCTATTTAGATTCTTTACTTGTTGAGTCAAAAGTGAGCTGATCTTGGATCCAAATTCAGGGCAGGCAACAGGGAACACTCCCGTACCCGTTTTAATAATTAATTTAGATCCTTAGATCCATTAAGTCAGGTGTATTTGCCCGCTTGATTTCTTATTTACTCGGGATTTGATGTTTGTTTTGTTTTTTCTTTTTATAGGATGAAAAATTAAACCTCTTTGTATTTTGAAGTGTTAAAGAATTCAATTTCTCAATGTCACCCTGGGTTTTTGTTTTAATCACTATACTTGACATTTTTACTGAACAAATGCTTCCTATGTAAATGAAAAAATAATTGGAAAATAATTGTGATTGAAAATAATGAGGTAATTTGCCGCACTACGAGTTTCCGCCCATTAGTGGTTGGACGTTTGAATGGAATATGACATCACTCTGCTGTCAAAACAGACCTGTGGTGCCGTGGTGAGACCAGCGTGAAGCCCCGATGCCACCTTGAGCCGAGCACTCTCCCAGTTATCTGGTGCTGAGGCGTGGAATGAGCAGATAAAACAATTCCAAGGGGGAAATGATTCTGTCCGTAATCAGATTTATTTACGCAGCCCACTGAGGAAGATTGATGTCTTATCTGTGACTGTGGATTTCAATTCTCTCTGCCACGTCGCTGATAAACAATCAGTCTGCCGTCTGCTGAGCTCTTTTAATTGTCTGTGGTGCTCGAGTTGTGCGTGCGTGCTTGTGCGCACACAAACACGTGGCTATCGGCATGTTTTGTCTGTCTGCATACTTTTGAAAGGGATGTTTTGGGAATAAGAGTCACCCTCTCTCTCTCTCTCTCTCTCTCTCTCTCTCTCTCTCGCTCTCGTGCCTCTCGACCCCCCAGTTCCTTCCATGACTATTTTTCATGGCTGTTAAATGCCAGACACGCGCTCTTACATCTCGGTGACTAGCAAAGGAAAAGTTGAGCTCAAGCAGAGATCAAACCAATACTGTTGCTCCTGTCTGGCTGGGAGACATGTTTTCCCTCCTTTCTTTTTTTTCTTCGGTGAGCGGGACTGCGGGCCAGCCACCATTTTGACAGAGGGGGCTGGCGCGTGTCGCGACCCATGATGCACTTTCCTCACTTGGGCTCGTGCTATTAACATGCATCCAATGCAGTGACTAAATGATGTTCTAATATCATTTGTCAGCGAATAACAGTGCGGTGCAGTATATCTCTGCTCACTAAGGGATGAAGAGCTCATTACTCTGTATGTAGGCCTATTATTCATGTGGCACATTATGTTCATGACTTTGTGTGCAAGGGATATAGACTATTTTAGTGTTTTTTTACTATCATCCAGTTAATTACAGTATGTGGGATCTAGACACTGAAGTTCGGTGGGGTTTCCATGGTAGCCGTTATATTTGACGGCAGTGGCTGCAGCCTGTCGCGCCGGGATTTACTATGGGAATTAGGAGAGGAAAGCTTTCCACATCTTAAAAATAGGCCAGTCAAGGAAGGTATAAAAGCAGAACATTTGGTGCTACCTGCGCAGGCTGTGGCTCAGACATAAACACGTTGAAGCATTTATTGCTCTTCTTACTCAGAGCAGAAACGTTGACAGACAGTTCTCTCTGCATTTTTATTTTTTTCCCAGTGTGGAATAAAAAAGATTTTGTTATCGGGTCGAATTCTCATTCCTGAGGAATAAACTACAACAGAGCAGTCAGCAAGATCTGTGGGAGATTACACCCCCCCCCCCCCCCAGACAGCTCATCTTATTATCTCCCGGAATGGCAAGGTTACGGTACCTACAGGTGCAGAGGAAGGTGAGCGTGTTAGCTTTTTTTTTTATCTTTTAAACCAGTCAACCTTAACAGACAAGCACAGCCAGGAGCGCAGCGACTGAAGTCTCATCAGACTCGGCGAGGAATAAACATTCCCTTATGTACAAGTTTTGCAATTGACTTCAGCTACTTAGATGGGGAAATGTGAGAATGTTGAAATATATTAGGTGTGTTTAATGGACCCGGAGAAATGCCAGGAAAAACAACCTTGGTTACCTCTGGCATTAATATAAAATTTATGAGAAGGATTTAGGCCGATCTCCTGCAGAGCCTTGAGAAGACACTGCTTTGTCAGTCAGCGCACGTTTAGCATAAATCTCTCACTTCTCCTTTTTTTTTCTGCAGCCACCTTGAATCTCCCAGCATGCACTTGCTCCTACTCATGTACGCTACTACAGTCGGATCATCTCCGTTTTCTTTTTCTGTTGACATTTCATAAGTGCTCTGTAAGATAAAAGAGAGTTTTTCCCTTTTTTTTTTAAACTTAAAAAAAAAAAAGAAAAAAAGAAATTACATTTTTGTAGATAGATTTCGAGGGCATTGGAGTGCTCAGGAGAAAAAGGGAGGGGCAGAGTTCTTGGTTTTCACCTACCTTTTTTTATTAATTCAAGACATGTTGGGTATTTTGTAGATTTTGATCACGGAGTATCACTAAATTGTGTGAGCTTTTCGTTTTTTGTTGTTTGACACCATTCTCAGATTATTATCAAAAAACACTACTCCGTGTTTGTTTGTTCCATGTTTGTCAGAACTATTGATTGGTTTCTGGAAAAGCTGTCATTATTAAGTTTATTGTAACTTTGCAAATTGCAACTTTTATGACCCCCGACCATACAGCAATTAGACTCCTGGCGTCAGGCAATTATGTATGAAGTTGCTATTGTTGTTGTTATTATGTCTCTAGAAAAATTAATATAGTCATATTTCAAATCAACTTTTTAATTTACAGACCTAATAAGTTCCGACACTATATAAATGCTGCTTCTTTTGGCCACTTAATGAAATGTCATAAACGGAATAACTGGGATTGCGCCTTATTTTCATTGATACGAAGGTGGCAAAAAATGGAGCCATTTTCTTCAGTACAATAGTTTGGCGCTCTGCCTGTTAAAGGGGGGAATCTTTTTACAGGTGAGACGAGTGTCTTCTGTCTTACTGTGATTCATGTATTTTGTGAATGGACTCTAATGAGCAGCATATTTCAATCAGCCTAAGGATCATCAGCGGGACTCTCTCCTCCTGCTGCTGCTTTTGATGTGAATACTTATCAAGTAAACGGTGTGGTACATGTCCTCATTTGGAAGTTCACAAAGCCAGTTTTTGTGAGAATGATTACCTTTAGAGATTTCTATATAAAGTAGAGTTAGAGTAAGGCCTCCGCATTGAGATTTTTTTTTTTTTTTTAACATTATTCTATGCCAGCCAGGCCAAGGGCTTAGGGCTCTTAAATGCATTTCAAAACGATAGGGTAGTTTAAGTGCACACCAAGCATTTCATTCTCACAGTTAATACATTACTAAAGACCTAATGTGACACTCACATACAGTTATTGAGAATTGCATTCCACAGGTTGAAATTGGGATATAACCATTGCACGTCATTATCCACCTTGTTGGTGCAGTCTTAGTTTTCTCTTGCAGGCGATTGTTACTTGACTTAATACAATATTTCCTTTTTTATTGATGTTTTTAATTACATTGTATATATCTAAATTTGCCCCCTACTCACGCCAAATGGATTCGGGGTGCTACTCTTTTTGACAAACACTTGGTGAATATAGATATTGACAATACTTTCACTCATCGTACCTGCATTATCACTACACGGTCCTATTCATCGCACAAAATGGTGCCTGTGAGACTTTGTTTGCATTCCTCCTGTGCAGTATGTAATAGGTAGCAAATCCCGCCTCATAAATCAAAGAGCCTTCCACAGTGATGAATATGATATAGCATGGTCTCTGTGCACAAACATTTACCCAGGTCTCGTGGAGCATGATGTGTTTGTTCCAGAGAGGCAAACCGGGGATCAGGACCCTCGGTGGGGATGCCCTGAGCTGCTGGAGCTGGTTCAAGGATTTGAGCATATAACGCTATTATTAGGATAAGGCTATGCTCTGTGGACATACTCACAAATGACCCCTCACACCCCCCTAAACGTTGTGTTTTTTTTTTTTATAATCAGGCACGAGGAGGGAGAACGGGTACACAGTTTGCGTTTCACACATTTAACCAAATAATAGTGTATTTTTGCCGTCTCAACTGGCTTGACTTCTATTTTACTTTCAGTAAAAAATGTGAATCCTCCACCTTATCATTATTCATGTATTGCTACCACCGTCTCATGGTGTTTACTAATTCCTATAATGCATAATAATTTGGGAAAAATGGCACTCGGCCAGTCAGAGAAAGCAACAAAAAAAAAGCTAATTGCTTAGTTTTTTAATTAACCTCTTAATGAAGGCAGTCACATTGGAGTTGAAGGATATGCATGTCAAGAGCAAATCGCCACGTTGATATCGGAAGAAAAAAAACTGTGTTGATATCACAGGCCTCTAAATAATAGAAACATTTAGAAACTTCATGTGTCATTCTTCGAGCATCTGAGAGATTCGGCAGTAACTCTTTTAAATCTGTTAGAGATGGTTTAAACCAATTATCAAGAATGCCGGGTTATGCCAGTTCCTTTGCAGTTAGGAGTGGTTTCCTGCAAATAACATTGACCCCATATATGTTAAATTAAGGCCCCAGGGTAGATGCTGCGCATAATAATCTTCTCATGGCTGCACTTTCGCCTGAGGGATGTTACCTCCTGGAGTCATATCCCCCCGTTTGTAGAATATACTTAAAGATTTACAGTCCCTGATAAAAGTCCTCTCCCCTGGTCTACAACAAATTGCATTTAAGATGATTGTTGATGTATTACGTATAGACCCAAAGACCTAAAGTGTAAGTACACGATAAGTGTTAAAAGTAAAGTGTAGCGCTGCTGCTATGAATATTGATTAGTCTGATTATTTTCTTTTCTCATTCATAAATCATTTGATTGGAGCTGATGGCTGGATGGAAATCCGTTAATTCAGATGGTGAAAATTCTTTACGCTGTCGTAGTCCCTTTGAAATCTCCTGAATTCCCCAGAGAAAGAGCAATGCCGTTCTTCAAAAGGTTAAACTGGGTTGCGCAGCTCTAACCTCCCAAGCATCTTATCAAGTAGTGCATGAACATAATAAATTGTGTCTGGCCCAGGAGGGAAAGAAGGCCCATGGGACCTTTCTGCATTATTAAAGGAGGAATTTCTATAATTCACAAGTTAAAGTTTCTGGAGGTTAAATCGAGTGAAATGAGATTGACTTTCCTTTTTTTGCTGCAGATTTCATGGAAGAGCAGTCAAAAGAGACAGAAACCATCGTCAGCCCTCGGAATAACCATCTGCTCAATCCAATCGCTCTTTGGGTTGGAATGCAGGCGATAGGAAAACAAAACGAAAAGCATAGAGGAGCCCCACTGTTAGAGTTATGGCGCTGCTCAGTGTACACCTGTTTCCTTGAAATTGGACACAAAGTCGTTTTTGATTTGATTTGCTTCAAGATGTTTTTGTCACAATGTTCCAGTGAATCGTAGGGTTATACGGCGTGATTTTCGTACACATATTGACCATTATAGTTTGAGCGGTGAAGGTTAATGGAAGGAAGACTTTTACAGTGTCGTGGTAAAAAAGTTCAACCTCACTGGAAGTCACAGCTTGCCTTATCTCAACCCAGGAACATATGTGAGAATAAAATCCCTCTGACGCATTATGATGCTATTTATATCAAAGGAAAACGATTTCATGACGGGTGCCACAAAGAAGAGTATGTTGAATCCTATCTTTGAGGTCAGGGTGGTGTACGGTCAATTCATTTCAAGGGACGGATGAAATTTGGTGTTAAAGACGAGAGAAAAAAAAAGCACCGTCAAAGAAAGATATGTTCTACTATCAGATGTTCCGGTTTCTGTAATCCGCAACACTATCTATCTGCATCACATCATTTTGTGAGGCAGTTTCCCTCTGCAGATGCACCCATCAAAAGTCCGTATCATCTCTTATGTACAAAATACAGTGTTAAGACTCAGCAGAACAAAAAAGCTCCTCATACCGAGGTCAGTGTCAAGTGAAAAGCAAACTTTTCAGATGCTATTTATGAACTGTGCTCCTCCCACATGAATATCCCGCAGAGCTCTGTCAGAGGCAGATTGAAGACGCCGATTCACAATGGAGACGGGTAAAAATAACTGCGCCGTGCAATATTAAGTCGGCGGTGGCGCGAGAATCGCCGAGCGGGGGGCATCTTGGCTCCCGTTCGTCCCATCCCAGCCTGACTCGGTGGGCCTGTATCCCCCACTCACCGCCGGCTGGAGGTTTTGGTGGCGGGGGATAATGGGCACACGGCGTCTAATGGAATGTAAATCCGAAAGGCACCGAGACCCCTGGAATCGCACCCTGCATTTAGTCGCGACCTTCACGCGGCGGCTGAGTGCAGGTGCTCGTAAGAAGGAGGAGGAGGAGGAGGACGCCGTCATTTGCATGCGGAATTGAACAATTGTGCGGGAGACACTTGAGAGATGTGAGATTGTAGTCGGGGTCACTCAGAGCTTGTGTGGGCTGGTGCAAAAAAAAAAAAAAAAAAAAAATCAACACTCCGCTACTTTAGTGTGCTACCTCCCTGCAAACTGTTTTTTTTTTTTGTTACTGTACTTGTGGCAAATTGTAATTATCCTCCCTTTGGCATGGAGTGATACAGAGGTGGACGTAAGCCAGCTCTGTGTGGATAAGTCACAGCGATCCCGAGGAGGTTTGTGTCTCCTTCAGCCATTATGTGCTACTGAATATTCCCGCCCACTTCAAAACCTGAGGCTTGTATGTGTTTTATTTTCCCAACTGATGGTGCGCAACACCGGTCGGAGTGGATGCGAGATATAAAGGATCTGTCTGATGTTTCAATGTCTTCTCGGGGGGGTCTGCATTTAAGGTTGTGTGTCTGCGGCACGGAGCATGTAACGTGGCAGGGGCCGAGTGCTTAGCAGCTAGGCACACATATCAAATGGGGTAACAGGCGGAGGCTGAGCCTGCGAGACATTTACAAGATAAATATTCTATTCTAGACAAGAACCCTGTATTGCGTAGGCCACGCGCAGACTACTCTCATAGTGGCGTTTCTGTCAGAGGAATGCCGGAGACGTTGTGCGTCTCCGCAACCGCGCTGACACGGGGCTGTCCTGTTTCTGAAAGACGCAGAGCTGCTCTCCAGCTCTTAAAATATATGTCGTGGTAGGTATGCATGTACAGTATTAGAACGGGCTTCAAAAATCGTCTTTGGTGAAATTAAGAGAAAAATTCAAATCGCTGTCGTCCGCCTGGCCATTGCAATTGCAAAAGGGATGCAAAGGCAAAGCGGTATGCTTATTCCTCGAAAAAAAACGCATCCCACTTGGATTTTGAAAATATAATATTTATTTAAAATAGGTTGGAATAAATGCTTTTGCACACCCACACCTAAACAATATATTTTTGGGGAATTTTTGTATGAGGATAATCCAAGTAGCAGGCACCTATTATGTGTGATCGTTTCTCTCTCGTAGTATGAACAATATGTAAATAGTAGCACGTCTATCAAATGTATGATTCGTCTATTTACATAGGATTTCACTCACCGGTCACAGCAAAGTTTAAACCGAAGGAGACTATCGATTTCCTCGACAACCACTCATCCAAGAAACTTGAGTCCACACTGCACTTCCTCGGGTCGTCAGCGATACAGTCGCCAAGGCTAAAGTCGATCAGACGCACGGAAAAAAAGAAGGATATCTGTGTTAATTGTTCACTTCCTTCCCCGGTTGGCTCCGAGCAAACTTCCTTGAGGGTAGAGACCTCCGGAGGCCATAGCTGAGTGTAATAACGGGAGATCTTAAACACCGTCTGGTATACTGTCCTTTCAATTGTAGACACTCGTTAACATACGAATTGTACAGCAATGTAGATCAGTACAAAAGTCACACGGCAAGAACGGGGCACACATTTCCCATCTCAGATCTCACATAAACCGTAATGCATTTTTCTTGGGGTTGTCACCCGGCAATGGACATTAATGAGCTTCACAGCCTCAAAACTATGCTAGAGAGTCAAAATACAATACAGGGACCCACTCCTGTAATTATTGATCTACAGTGCATATGTACAAGAATAGAGACGGAGTGTCGTTTCGGTTTGGATGGCAGCTTTGGCGCTTTTTAGACTGAAAGCTGTCCCTCTGCTGTCGGATCATTTATTTTTGTTAAGTGCGCTGTCGCTCTCTACTATATGTCAATTAACTAGAGTATCCACAAACGACCTTGGCCGACATCCAGCTTCTTCGCTGTCCAGTGAGAGCTGGAGCCAGGCCAGCGCTACTGTGCGCGTTGCTCGGCCCAAACCAGGCACAGCATCAGGTAGGCCGTTTCCCAGTGCGCGGTCTGCCAGCCGGCAGGCCCGCCGACAGCTTATGCTAATGTCCGTATGTTCGCCGTTGCTCTGGGCACCGGTGCGCCCCCCCGGACAAGGAGGTGCTTTTCTGTCGTATGTCATTCCGTCGCCGTCAAAAAGCCCGGCCGGGACAGCACACTGCAGGAAGCGCGTGTCTGGTCTGTAAATGGTTCACTCTGGAAACCTTGGAGTGCATTGTGTATTGAATCAACCAATTATGTATGTATGACAGTACATTTAACGTTGCTCACTGTCAAGTTAATATACAATTCTCTGTGACAGCGAGAGCTGTGGCCGAAAGCATTAGTCGTTTTTTTTTTCTACTTTCCGTCTGTCCCCTCCGTCTGTCCAAATGTTGTGAGCACAGCATCTTGTTTTGGAAACTTCTTCGCAATTGGCTCAAAGTTCTTTTCTGGTGATTGTGATGTATTAAGATTGTCGCATCTGGTTCAAACGTAGACTTGGACTCAAAGATGAACTGGACACGAACAGAAGAATTATGCGCAAATGGTTTCATTTCACTTCTAATTGGATGAAATAATGAATTGATGACATTTTACATACAAAAGGTTAACGTTCAGCTTCAGCGTGACATATTTTCATTTTTCAACCCAGTAACTCGGGGAACAGATGGGGAGATTGTGCTCATATTTCCTGCCACCTGACTCTTTGGACTGGGTAAACTTTTGTTTACTTTTGTTTTGTGCAGGCTGAGCCGGCCTCTCAGTCTTCACTCAAGAGGCTAATTTTAGAAAAGTTAATTGCATGTGTGTAGCAGTCTATGTAAAATGTATTCTGAAGACTCAGAAAAGATAATGAGGTCCAACGAATATGCGGCGTAAAACTGGCAGTTTATTCACTGTGCCATGAAAAAGCACGGAAAACCCGAGCCTTAGAGTCTCATTCGACAGCTGCCTTATCCCCTTTGATTGTCATTTCCTCTCCATAAATTCTTCGGCTGCTGCAGGTTTTTAAACATTATTGTAAATGTTCTTAAAGTGAAATCTAGCTATTAATTTAATTATAGAACCGTATTTCGTTACTGACTACACTTCACACGCGTCCTACTTTGCTGTCGGTGTAGCTCAGTCCCAGGCGCCGGGCTAACAGAGTTGTGTTGGAGCCGTCTGAAATGCTTTTTTGGCTGATTGCTGAGCCATTATGATTTGACACATTCCAGTGTTTCATGTTCCAACTTATTTATCTGGATGCCTTCAATTGGTCTTTGTTCAACTTTAATGCGTCAGCAATTTGTGATTTGCCAGTTTCCCGCGCCGTGATTTTGGAGAGCTAACCAACCCGGGTGTGCTTTGAAATGCCGAGAGGTGGGGTGTGTGTTTGTGATGAAGTATATTGTGTAATAATTACTCGTAAAAGCTTCTCAGTTACTGTGATGCTTGTAAATCTGATTTGTTTCCCCCCCCCCTATTCCTATTAGTGTGTGTAGGTGTGTGTAAAAAAAAAAAAAAAGTGTGTGCAGCCTGCCACAGGTTGGTTATCTGTGAATAGCCCTCAGGGGAAAAGATTTCATTTCTTGGGGAAAGAGCCACGTTCCTCCTCTCACATATGGCTTCTCTGCACATATTACTCCCGGTGGCCCAATCAAACTAGGTTTTGCACATTCAGACCAGCAAATTCATTGTGTTTGGTGCTCGATCTCCCCAGCGCGCACACACACACACACACACACACACACACACACACACACACACACACACACTGGTACTGTGCGTTATTCTCACCGTGACATCAAGCTTATTCCCCTCTATTCTTTACTCAGTCGTAAACCGGCGGCCGTAAAGGTCACAAACACACCCGCGCTCTGCCCGTCCTCGGGTGATAAATGCCCATCACCGGCCTCCATCGCGGTGTAAACTCACTGCCCATTGGAGCATATCTCCTGACCGTTATTCCTACAGCAGCCGCAGCCATATGGTTAGCACTCAGCGCCACCCGCCTCTGGTGCTAAGCAGGGGAGATTGGGAATATGATGCCGGTGGGGAGAGCGAGGTTTGGCAGGTCGAAATCACAGAGTGTCCAAACTGACTTAATGGACTCCTCCTGGTTGGCTGTGTGAGGATAGATGCTTTACCACAGGAGGGCCCCCCCCCCCCCCCCCCCCCAAAAGGAGGCCCCCCCCCCCCCCATCAAAAGGAGGCCTCCGGAGCTCTGGTGCTGCAGCTACATTAGCGGGGTTATGTTAGTCTCCGTTCCTCTGTGTAATTCTGCCGCGCACCGCTATTATTCAGTGCACCTTTGGCTCTCATTTATTCCATCTTTGCCCCCAGCCCCTGTGAAAAGCAAACAATTACAATGCCCTTAAAGTACTGTATAAACACACAGAGCACTTAAAAATGAATCACACTTATTTGCACTCCAGCTTCTTAGCATACAATTATTTCTACCAAAGTGCCATCTGCTATAAAAGCCATCTCGTGGAATATGAAATCTTCCCTTACAAGCGGTTGTGTACTCTTGTTTCTTTGTTTGGTCTTTCGTCGTCGTCGCCGTGGTTTGTTTGTTTGTTTCGGTTATTTTTTTCATCTGGGTCCAGGGAAACATCAGGCGGCATTTTAGATATTATGCTTATCAGAGAAGCTACTGTGTAAATATTTCCATATGTGTCTGAATGGTCCCATTGTCCCTATATAAGCATTGCTGTGGTTATATATATGTTATGTAGTTACTCCAATCTTTTCTGCATAATAGGAAAAACTGTGTTTGTGTTGTGTTTAAGACTCCTCTCTCTCTCTCTCTCTCTCTCTCTCAGCTTCATTCTCTTATCTTTCTATATCAGACTCGGTTATTGTTACAATAAAGCTCTATCTTTGGCTTCCTGGCTGTATTAGAACAGGGGCTTGACCCTCGTGCAACGGCATCGCATCTTGAAATATGAGTTAAATCAATACTGGAATGAGCCGGCTGTCAGTCAAAAGACAATATCACTTCCGACGCATTAGTGTGTGTCAACCCCTTCGTCGGTTATCAGCATCATATTGACAAATCACATTTGAAGAGACGACGATGAATCCTAAATCAAAGACGCTCTCTGCTCTCAAACATCCTCCCTGAGGCTTCCTCGCCAGGATTTATCGCGGCTGCGGTGAGACGCCGTGCCGTTAAAAAGCCGCGATCGCGGTGATTTTATCATTCACACTGAGTGATGAAGCAACCAACTTTCGGGAAAACTCTGACCGGCCGCAGACGTGCGTCACCCAGGACAATGCTGGATGTTCTGCCGCAGTAATGAGCAGAGACTCCTGGCCCTCCTAAGTGCTTGCAGGGCCTCTGCACGGCTCATCAGAGAGCGGCCTAATTGGCCATCACTACCCAAGCAAGCGTGAGGCTAAGGCTAGCCCCGTTCCTGCCTGCTCACTTTCCCCACCACGCTCGCAGAATAAGTAAGCAGCTGTGTTCATTTTTGCGTCGCTGCCGCTAACGAACGCAGTTTAGCCCGGCGGTCTTCATCACTGTGTTGCACTCCATCACGGTGTTTCTGTGTTCGGCGTGTTTGTAACCTCGATCCGTTGGTGTCGTCGCTGTAGTTGCTCTTTTTTTTTTCCTTCTCCCTCTGTTAAGCATCAGTTTAATGAAGGGCTTCCTGGTTTTTTGGTATCGGGGGGGTGGAGGGTGTGTCTTGGGCGGCAATGGGCGGCTGGCAGGCCATTTGTTTGCCCTCTAATGTTGAATATGTGCCTGCGATGAATTCTACATGATGTGGAATGACGGACGAGGGCGAAGGACTTTGAAACCGCTTTCTGTGTGCATTCATTTCTGTTGGCACAGAGAAACGATCCTTTCAGTGGGACTGCACAACTTTCCATGGACCATTACGCTGTCCTGACATAAACAAATCGCGCACGAACACGGAGGAGCCATTTTACATAGTCTATCAGTTCACCTAAATAACGACAAAGCCTTTCAAGCCAGATGTGACGTGGAGCTGTGACAGAGTGCCAGTCTCCAGTTACGTGGAGCTATAGCTTGGGTGTTCCAGTCCAGGCAAGGTGCGTGTCAGTGCGTTTTTGGGTCAAAGGCATTCCTGAACGTGTCCTTGGAAAATTTGCCCCAACCCTGACGGAATAAAGACACCCACACATAATGCAGTATTGATCGGTGCTTAAATCAGTTTGATAACAGCTTTGTCAAATCAGCTCTTTTAACAATCAGATTAGAGCTTTTAGTACAATCGATCGGGGAGGGATTTCAAATCTACAAGATGACAGTTACAGAGGAGCCCATAGCCGAAGCCTGACCACCCATGAAAAGGATCTGGGCCGGAGTCCACCGTCCTCTGCGTCCACTTTTACTTATCGTGAGCTTTTATTCTCCAGAAATATAATCCAAGAGTGATGTTTGGAAACAGAAGGAAGTAAGGCGAGGAATGATAACCAGCCCTGTGCCCTGAATAACTGCTCGGGTAACATCCTCCAAGGGATTTTTTTTATAATTGTTTTTTCTTTACACTGTCTCACATAGACGTGGCAGCCTCATTTGCAAATACAATATCTGAGGAGAACAGTGACATTATTCTACTCTATGTTCTCCAGGACAATAATGGACATGCGGTAGAGATAAACTTTTCAGTTTGCCGCTTGTCTTCCAGAACAATACCCTGACATGGATTCTTGCCGCAGAGCCTGAATTAATGTCACGCCGTTTGACAATCCAGATAGAACAAATGGCACCTGAATGCCACATACAGTAAATAAGCACCACCCGGCCGCAGCCAAACATGTCAAACTGGAACACCAACTGCAGACTTTGGCCACATTTATACGCAAAAACACAAGGCGTTATGCTTTTGCATCCATTATTTTAATACGTTGGCTTAGCGTGCGTGGGGGACAAATTAAAAGGGCCTTTATGAGTCACCGCATCGCTTGGCGAAATTGGGCGAGCCAATGGACGTATTTGCTGGTAATTGCTTAGTATCCTCTATATTCGATGTTGAAAGGTGCTCTCCTGAGCTATAATTCTGGTTGCCAAGTCAGCGAGAGGCGACGGTGAGACTGCGCTGGCTTCTCTCTTGGGCTTCTTAATTGGCTTTGTTATTGCAGACCTGTGCAGGGTGAAGGCAGCGAGAGAGAGAGAGAGCTTTTGCCATATAAGATACAGAGCCGTCGACTGTGACCCTCCTCCCAGGGGCACGGTGTTCACAGCTGCTCTCTCTGGAGAAGGTGACCTGGCTTTGGATCCCTCCGTGCTTCTCCCAGCGGACCCCCCTCCCCCGCCACACACACACCCACCGCCACCCGTCGTCCTCCCACACAGCTTGCTCGCTCCTCTCCCCTCAGAGGTCATTTTCTACACCCTGGCTGCATTTTCACCTCCCCCCACTTTTTTTTATTTTTTATCTCCGCACCCATCCATTCGGCCCAGTAGGGAGTCGCTACTTCTCTCCGCTCTGCAAAATGTATCGCTTTTTTCCAGCGTGGGATGCCAACGCCTCTTCGATGCCTCGCTACGGCATCGTCATCCCCTCCCACCAACACACAGGCACACGCAAACACATACTCACACACATGCGCACACGCAAAAGCAGGCCTATCCGACATAATTCGCCACGCCGCGTTGACTGTGCAATTGAGTGGCTCTCAGCGGGGGGGGGGGAGAAAACGGGGTGGCATACGTGACAGAATGGACTTGATGTTCACTGAGCTATTCCACTGCTGACCACTCTTTTCGAAAGCTTAAGAATAAATGACTCTCTAGCACGAGCAGCAAGCTCTCAGTGAATGATGAGGGCGTGTGTGTGTGTGTGTGTGTGTGTGTGTGTGTGTGTGTGTGTGCGTGTGTGTGAAAAGCAGGCCTATCCGACATAATTCGCCACGCCGCTTTGACTGTGCAATTGAGTGGCTCTCAGCGGGGGGGGGGGAGAAAACGGGGTGGCATACGTGACAGAATGGACTTGATGTTCACTGAGCTATTCCACTGCTGACCACTCTTTTCGAAAGCTTAAGAATAAATGACTCTCTAGCACGAGCAGCAAGCTCTCAGTGAATGATGAGGGCGTGTGTGTGTGTGTGTGTGCGCGTGCGCGGTGTGAGACCGCAAGCACTAAGCTGCTGGTTTGCAATCTGAGTGCAACTAAAAAAACACGTCCAATCAACTCTCCATTGTAGGCTGTTGACCCATTTTATACGTCAGCTTCTGATCATTAGCAGCCGTGAAGCTTTAATTTGCCCGTGTTCCTCGTGTTTGACACACTCTGTATGTAGCATGAAAAAACAAATCACACAAGATCCATTTTTTTGCAGCTACTTCGCAGCGACATGGACTTCCAAAAGAGCTTTCAAGTAGACATGAGTGTGCACGTGACATGATTATGCAGCATTGGTCTATTTATTACGAGGAAACTGCCTTCGAGCTGTCACAGCTACGGCCGTCGCGCTCCCTGTAAACACAGCTTTGGTTTCCGTTTGTAGAATTCAAGTTGCAAGCGCGAGCGCGCCAGGAACAGTCCAAGAGATGGGGTGTCAGAAACAAAGATCATCATTTTCACCCCATGTTAATGCTTCTGGTCGTAGGCTTCGAGCGGGGTCGACCTCTTGTTCAGAGTTTAGGAAACTCTGCTTAATGTTAAGTTGAATTCCAAGAAGTGCTTGCCAAGTTATTCTCCACAGAGGAATCTTCGCCTCTGTGGATGAAAAAACAAAAATGAATAAAAAATCCAACGTATGGGAGGATTAGAATTAGAAATTCCACCTGAAAGCATACATTGTCTGCATATGTCAAAATCAAACGTAGAAAAAGTAGAAACCGCATAAAAAGACGTGCAATTCCCTAATGGCCAAATCGTCCTCTAACTACTGTTGGAACAGTTTCGATTTCAGTTTCAGAGCAGGTTCAACTCCAAGCCGGTTAAACCCAAGGATTTAAAACCTAAATTCACCAAAAGGGAAGAAGAAGAAAAACAACTCAGCCAGAGAAAAGACTCAAATCTCTTAAGTCACAAGTGGTGTAAGCTGCAATTAGTGTACACGCTGAGGACAATGAAGTGACGATGACGGGCACTGGAAGACGGCTGCAAATGGTTGCCGGCATGGATATCCTGCCTCCAGTGAATACCACTGATGTGCGTCAACAGTCCCATCTGCAGAGTGTGAATAGAGCGAGCTTTTGGCTGAAAGGCGTCTCAGAATATTTGGCTTTTCAGCTGGTTAGGGCTCTTGTCGCGCTCTGATAAAGAGTGTTGGTACAAGCTGGTGTGGTTACAAAATATGAGTCCTTGTTAAAGGGCATTTATAGGGTATACTGAAATCTTTCTTGGTTTTGAGTCATGCCACTGTGTGCTCTCCATCCGGTGAATGTCACACAGTTCAAAAAAACGTTATGTTTTCGTGTTGTTTTTTATTTTGTACAACATGAAAAAAGCTCCTTTACTCGATTTCCCCTTTGTGCAGTGGCTTCCTTGGGCCACACCGGTGAAACCGACCACAGAGGTTAAAAGCAATCATCTGAGAAGCACTCAGCCAGGCCAGAAACTTGATCATGTTTCAACGAGGACGCATTCATTGCAAATGCAGCATACGTCTTCATTAATGAGCTGTAAAATGGCAAGTAATCAAATCTCTGCAATGTAAGGAAAGAGCCATGGTAGAACTTATTAGCCAAGCCTAGGACTGGAGGAGAGAGACTACTGGGGGGGGGGGGTCACTGGTTCGAGTCCCTTGCAGTTTCTGTCTCATGTTAATTATGACCTCACATTAACACAATGGTGGGGAACCTTTTTTGTCTTTTCTACCAAGGGCCATTTCAATTTTTACAACATCCTGCGTGGGACATTCTAAATTATTGAACGCATTTATCACGCTAACCTCTTTAATGCTGTGGCTGGAGCTGCTTTTCTTTGGTGTCTGAACATTTGCTTACGCTGTGCTTTCGGTCGTTTTTTGGCTAAAACTCCCTGCTTCGGTACTCGGATGTCTTCCGTACCAACAAAACATTTCCTATTTCCTATCAAAACCCAGACAGGTAGCGATCTTAAGCCCACAAAAGTAGTTGGGTGGTATCTTTACTTCTGCTGTTTCATCACAGGCCAGAGGAAAAGAAAAAAAACGGTACATTCCCTGTGTTGTTCCTCTGTGTCTCATATCCATTTTCTGTGCTGTGCAACGATTCCATGAGACAAACTTACACAACTTTGTCTTGTTGGGTTCTAGCAGCTCTGCAGGTCTCCTTCATAACTTCGGAATGAGGTTTCTGCTTCCTCGCTATCGGCTGACCCCACGGCCAAAAACGTCCCCTCTGTAAAGTCGCGTGAAGGCCGCGTGCTGGCCACACAATCTCTTTGTCCTTCTAACCCATCCAGTTAATCTGCATGCCTCCTGCAGTAATGATGTGTCTTTTTCACCGCGGCAAGAAAAATCGAGACACGCTGGCCCGTCTTTTGCTCAGCAAAAAATAAATAAAAAGAACCCTCTTAATCCATTCCTGGCTGTGACCTGACAGACGTGTACAGCTTGAAGGGACCACCCTAGAATCCTATTTATCACAGAAGAATTTATTTGGCGTGGGGATTCTATTTTTTAATAGTCTTGCCTTTTTTTTTTTTTTTTAAGAATTCTCATATTAAATTGTCTCACGGGTTGTGTTTGGCCCCAAAGCCGCAGCCCCCTCCCCCCTTAATTTGCCCTTCTTGTCTTTTATACAGTAGAAGTAAAGCACTTGCACTGTACATACATACCACTGGACAAGCAACAATAGGCCTTCTGAATGGCTTTCGGAGTCGCACCCGTAATTCCTTTAGCTTCGCCGAGCACTGCTCCATGCAGTCATTGAACACAACACTCTTGCTGGGAGAATAGCCTTTGTGTCCCATCTATTGCACGAGGCTGATATTTAGAGCAGGCCGGCCTCAAAATCAATATGTGCTGTCACCAGGAGAATGACATATCTTTACTGAATATGCCAAATGGAGCGCAGCCAGATAACAATTTGAGCCCAATTGTTCCATTAAGAGGACCAGTCGATGTGATTGGTGTAAGGTTTTTGCTTTCCACGTCTTAACACAGGCTTTTTTTATGAGCTATGTGCGGCTGAAATTGCGAGCCACATGGTTGTTTTTGAGGATATAATAACACAACACTGCTGCACACTAAAGATATCATCAACAAGCATAATGTTCAAAAATATTGGTATATTTAGGCATATTAATGTACTATTAACGCTCGGGGTGTTGTTAATGTCTTGCATTTAATATTAATCTTAATATTGCTGTATCCAAACATGCAACGGTGTCCTTGAACTGTGAACTCAATGTAACAGTTTCAAGGAACTAACTGTAAGGTTAATTACAGTTTATTCCAATAAAAAGCCAATTAGTGAGCGATTGGGTAAAGTCTTAAGTGGTATCTAAGACACAAACACTTGAGGCAACAACGCCACACAACGCCACACAACGCCACGCAACCCCTCATAATGAATAATCAAGGAATTTTGGTAATCCACTCGAATGAAAAGTGAAATAATCAGTTTGCTTTGAGAGGATCTTGTGCATATATTTGTTGTTCTGACAGTAAATTGGTGTGCTTCAGCTCCCAGCTGTGTTGTTGTCCGTGTCTGTTTGGAGAAATCACAGCAGGAGACTTTTATCATGGCGCTAATTTGATTTATAGCACGGCGTATGCTAATGCATTGTTTGGGAGGGGTGGTGTGTATTTTTCAACAAAAAAGACAGAAACTAATATACTTTGCATTTCGCAAAACAACTCGGGATAATTGAGCATTCAAGTGCTACCCTATAAACCCAACACCCACCCTCCTAACGTCCACAGACATCAGGCAGCCATCGATATCTTCCTAATGCTGTGGACAGCAGGTATGAGCGCTGCAGTAATCACGTCTGTGGGGAAGAAGGTTAGTATGCAGATCGTGTGAAGACTGATTGCATTCTTATGCAGGGAAGCAGCCAACCTTTGCCTTTCCCTCCGAAACTATTCATATCCCTGTTTTGATTGTTAAATTCTTGTCAGGGTTTTTTTTTTGTTTTGTTTGTTTTACAAAGCTGAGGCCATTTGTTTGTTTGTTTTTGTTGTACTAATAAGGGCCTTCTTTTTCTCTCATTGTCTGAGGTCACACCGAAAGCTGTGAAGCCTCAAGGCCCCACTGTCATCCCCTACGTCAGACACATTTGGACGGGTCCGTCGTTTCATGGCGCTTGACCCAGAGGATGTCGTTTTTCTTTGGTGCTGCGGTTATGGCCTGGCGCTTATTTATCTTGCAGTCTTTTTTTGTAATCAGACCGTTCAACATATT
Organism: Colistium nudipinnis; assembly: GCA_016785305.1. Classification (NCBI taxonomy): domain Eukaryota; kingdom Metazoa; phylum Chordata; class Actinopteri; order Pleuronectiformes; family Rhombosoleidae; genus Colistium; species Colistium nudipinnis. The sequence continues at coordinate 559,525 of JAFBJU010000836.1, forward strand.
TGTGTCGACCAAATTTTATAAGGTTGGCGCACAGGCTGGGCTTTATTCCAGCTCTGATGTTATCAATATGTCAGCTAAAGTGCATTCTTGGAGTTTTACAATAGTGTTTTGTTTTTTTTTGCATGAAATTCCTATCTTTTAGTTGAACCTCCGATAAAAGTCACGAGCAAAGTCTTTGGTTTCTTGTTTTTAATGATACATGGTTGAAATACGCAGTCAAAGCGGCGCAGAGGGAAACCGTTTTGAACTTTTGAAAAGAAAAAGTCCTCGCTCTCCCTCTCTTGACACTGAACATTTCATGTTCTTTTATAAGCGTGAAGAGGAGATTGTTGACCCTAATTTGGGCAAAAACAAACACTATTTAATCAGCTGTTTAGGGGGTACAAAGTATCACAAGATGCACCGTATAAATACTGTATAAAGTAGCTGCAATTAATTAGTAAGAAACTCATCCCACCCATACCTGACCTTCTTATAGGTTACCCAAAAAAGGAAAGAAATTACCTTTGTCCTACTTCCCGTTGCTTTATGAGAATATTCTCATCAAGTCTTATTTGGACCGTCTATAAATACAGTAGGAGACGACTGGAGTACTAGTTATATTTAAACGAAATATTCATATTTAACGAAGACCACAAACTGCAGTTTGGCATGACTTTTTTTTTGCCTTATTAAAATAATAGGTAATCGTGGCAAGCCTTCAGAAGAAATAAGGTGCACAGGTTTTCATGCTTGATGGGTAAGTGGAGCAATGAATTAGTAGCTGGAGATGAATTGATGAAGGATCTCAAACATCAGCTGTTACCATGCGGCAGTAACGCACAGCCTCCTTCACGGGTTTCAGCTTTTTTTTCTCCCGGACACGCTTCCCACGCAGAGGCTTTTCTCCACGCCATTTGCAATCCCATCATTCCCTGTGCGACGGTTCACAGCTCCTCACAGGAGGAAAAAAAAAATCAAATACGAAATGGCAAGGAGGCGTCGGAGGCAACGAAAGCACATCGGATGGAGCTCCGTTACTTTCACTAAACGCTGCGGTCGCTCTGGTGGCCTTTTTTTTTGTTTTGTCTTCATAGAAATGCAACATTCAGATGATTTACACTTCTGAGGTTTTTATCCCACAGGGCGATCATGTGAGGGATAGCGAAGGGAAGTCGCAGCACACGGTGTTTGTTGCCGGCAAAGATTGCGACATGAAAGCACAATCCCTCTCTGTGATCGCGCCCTGCGTTGGGGACCTGTCGATAACGTTGTGCTGATAGATAAGTCCCTTCGTGATGGAGCCGCGTGCCGCTCTGTTCGGGGGGCGGAGGAGCAAGTTTCAGGCCAAAAAGTCAGGGAGCCGTACGGCGCGGCCGGCTCTCATTGCCGCCGATTACTTATCTATTGATCGAAGCCGGCGTTGTGCAGATGGATGCCTTCGGAGTGTGACGAGTGCTTTAACAACCCCGGGAACCCTAATGCGCCTTAACGTCACTCTGGGTCCGCGTTAAATAATGTCCCATCCCTAAGTGACCGGGATTCCTCTCACGGTCAATCCCAGTGACGGGAAAAGGAGGAATCCATCTCGATGGGTTGTCTTCAGGCCGAAAGATCTACGGCCGCAATTACACGCGGCCACTCCTCGCTGCAGCCGGCGAGGTGTAATAAATAGCATTAAGGACTGTGAAAATCCTTTAAATACACTTGCCGCCGCCCCCCTTCTCTTCCTGCTTGACAGTTAGAAAAAGAGCAATGAATTCCCAGCGATCGCTGGGAGCTGCCTGCGAGACGCCGAACGCCGCGTCTCCTGCTTATCACTTTGACTAAAGCCGCTCCAGAGATTCAGTCACACTCAGATGTGTGCACACGCCCACGCCCGCACACGCAGCATAACGGGGTGCCAGCTTCTTTTTTTTTTTTTTTTTTTATTGTTCATAGCAGACGGGGGATAAACCACGGTGAAGTGCAGCGCCCGGCCCCTTTGTCCCGTTGATGGCTTCTTTCACATGAGAAGACACCACCGATGATACCGGATGTTTTACTCACCGACGTGCTCGTTTGGACGTTTGGACCAAAACGCCGCCTTGGCCTCCTTCGTGTCAGGTTCTGGCACCGGTCCACCGCGGCTTCCTAACAAGCAGCCCCCGGGCCAGCCGAGTCCATCAGTTGTGTAATCGCCAAATGTTAAAGGCTGACACAGCTGGATGAGTGTTGGAGACGAGTCACAACTCGACGGAAATCTTCGGGGCTTAATATGTATTTATTCCGAGCCGTAAGGCCGCCTGAAGAGAGGCGGCCCAAACGTTTCAGTTGGGGGCGCGAGTCATTACCGATGGTTTTGCACCGGCTGAGCTTTTATTTAGCTCATTTCTGAGATATGGGCTGTATTTCAAACACAGTCATCAAAGGCCGGAGCATCCCGCCGCCCGCAGTTTTTTCATGTCATGTCCAAACAAACAGATCATATGCTTTCTTTATACTGTAACACCTAGCTGGCCTTTATCTCACACCTGGCTTTACATAGACAGATGCAAACAGGAGGAGCCGACTTCTGAACCTTTCATGGGGGGACGGGGGGGGGGGACGGCCTAATGGCCATTATCCCCCTGGGCGCTTTAGCTTTAAAAAAATATTTCCATACGGGGGGGGGGGGACGGCCTAATGGCCATTATCCCCCTGGGCGCTTTAGCTTTAAAAAAATATTTCCATACTATGGGCACCCCCACCCAGAACAAGGAGGTATTTCTGCCTTAATCTTTATCGCTCCCTGTCAGCAGCACCGCTGCCAGACGCCTAACTCTCAAGTTTGCGGCTTCTTTCGCGGCTTTAATTTGTTTTGCCTGCCTGCTCCGAAATTTCACAATCGGACAAGAAATGTTTTTCAAAAAATAAATAAATAAAAAATATATAAGCTGTAAAGCTGATACTTATACTTTGAGTTAATTTTGTATTGTTCATTAGTAATAATATGCTGTTAACTGAAAGTGTCATTGAATCGGAATAATTGCTAGTGACGTGTGGAAGAGTCTTTTTTTTTTTTTTTTGTCTCTTTTCACGGTAAAGATGTCGACTCTATTGCGAAGAATCTGCAGTGTCAAACGTTTGGGCAGAACTGGCTTTGAGCTGTTATCCCTTTATTAAATCTTCTAATTCAAGCATTATTAATGTTCAAACAAGTCGTACGGGGATTCAGAGGAGGTGGATTTCTTTTTTTTTTTTTTTATCAAACATCAAAGCAGCTCATTTTCGTAGAGCAGCCCTTTGGCACAGCACCCACAATAGGAGTTCTGTGCTGGTTCAGGAGGATGTTATTGCTTTCTCTTCGATTTCTTTTCCCCTCTATCTCTGGCTAGATTACAAATTCCTTTAAAACTGTGTCTCGCACGATGTTGCTCGTTGGAGGCTACTTTCCGTTTGCACTTTGCCAAAGCACAGGAACAAGCTCCCTCCGAGAGTGACTGCTCCTCACTTAGCCACAAGCCTGAAAATAACTGCACGCTGTGGCCTGTCTATGAAAGAATACGGCGATAACTGAATATCCTGCCGAAATAGACCATTGGCCATGGCCGCTCTCTCATTTGCCATAGATTCGCCTTGATGATTTCCTGCTGAAAATCAATGATTCACTCACTCTCGGAATAGCCGCTCCTCAGAGGGTGTTGGCCAGCTTCTCCCGGTGGCAATGATTTCAATCAAGAGGCGTTTGAATTCCCGGGCCTTTAACAATAGAACGGAGCACTCTGTGATAAATTGGACAAATGAGTCATTTCTGTGTGGTAGTTTGATTTAAATTGATTCACGTGGCCACCTCTGGGGCGCACGTGCATTCTCGGACATGCGCTCCGCGCGCGCAGATGCCGCACGTCGTGCCGCCACACTTCTTTAGCCGCTCTGCAGGTGCAATAGCTGGAAACATTTTCCTCTTTGATTGCGCGCAGTTCAGAATGGTGCAAGGCCGAGGCTCCCTGCAGCAGAGCAGGGTAGGCTAATAATAAAGGCGATTCTCGCATACATACAGGCACTTAACAATGATGACCTTTATCATCTGGAGGCCTGCACTGGCAAGACTTTCAGCCCATATCGTCAGCGGTAGAGAAATGAACTGAGGGAAAGTAATGGAGAGAAAACCAGCTGTCTTCAGGGGCTATATGAAAAGGTGGGATATGTAAAATATGCAGAAAATCGGCCAAAAATCCTGAAAGAGTTTCCTGAAATAGTGGTTTGTTGCTTTTGATCCATCATCCCACTAGGAAAAAGAATTTCAATGTTCAGATTTGTGACCTCATATCAAATGGCTTAACTGTAACAAAGTTGCACCAGGCCGTAACAAAATTCACTGCCAAATGTGTAGAATTAATTCTGATCAGTTCTGTCAGGAGTCAGAACTCTGTGTTGTTTTGATTTCCATGTTGTGAGGTGTCCTAAAGGGCAAATTTGGACAATCGCTTTGACATTGGCAGGGATGGCACGTAATGATTCTTTAATCCTGCTTAAACCACCGTGAAGTACTGGCAGTTTTAATCCCATATTACCATTCAAATAAGAATGTGTTATCCTGTTGGACTAATCTTCACTCGTAACCAACATGTCCTGCACACGTGTCGAGCGAAAGAGCGGATGTCTTGATTTGGGCTGTTCCGTGGCGCTCCTGCTGAGACGACGGGAACGCGACGGGCTAAGAAGTGAACGCGAGCGAGGATTAGCAGTGTGAGTAGCCTTACATCTTTTAAAGGCTCCCTGTAAGAACCAAAGGGAACCATATATCATGCTCCCATGAAATGGGCTCCGCCCATGACTCCAACTTTCACCAATTAGGGTCACGCTGTCCTAACGGTGGATTTAAGCCTGTAGTCCTTGGCTGTGCAGGAATCTTGTTGCAGGCTTTTTTCCTTCTCTTTATTAATGGAGGACTTGCTGCTTCTAGCCAGGTGGAAGTGGAACAGTAATAAATGTGGCCCAATATATCATCCGCAGCACATTACAGGGGAGCCGGGGGTGATTATTCATGCCGGCAGGGGCATGAACAGACCTTTCGGGGGTTCAGGGGCTTAAACTTTGAAAAGGGCGTCTCCCTCATCTTTCTCCACAGGGTCGTCTCCCCGTGCATTCGATTTTTTTTGGTTTAAATTGTCTTGTTATAAATGGGGACAAATCCGCCCCATCACATTTTGATAACGCTGCCTTTATTGAGCGGCAGGATTGTCTGAATTTTTTACATGGATCCGTCAGAGTGCTTTGTTTGTCTTTCATGCAATGGCTGTAATCATCATTTCGTTCTTTAACCTTAATCACCAGCGTCAAACAGGGCAGCGTGTCATTTGTAGTGTTTACGTTGTTGACGGTGCGATCGCACAGACTATTCAATTAAATCTCACCGAATCTTAAATCCTAGAATTAGCTTTTCAGTTGGGTGTAATCAAGAATGCAATCACCATACTTGCAGTAATCAACTTTTTTTTTTTTTTTTTTTTTAAACCCATCAGCGACATTCTTGGACTCAATTAAAGCCACCGCGCCTCGACGGTCATTTAGTCAGGAGCCAGGGGGACGATGGTAGTGAGAGCAGCGGGATGCAGGTTGAAGGTAGATGGGGCGTTATGTTCGGAGCAGCCTGTGTTCACCGTGTGTTTGTGCCGATCGGGGCGCGCGCACACACAGAGACAGATGAGGAACAACAGCTGGCCCTAATGCGTGTTGGGGAGGATCAGCCCGGCCCAGTCACAGCACATCAATAGACCCATACGTTAGCTGACAGGGCGAGCGCTAAAACGTGCTCATCTAGCAGGTGTCACGGGCCCGGTCCCCGGAACAGGTGAAAATGGGCAATCTGTCTGTACACGCGAGGGGGCAGGGTGGGGTGTGTGGCTGTGTGTGTGTGTGTGTGATATTGGGGGGTGCCAATGGGCATCAGAACTTTGATCCTTCACGGCAAAGAACGGACGGGCTGTTTCGCACGATCAAATAACTGCCGGGATGTTCAAGCTCGGATATTGGGCCTGGATTGCGATGAGTCCTCATAGTAATGTGAATATTTTTAACAGTTTTATTTCTTCATCTTCATGTCTCCATTAAGGATCAAACCACATATGATTTTTTCACTTGCTATCCCTGTGTACATTGGCAGGCTATTGAAGAATCTTTTATTATTATTTTTTTAACTACGTGTATTATTTCACTGGTGTGTAGCACCTTTTTGCCATTTATGCTGAACAGTTAAGTTATGCGGCTCAAATGAGATAATAAATGCAATACCTTTATTAAAAATGTGGGTTTAATTACAGAACTAGAAAAAGCTTAGTGTTGAATATGAAATGCCACATTTATTTATTTTTTATTTTTAGTGTAGTTGCACCATTATGTTTTCAAAGGAAAAAAAAAGAATGCCTCCGCTAAATCTGAGGACAGATACGATCAGCTTTTATCTGCTGAAGCACGATGACAAGTGCTTTAACAATTCACTCGTTTGTCCAGAGGATCATAGAAACTGTGAAAATAACACGACAGTGTTGTCTGTGGAACACAAGTCAGTCTGAAATGTCTTTATTTTTCACTATGACGTTTCTCCAGTCATCTTCTCCTATGTATTGAACAGCTATGGTGGCCCTTATCTATCCGCATAATAGGCCATCGTTTACGCATGTTGGCTTTTACGGCTTTATTACGTAAAGCGGAAAAAGTGGCTTCCTTTATGTCGCAAAAAGTAACTGACCATTTTGAAGTTAAAGGAAGATGGTTGAGGAACAGCAGTCGAAACTCTCCGAATTTGTATTCATTTTATTTTTAATTCAAACCACCCACGTACAAAAGAGAGGTTACAGCAGAAAGACTCCTCAGTGCCAAGTGTTATTGATTCTAACATTTCTTTTTAGTGCGCACAATAAAATCAATTTATTTGCACTCACTGTATTTTGGCAGCAACACTCTAGCCCTGAGGTACAGTCACCAATTTCTGTTCTGTCAGGTGTTGCTGTTCTTTCTTTTTTTTTTCCATCACTAGTTTTTATTGAGTAGTTTTATTTGCTTATACCTTTTTTGGGGGGGGTTTATCGCATTGTTATTAGTTTTTAATCTGTCCCCTGTCTTGTAAATCTGCTTTTTATCATGATGCAAACCAAAAATCCAAGAATAAAGAACGAAACTGGGAAAAGGTCAATGTGATCTCCAGCTCTGGGGCCAATGAGACGCATGTAAATAAGAGTATTTTGGAATTGATGTAGGCATATAGTTTTACTTGCTAAGAATTCTTGGCAGTTTCCAGTCTTGAGTTAATCTAAGCCAACAAATGCATTGTCTTTAGTGCTTCAAACTGGATAAACAGAAAGAGGAAAATAACAATATCACACACTGCCAAAAGCTAATTGTGCAAATTCCTGGTTTGAGTCAAAAGGCTTACAATTTACTCATTTACTCAATACTAAGCCTCTCTAACCTTTCGCTGGAGTTTTGATCTGTGTTGTTATATCAGCAAATGTGTACGTTTTTGATCATTTAACGTTAAAAGTTTGACTCCAAGGTCGGTGACAGATGATTTCAATATTTAGGGAATGTAGCACATTATGGAGTTTATTACAACGTTAGCTCCAGTATTATAAAAAAAAAATCTGTGTTTACCATGGCTTTCTCATACTTTGTTCTCACCGCCATTACCCAGAAAAGGAGAACTGATGCTAGTGTAGTTCCCTGGAAGCCAATCCTGCTCTATAGGACCTCATGGCCCTTCATTTAGACAGAGAGAGACTCTTAAAGTGAAATAAGGCTACATTTAGTATGACTAACATTTACCCTTTCAGATTCAAAATTACCATTAAAATCAAATTCACCGGGTGGTTCCTTCATACAGGTCCCGTCAGGGTCATCGCCTGCCTTGCATTTCAAAGCAGGTCCCCCCAACAAAAAAAAAAAAATCCCTCGAGTTCCACTCCATTATACAAATGACATTCAAATGCTCACCGAGTGAGCCTATAGTTTCTGAGTCCCATTCTCCTGGTACTTTTACAGTCAAACAAGAAAAAAGCCCTAATTGCAGTTACTCACTGGGATTCTCTCGTCTGTGCCCTACACCAGAATGAACACATGCTGACATGCTGACTCAGTTTATAAGAAGTGTTTGGATTAATGTAGATAATGATCTCGCTTGCCATTAAATCACTCCCCACCATTCCTCACACTTTTATATGCGTCGCTTAACAACCCTGATAAGACGTCTCCTCTGGAGTCGTTGCTTGATTTCTTTTCTATATTTTTTTTTTCTGGGGCAAAGTGCCTCTTTTCGGATATTTATTGCCAGTCGCCTAATGCTTCGCTATTGTTTGTGCACATTATTGGGTTGGAGGTGGAAGCCATTTCTGTCTCTGTAATGTAGTCCATGACCATCAAGGCTCTTTATGGATTCAGGTAAGCCGGCAGGCGCACAGAAAAAAAAAAAAAAAAATGAACTCAGCAACTACTGCCGCCTTTGTCGAGGGAGGATTCTGCCAGCACGGCAATAATAACAAAGCAAACATGCCGAATCTGTCCTCGTAGCGTCGTCGTAGGGTTCACAATACACGGCTTGTGAGGCTGGAGTCGCGATTGTCTGGACTCGAGGACAGCTTGAAGGATCCATGTATTGGGCATGAGGGTTGTAACCTCTGCAGATAGGACTGTGGGGAGAGAAAAAAAGATGCTGACCATTGAGGGGATGCATTCAGTTACCCTCAGCATCGGTAGGGACGGACTGTAGCTCGGCCTCTGTTATCGACTGCACCGAAGACTTTCTTTTGTTGACAGTGACTTGAAAAACAAAACATTTGCCACCGACGCCACACGAGTACAAGCTGCTACTCCGGATTTCTGGGGATTTAGCAGGTAGATTTTATAGACTGTCGCAGGATGACAGAGCCGATAAAGCAGATATAAGTGTGGGCGGCGTCATCGTCGCCTGAGTTACCGCCGCTGTGTTTGTAAATTTCAACAATGGAGATGTTATGGCATTTTTGCCATTGTTAAGCGGACCGAGCCAGAAATGTTTCCGTTTCATTTCAAGACTGGTAAACCTTGAAAATGTCACTCCGGTGAACCACAGAACAGAAAGGCATTTTGAAACATTTTGCCGATGACCGCTGTTTTCGCAGATCACTTTTTCCCAACGTATTCAAACACATTGGATAAGAGGCCAGATTCGGGGGAAAAAGGAAGAAGAGAGACGGGGGATTCAAATTCCCAGCCCCCTCTGCTCCTTTGTTATCAGACGGCGCGTGTCTTCAGCTCCTATTTGCGGTGAGGTGTTATTAGCAGCGTAGCGACGCTGTCCCACCTCATCACATCACCTGTCAGGAGATCATCAGCCCAGTAACGGATCCCCGCGCGCTGCTTATCTTATCTATTTTCCTCAGGAGAGGAGGACAGTAACTAAGTACATTTACAACTGAGTCATATTAGGAGTTTCATGTACTGGTACTGTGCTGAGTATGTCCATAAGTTGATCATTTATAGGTTTATTATAGTTACCTTATTAAAATCGTTCAAGTTTAGTTACTGCACTATATTAAGAAGTTCGCCATAAAATCGACTGCACTACATACCGCATTAACAGGGCTGCTTACATGTTTATATGCATATATATACTTTTGTGGTACTTAAAGGATCATTTTCCTATCAGAGTTAATCCCATGAATGGCCTGTGACCAACAAAAACAATAAGGCTGCTGTCTTTGTATCCCCAGCCTGATACGCCGCGGCTTACTCCTCTGAGCGACTGTGTTACACAGGGTGACATGCTCTTTTATTGCCATGAACACGAGCACTGTTGTTTATGAGTCAATCCCTCTCACGATGTTCTCGGGCCATATATAGCCAATTTACTCGAGCACCACATATGTGTTCACCCACCTTCGGAAATAGTCACGAAATCAAACGTCTTGCTGTCTTTACCAAGAGCGACTGGGGCGAAAGGGCCTCAGGCAAGAAATGGAAGAGAAAGAGAGAGAAAAGTGACATTTTGCCATTGGTAACTGTTCTCAATAACCAAAATGTTGAAGCTTTCAAAAACCCCTTCCACCATCGGTGGAAATAAAGAGCATATGTTGCTCCTCCTATAAATAGCAATGCCACTTTGTAGTTAGTTTTTTTTTGCTTTTAAAAAAAATCGTGAAATACATTCCTCTGTAAACAATTTCTTTAGCATTCCTTCGAAGCAAACTGACAAAAAGACATCAAGTGGTTTCGCAGGGGTGGGGGATTTACGTGGGAAAGAATCAGCAGTCAGAGCCTAAAGTAGCTTAAAGCCTTTAACATTACATCTGATCTGCGGGGTTAAGGCAGAACAAGCCCCGTGCTCAAGTGTATTTACCACGTCTTCTCTTTCCCCTCTTTTGTATCAGTTTCAGCCTTGTTAGAGCTAAAGAAATTAGACTCTGTGTGTGTGTGCGGGGGGGGGGGGGGGGCGGGTTCTCACTTCAGTGACGTCCACAGGGAGCGCACGCTGCTCTGCATCTTTATTTTCGGTATTTACAAATCAGTGTGCATTGTTTCTTCTGTGGGAGCCATTTATTTATCACCAGGCCTAATGCACGTGATTAGCTGTGGAGCCATGTGCAGATTACCAGGAGGATCACCGGCACACGGATAAAAGAACATGACTCATTCTCAAAGACCAGAATATCTAATAAAACGAGGAGGCCAAGCTGTTGAACTATCACTGTGATTTTGACAGGACATTATCCAGATCACTGTTGGGTTTTTTTCTTTTTTTTTGCGTTAGCGATTGTGAACATGACACATGGCTTCCATCACACATTCCAGACTCCCATTTACTCCCCGAACTTAGCCCATCATATGTAATTTTCTTTTCTTACGACGGTGAAAATTCATTTTTGGAATTTGATTAAGCTGAAATGGATGAGGAGCCGCGTTTTGAATAACGAGAGCGCTGCTTCCTCCAAAAACCTATTTGGATTCATGCATTGCCAAAGCACAGACATACCTCTCCCACTTAACGAGGCAACGTTGCCTTGGTAAACTACAGAATGGAATTATTCACTGAACAGTGCACATGCTTACTCTGTTGTACGTTGCGTAGCAGGAAAAGGCCGAAAAAAACGGGCCGAGCTGTCCAAATGCTAATGTCAATCTGTTTGTGAGTCCACCACTTTGGCCTAAACTGAAATATGTTAATGTATGGATATCATTTTAATTAAATTCATGAAAGACAGACCAGAGATTCAAATTCTTACGACGGTGGTGATCCTCACTCTTAAATCGCTTACAATCAATAATATATTTTGTCGTATGACTACCTTATGAAAGCCTGGAAAATGAATCGGCTTCCTATCAGCCGCGCCTACTTCTGTGCTCTATTGTTAGCGTAGACCTGGGACCGCCGTGATCCATTATTGACGTGATTCACTTCTGTTTCATCAGGACGATGCCACCAGGTCGGCTGTTTTATTCATTCTACACGTGCGGCGATGCAGTCGTACCCAAAATGTTACAGCACATTCATTCATAATCAAATAGTTCAGCAAAAAAAAAGAAGATGTACACTCTGTAATTACAGGCGAACTCATGTATATGTGATGCATTACTTTGCGCCGTAGCCGTTCAGGTCTTCAAGTTGCCATAGCAATATGCACTCTTGTTTGAAATGCCCACTAAACCTGCACTCCGAATGACGTTGCCTTGAAATACATTCAGATTTATTGCACTTTGGGAAGGATACTTCTTGAACCACTTAAAATCCTGCAATAACGCAAACAAAATAGCACTCGGTAGGCAGCGGTAGACCAGCCACTACCGTGTTCTGGGATATGAAATTAGCATTTTTCTCAATTGAGTCTGCCGGTTTTGAACAGGGTGAGGTGAATATCTGGTAATGAGTGACAAAGCTCCTGCTCTTAATGCCAGTTACAGGCGCTAAAACTATTCTAATGTGACCGCTTGGATCCCCTCCTGTGTTTAATCATGTACCGTACCGTTAGTGAGCTCGGTGGCATTATGAGTCATCGATTCTGCTCGTGGCCACTGTAAGTGTCGGAGGCTCGTTAAATTGGAAAGTTGGAGCCAGCGTTGCGTTGCCGTGATTAGAGTTGAACAGGTGACGCCTTATCTCGGCCTTATCTACGTGTCGCGTTTTTTCAAATTCGCCTTGTGATGCCGAGGGGCCTCCGTGCTCTGTCACACTAATTAAATGGCACCCGTCTCCCAGAGTCTTTTTTTACTGGGAAGGAGGACACTTGATGAAGTGAGGAGGAAGACGACACAAAGAGGAAGGAATAGGCAGTGCGGCGTGGTTGACGAGTGTCGCGGGGGACCTCGCGTTTGCGGCGCTTTGTGTCAAAAGCCTTGGCAACCCACCGAATCACTTTTTTTTTTTTTGCTCAATTCAACCTGCGTTTTTCTGGTGATGGTGCTGAAAGTGCCCATGTATTACCTGAGGAAGAAATGTGCCGCGTGGCCGGGTGAATGAGAACATGTTTTTGTCCAGCTGTAAAGTAATCGGGTTTGTAATATGAGAAATGGGATGTGCAGCAAGTTGCGTTTCAGCTCTAAATTGCTATTTGTTGTGTTGTGTTCAGTTCTCTTTACTTTTTTCTTACAACGTCACCAACAAAATAGATTACCAGCCACACTGACATTCCATTATTTTAAGGTTTATGGCTCTTGATCATTTTGGCAGTCTGCCTCGCTTTCTGCAGTTTGACTCGCTCCGCAGTTGTAAAATGCAGTGTGGGAAACCACACTCATTTTAGCCGTAGGCATATCCAGTAATTAAGGGATTAACTTGGTAATCTAAATCGTCTCTTGTCTTTTCCTTCCTCCTTCCTCCCATTATTCCCTAACATCCATTTCAGAGATTTAAGAATGCCTTCCTTCCCTTTTCCGTCTGTGTTTCTGTTTCTTTTCCCTTGCGCTGTAATCAACTTGCTTTTGGATAACCTCGTTTCCGGCTAAGCGTACGGGGACGACAAATCCGTGAGCGCACTTGCGTGCCTGGGATGGCAAAGACTGTGACTGCGTCTGCCCCTCCCCACAGCTCAGGATGTATTCGGTTCCCTTTGAGGATAGCGTGTAGTTATTGAGTCAAACTGTGTTTAAATCTCTGCGTCTCTCTTGTAAAAAAAATAAAAAAAAATAAAAACACACATCACGCACTGCAGCGCCACACAGGTGCAGCTTTGAAGAATCGGAGGCATTTACACGATTTGCCACAGCAAGGCATTTTTTGAGTCTTCAACTCGAATGAGCTAAATCTATCAAGTGATTCTGGTTTCCGGGCTGGGCCACTTTTTCTTTTCCCCCCTCTGCGCTTCATGAATTTCTCAAAATATTCTGTAGCCTCTTGGGATGAATTCATTTTGAAGAACTTCTGTGGAGGCATCTTTGCAGTTTTTCTGTGTGTGAGGATTGTGTGTATTCAGCAGATAACTTTGCGTAGTTGAAGTACACTGACGCTACAAAGCCGGAAATCTCTAAGCTTTATGTTCGGCAAGTTTCTGCCCATTATCCCATTTGGAAATGGCAGTAAGATGTTGTTAGAAGCATTCAGAGGGGAGCCCTCATCTAACAAATAATGCAACTTGATTTTTGCCATCCTCTGGGTTTGAATTATGTATTTTAAACTAAGCTCCTCGTCTCTTGAGGAAGACGCCATTTAATATGAGGCCATGACCAAACTTTTTTTTCTTTTTTTTCCCGGTGTCTGAGCACTCTCACGCAACGATTTGTAATTAAAGAGAAGAGCACATATGCAACTTGAATAAACTACCCAAGGTTATGTACTCACTGAATTATTTAGCGCAGGGTACAGCGTTTAGTGGAGAGTCACAAACTGTAACCCAACTGCTGATATTTGATAATTGACTGTTTGAAAGACTGATTCAGTCAGTGGAAACACCTAACATTAATAAGGGATTCATGAAAAGCAAAGAACACAGTTTTTACACTGCCTAACGAGTTAAATCAGAAAGGTAAATTTGCCTCCCATTAGCACTTGGGCTGTTATGTACACAGAATTCCGATTCCCCAGTTGTTGATCTCATTAAACATCACATTCAGCCTTGCATTCGCACATATTTGAACAAACAAATGTACAGTATATACGCACACACACACACACGCGCGCGCGCGCGCACACACAGGCGCAGCCTCCATCAACTCGCTGGCGGCTCTTTGAAAATGACAGGAACCCAAAGTGGTCTCACAGGTTTCAAGGCGTGCCTTTCAAGACGCCGTCGCCGCGGAGGGTGTGCTGACGCAAAGGTGTCAGGGAGCGGCAGCGCGGGTTGAAAAAAAACAGTAGACGGCGCAAACGCGCCTCCTGAGGTGTTGCTTCGAATAGATGACATTGCTAAGCAAAAATCATCAAGCCGGAATAAGCAGATAGTTAAGCTCCTGTTCAAAGGTAGAAAAGCTGTGCGCCGTATTTACACAAACTGACATATATTTCTTTTGTAGACCGACTGCTCAACGACATTACCCAGACAGGAAAACAGCATTTAATCATCCAATCTGAGGCGTTTTTTTGTTTTGTTTTTTTTTCCCCCGAGTAGAGAAGATTCATGTCAGCGGCTTTTGATGGCAAATTCTTTAATGTGACCTGAGCTTCAGTGGCACATCTATCGCGCGACAACATTCTTGTCAGGGAACATTATGGTTAGCATGTTATTAGTGGACTGAGTTCAATATACAGTATGCGCGCAGATGTACAGCCCTGAATCAATGGACAAGCTTAGTGGCCAATTTCCTATTCATTTAAATAGGAGAAGATTGTAATAACCTCGCATATGTTAGGTGTGAGAAGAATTTACATGTTCACCCTCGTCAGTATGTGTCGTCCCCCTGCCCCATCTCATTCTGTGGATTTTTTTTTTTTTTTTTTTTTTTTAATCCTCTACATATTCATCCACCACTGATAGAAACGTGATGTGATGAACTCTGAGTTGCTATGGATGCCATCTCTCCTACATGTTTATTTAATGCATCACAGCCTCTTTCTTTACAAGGGCATTTTTTTGGGTGCCAGTGATTGATTGTTTTTCCGCACCAGCCTTAATGGCCGCATGCAATTGGATTTTGCCGGTGTTTGAACATTTCTGTTTTAACATGCAGTTTTGTTTGCATTCATTATTCTACGTCTGTCATTGATCGAAAGGAAGATGAAGCCCCGGCTTTTTCCCCCTTTTTTTTTTTGCTGGCCTGAATTATGCGCATACGTGTCTGCCATTTATTGGGTGTGTTGCTACGGTTGTCTTCATGTGTGTTTGCATGGAACATTTTCATAAATTAGTTTTGGGGAATATTTCAGAATAAAAAACAATGAATTGGGGACCCAAACTGATTTTGTCTTAATGGGGAAAGGTTAGGGTGAGCGGCGGGGAAACAAATGCACTTTCATGTCCTTGCAAGGTGTGCATGCATGTGTGTGTGTGTGTTTGTGAGATGGAAGGAGTGTTCGCCGAACCGTGGTTGTCTCATTGAAAAATGTATTCTGGACTCCAGACATGTGGAGGAGTAAATATTTGTCATCAACGGGCAAACATACATCAGTCAACCATGCTCCAGATCATATATGATGGAGGCTGGAGTTTTTTTTTTGTTTTTTTTCTTCTCTCTCTTCCTTTGCTTTCACATTTTTGCTTCTGCCTCTGTGTTAAGCTAATATTGTCGGACGCTTATTGAAAATATTGCAAATCTATACACCAACAGAGCTCTCGCCCCCAGAACCCCCGGGGTACAGACATTATATTTCAAGGGATACATAAAGAAAGACAAACCGGTGAATTCTAAAAGCTTCCAGACGACCACAGAGCACTGTGAAGGAAAACATCCACAAATAACAGAGTGGTTATGACAAATTTGATCTTGGCTTTGTTGTTGGCAGCAGCTAAACATGAAATGGCTGAATATTCTGGGTAGTAATTTTAATTGAATTAATTTCCGAGGACATTGTAAGGCGCTGATGGTGTCATAAAACACTTGTTATAGCTGCTGTTCATCACTGCGATGTAAATTATGCCCAGTGATTGCTCAATGATGCTTTTCTTCGGGGACATGACGTTGTTGGAAAAAATAAAATAAAAATGTAATTGGCTCCAAAGGGCACACGGCGTGTTAGTGCTACGATGGAGAAACACAAAAGAGGGTTATTTTCTCCCCAGCTTTGTTTTTGTTTTTATTATTTAAAAATACATGTTTATTTTACAAGTGGCGAAGGTAACAAGGCCCACTGAAATTCATTCAATTTCAAAAAGAAGACCTGAGATTTGTGTGCATACAAAAAAAATAACAAAGAACAGATGCCTACTCCTGAAAAATGATACAGTAAGTGACATTAAAGCAGAAAATCTTTACGGAATATTGAAGATGGTAAGAAAATACATTTACAAAGCTGCAAGACTTGTGAAAATCTAATCCAGGTCTGCTATGGATATAAATAAATATATATATATATATATATATATATATACACATATATATACTTACAGCGGTTACAGGAAAACAACTTTTTTTTCTTCTTTTTTTTTTTGAATATATTTATGTAAGTGTGCATCATAACCGCTTCATGCTCTCCTCCCTGCCGTGGATGCACTCAGCCTCTGACTTGGGAGTTGATGTGGTCAGCTGGACAGATGAGACACAGCGGTCCGTGTGCCGCACACACTCGGCCCCGGACATCGTGGCTCTGCACACTGACAGCTGGTGCACCCTTGTTGTGTTGTGTGCGCGTGTGTGTGTGTGTGTGCGTGTGTGCGTGTGTGTGTGTGCGTGTGTTTTAGGTCCGTTGAGTTGTCTCTCTCTCTCAGAGAGAGAGAACAGCAGCTGCAGACAAATATCAGGTCGCAACCTGAGTTGTGTTTCCCTTTTTTCCTGTGCAAGAATCCAAAGTAATTCTCCATTATTCGCTTTATGGAAATGCGGGAGGCTGCGCGGTTAAGTAACGGTTATTGTGCCCCAGCAACACATCCCATTATATCAATTAAATCATCTCCATTGGCGGAATGATCAACAAGGGAGACATTCAGCGGGCCAGTGTTTGCTGTTTGTGTGCGCACAAAATGATCCGGCAATGGGCTCGGATGCATTTAACAATTAATGGCAGCTTTAGCCAATCGCATGCGTTGGCATTTCATGTGTGCTGCTCTGTGTCTATTGGATTTGTGCATTGACCCGCAAGTTGTCTGTTAAGAGGCTGATACTCGTGGTGTGTGCGTTTGTGCACGTCGACTTTGAAGTACACTGTGTCACGACAATAATCTGAGCCAATTTAATACGCATCAGTCCTCCATTATGGCTTTGATATAAAGGGCTTACGTGACCGGAATACGCCACCCATAAAATGACAATTTATTCCTGTAAGGAAATTACGCGTTTAACCTCATTAACCTAAAGTGCACGTACTAAAACGGAAGACTAACCCCGTGCCTTTTCCGACACACAAGTGCACACGCGCACAAACACAAATTGGAAACATCATCAAAAAGTTGAGAGATCCCGCCGCATGTGACCTCCGCAAACGAGGAGCCGGCGGCGAGTCGGCGGGCGCCGCGAGTTCACCGCGAAGCGCTTCTCACCGCTCGCCGGGTGTCCCGGGTGGCTTTGTTTTCGCTCTCAGTTTCAGCATCATCCGTTCTCTGTGAGATGATTAACCTGGCAGGTGTGGGGCGAGCCTCGCCCACTGTTGTACCCCAGCTGTCGTCTTCGGTCCGCGGGGAGTACGGAGGGTCAGCCCGGCCGGCTAATGGCCGCGGTCGTTGGGCTGGAAGCCGGCCCATTAGAAGAAGCCGCCATCATTAGGACCAACACACTTTCAGACAACCCTGACCTACGGGTCCCACACTGTTTATTAGCAAAGTTTTTGCGCTCTTCGTTAGAGCAATTACACACACTTTTCTTGATGAACTGTGGCCTTTGCCTCGACGCGGCGGGATGAGGAATGCGCTCTCCCAAACACGGTAAACAACGTCAGGCTAGCTGTATTGTCCTGAAGAGAGGTCTGCCACGTTAATGACAGTTTCCTCTCCGCCAATGTGTCGCAAGTAATAAAGTGGGCTCGGGAAAAAAAAAGGGTGGGGGGGTGGGGGGGTGGCGACGTGTCAGCGAGTGATGTATGTCGTTCATTGGACACACAACATTTAGTTTTCATTAAGAGTCAAACATGCACACAACACATTAATGGGGTTCAGCGGTGGCGTGTTTCACTGTATCTCATCGTGATGGATTAGCGGCAAAGAAAAAAAAAAGAAGAAGAAGAAGAAGAAGAAGAAGAAGAAAGAGAGATATTAATATAATGTGTAGTGGAGGAAGGAACTGACGGATGGTGTCTTTATCCAAAGAGTGGTGTTTATGACATAATGTAATAATGTCCCTGACCTGGGCGTCTGCAAGCTGCGAGGGATGAACGGAGGCTGTGTGATGGAGGAGACGGAGGGAGGAGAGAAAGGTCAGCACCAGTGTTGCCGTTTCATTATGAGAGATGTGGACTCCCCTCCTCCACCGCCGCCGCCGCCGTCGCTGCTGCTGCTGCTGCTGCTGCTGCACGGGGAGGAGTGATGGAGAAGGTTGTTAATGCCTGGTCTGTCAGCCATATTGGATTCAGGGCAGTAAATTAATATTACACTCCTTTTAAAGGGGTTTTATTTTGGGATTTACTGGTCTCCCCTGAGTGCCGGTGGTGTAAAGAGGTTATTCCGCTGCTTCTGCTCCGTTCTCTGTTCGCTCGCGCGAGCTCTCGCACAAGGCTAATATATTTAGAGAGCGAGAGAGAAGGGGGAACTGTATTGATGGAGGAAGGATGCGAGTGCTGGAGGCTCCGTTGTGTCATTCAGCGTTTGTGTTGAACATTTTCAACAAGCGTAAAAAGAATTTGCTGCGAGTCGTACAATTGTCTCAGTGAAGGACAGCTCCTGTATCTCTGCACACTGGATGTGTGTCTGCTCTCCTCACATCTCCCGCCTGTCTTGAATCCGGAGGTCTAAAAAAAAAAAAAAAAAAATGCATCTCCTGTATATAGGATGTGATTGTGAGTTAACTGGCTGTCGAGCTGTCGGTCATCTCCGGCCCGCCTGTCTCTCTCTCTCTCTCTCTCCCCTTTCGGGGGGCCTAACGTAGATAGAGTTAGAGTCCTGGGTTGAAGAGACGTATAACGCGGTGCGGAGAGGCCCAGGCGCCCGGGCGGAATTTATGGCCGCCGGTCCGTCAGCGGCGATGGTAAAGGGGCCGTGATTGAGAGCCGGAGTGAAGACATGGACTCCACTCAGGTCCGACCCAGTCAGGAGCACACAGGGCCGAGCTCTGTCACTGCCAGCCCTCCTCCGCACAGCTCCGGGTCTCTCTCTCTCTCTCTCTCTCTCTCTCTCTCTGTCCCCCTCCGCCCATCCGTCT
Source organism: Colistium nudipinnis (assembly GCA_016785305.1). Taxonomy (NCBI): domain Eukaryota; kingdom Metazoa; phylum Chordata; class Actinopteri; order Pleuronectiformes; family Rhombosoleidae; genus Colistium; species Colistium nudipinnis. The sequence continues at coordinate 578,866 of JAFBJU010000836.1, forward strand.
CTGTCTCCTTCGGCCTCTTTCGTATGCATATATGTACGAGACGCAATTCACCACGGGCGCTGCACATCTGCGTTAGACACTCGGTGTCCGCCGCGCGCTCGCTCGCTTGTCCGTCCGTCGCAACAAACGAGCAGTGGAGGTCCCTCTCCTGCCTCGTGTCAACTTGAAAGCTTTTTTGCTTTGTTTAATAATTTTTCTTCTACATTTCAGCATTTCCCCCCCCCGCCCCCTCTAAAAGCTCTATTTTTTATGTGCCCCTAAAGGCTCCGAGCACACCGGCACAGCCACGCTACCCGCCGCCTTCTCGGACCTGTTACCCCACTTCCTGGTGGAGCCCGAGGACGAGTTCATCGTGAAGAACAAGCCGGTGACGCTCACCTGCCGCTCCACGCCGGCCACGCAGATCTACTTCAAGTGCAACGGCGAGTGGGTGCACCAGGACGACCACCTGATCGAGCGGACGGTGGACCCGGCCACAGGTAGAAACACTCCCTTTAGGTTTTTAGCTGTGGCATCCGTCACAGGATGAGCCCCATTTTCTTTCCTCCACTTTGTGTGTCTGCTGCAGATGTGCAGGCTCCACAGATACATTATGAAAAGTGTTTGCGTGCTGAAACTAAGGTTTGCAATTTCCCAGTGATTACCGTGCTCCATCGGGCTCTTGGCTCATCCTCCAGCATATTTAGCCTGCCAGTCTCATAACAAGACATTGGTTTCGGTCCTCGGAAATCTTTCCATCACCTTGGAGACCTGTTTGTTTTTCTCGCCGTTGCGCCGCAATCCCCCGCCTCCGCCATCAGTGTCATAAACATGCATGACACTGATGTGGTGTGATTCAGCAGCGATCTGCAAATTCAAGCCGCCCATTCACAGGCTGACAAATGAGGGGGGAGCGGGAAACGTGAGAATGACAGGTTTTTTTCTGGGCGTCTGGGATTGAACACACGCACACGCACGCGCACGCACACGCTCACGACAAAAAAAAACGCAAATGCTCTTTCAGATTTACACATAAGTATGAAACAATACGAAATACACATACACACATAAACACCAACACAAATGTTAGGTGTTCAAAGCGTTGGAAATCGGGAAGCTAATTTAAACAGGAATGTAATAAATTGTCGCCACGTTTGCTCTTTGTTTTCAGATTAAGAGCTCACAGAGCTAACATTCCACCCATCTCATCTACCGCGTTCGACTTCAACATGCAGCAGCTCGGCAAATATAGCCAAAGTCTAAAAATATCCCGCAGGTAACCAGGTGTTAATTCCACCTGACGCATGTAGACCAGGATTTAGTTTCGGGATTTAGTTTACCAGCAAACACAAATATTCTCCCACACTGAGGCTTTGATGAGCGCGCGTGTTGACTTGTCTTCCGTTGCTCCTGCGTTTTTTTTTTTATTATCTAAAAACAAAAAAAAAAAACCCAAAAAGCTGTAGAGGGATTTCAGCCGGTGGTACAGGCGCTGTTTCCTGTGCCGCGGAGGTTAGAAGAGAGTAAACCGTAGCTGGGTCGGTTTCTGTCGAGTTTGTGTCACTATTCTTGGAGCACATTGCCTACAAGTGGAAGAAGAACTGAATAATAATGCGTCTTGTCTGCGGCTTATCGTGTCACGGCCCGACCTCGCTGTCACTCAGGCGGCCGCCTTCGCTTGATTTGTTCGACCTTGCACATGACGGGGGAAAGTTTTGGATGCCGCAATCATGCCGGAGTCGGGCTCTTGTGAATAACGGCGATGAAGAGGTATGAAAAGTTAAAGCTACCTCCTGTGCCGTGAGTAGAGCGACGCATCGGAGCGTTCCAGATTTTCTGTGTTCTTCAGTATGTCGACAGTGATAAATATCGGATCAGTTCCCTCACGATCCTCCCTCTTGTGTTCTTGCTCAGTGTTCGGAGAAAAAAAAAAGAATTAAACCGGGAGCCGTTTATCCTTAAGTGGATAAACAGGTTTGTGTGGCCCCAGAAATGCTAAAGTTCAGGGAGCCACAAATGCACGTAAAACAACGGTGGGCCACTTCAAACGGTAAAAGTACATCATACTTGTATTGTATTGTATCTCTCAGTGAGCAAACTGCAATCAATTACAGTGCTCTTGTATTACACTGTCATTGCTTGCACGAAGGTAACAGGGTTACTTTCCTCCAGTAAGCCGCTTTATTGAATATCATGTAAACAAGAAACCTGGTCTCTGGGACCGGGGTTTCCCTGGCTAGATTTTTCCCGGGGAAAACTATTTCCTCTGCAGCAAGGTTTCTAATCAGTTTCTTCCCTCTGCACACGTGAATGATCACACACCCCGTGCAGGAAAAAGGGGAGTACATGAGGCAGTATACGAGTGTTTTGCTCTCACCTTTAATTGAATTCCATCCAAATTCAAGATGGGTTCGAAACTAAAAGAAGCTATGTCCTAGAAGTAAACACAAGAACTCGGGGAAAAAAGCTTCACTATGCGGTTGTCACGACACACTGTCTGCTGGCCAACGCAGTTAAAGTAAGTCCGAAATGCTTCGGAAATGCAATCCATGATGTGGTATTTGCAGCCGGGAATGTTGCGCAGCTCGGAAGCTTGGTGTCCTCGATGCCATGCATGGGAATTCGATTTTATCCGTAGCAACATTTGTCGAGAAGGCCGTGTCGCCGTATTAAGTCGTACGTGCCGGGCGGCGGCCGACCTCTGCCGCGGTGAGGGGTCTCCATATTTACAAACCCTGTGATGCTCCAATGGCCTCCGAGCAGCTCCCCACATTGCTCCGTTGTCCCGCTGTCTCTGATGATGAATGTCTCCAGTGGGAGGCTGTGCATTTATGAAGGACACACGGTTGTCCAGAGGTACGGCTGCTCCAAGGTACCCACATCGATCTCTCAAACACTCGTGCTGTTTAATGTCAGCTCTGCCCTGAGGAGTTTACTGATGGCTGCCTCTAATCCCCTCCTTTCCTGCACGAAACATGTGAGGCCCACGCCTCCAACGGTGGCGTAGCTGTGGGCGTGCGCGTGCCTGTCTGTGTGTGTATGCCTGCATACCACTGCGCGTGCGCGTGTGTGCTCAACAGCCTTTCCTCTCGCCCTGGTCGTCACAGTTACACTGGAGTCCATACTCGCACCTGTTGCCAAGCAACCAGGACTTCTGTCACACCAGAAGCAACCCGATATCAACACGGTGCCTTGAGGGGCCAGGAGTGAGGAGTTTGGACACATACCCAAGTTGACAAAAATTGATTGACAATTTATACCCGATGTAACAGTGAAAAGTCACCTCCTCAAAGTAGTCTATCGCTCTCAGAGAAACTTTGAAAGATTATCTACCTGCCTGGTAGAGCGGTGGTCTCTGCCCGTGCTTTGCCCCGAGCAAAATCCATGCTGTTTTTTTTTTTCCTTCTAAGCCGCATAGTCAAAAAAAGCTTCCGAGGTGTCCGTCTCCATTTTGACTGACTGGTGTGTTTGAACCGAATGGTATTCTCATCAGGGATCCTCGTTTCTTAGTTATGTAAATGACGAGTCAAGCCTCGCCGTTAATTCTCTTAATGACAATGGAATAGCAATGGCTATGGCACGGAGACGCATCAGAGTCGAGTGTGACTGCTGGATACGATGCACACGTTTGGTCTGTGGTGCTTTGTTCCGTAGGATGATCCTTCTTTCAGTCTTGGATGGATGAATGGGTGCCATCAACAATAAAGCACACGTACAGTTACATTAGGCATAAAGAGGAAATGGAAGACCTCTTCATCCACCAGTCATTATTATAGCAATTAACATGCGGAATTAAGCGGCTGGCTCGTTACTGCAGGTGTGAGAGTTGATGATCGCGGCAAAGTGTTTGTGTGAGCGCCACGTGTGTCTCTGAATTTGTCTAATTGCCTCTGAACATGGTTTCACGTTTTTCAGAAGTTTCAGGATATTTCTCAACCCATAAAGTCACACGTTTACCAGCGACCTAAAATTGTAACATGACATTTAGATGAGTAAATATTTGTTTACTTGCTTTTAGGGAAGCTTCCTTCCCAATTAAAAATAAAATCCAATCATTTCCTGGTCAAGACAGGACATTTTGCATTGCAGTAATGCAGTAGTAATGCAGTATGCAAGTACATTTTCTTGGGGGGGGGGTTAAAAAAAAAGACGCTTTCACTATCACCACAGGGGTTTTTATTATTTCTGCATGTGAACATGGTCAGAAGCACTCAGGGTGTTCCAAAGCGCCACTGATGTTGGCTGCTTACATTTTGGGTTTTTTTTTCTGTCAAAGACAAAAATTGGCTAGGCCTGTTTAATTGAACTGAAACAGAAATATTTACCCTCAGTAAATAGTCATGTGTTTGTGTTTGGAAGCAGTGGCCCTATTGTCAAATAAACCTGGAATCTCAGTCCACATAACATATGAAAGCTGCTGTCTGTCTTTGTGAAGTGAAGCCACGCTTTCTCCTCTGTAGATGCACGAGTTTGACGAGTTGGAAAAAACACGCTGGCCGTGATAAAATGCATTGATAAGCTATGAAGCATGGGATTCAAATGGATCAGAAAAATTTGGAACCGGTTCTGAAACGCGACCAGCCCTATCAGTCCCTATCCCTCATGATTAAAAAAAAAAAAAAAAAGTCAGGCCAATATCAGACGTTCATATGAATTTTGCGTCAACGCAAAGAAATAGTGTGAACAAAAGCTCCCTCGGTGCTTTACTTGCCGGGCGCTCAATCGACCGCATAAACTAAAACTCGGAAAAAATGTTCGGAAATAGGAATGTGTTACAGTAAACTGACACCCCATTCGTAAATTATAACACTAATAAACAACATAAATATTAATAACATGTTTCATATGGTAATTAGCGTGAAAGCGCTGAAAAACAGATCCCAACACATCTGTGAGCAACGTAAGGTGAAAGTCACCTCTAACCCTGCCTGGCTCCAAGTAACCGACACAGCTCAAGCTCCGTTTCATCTGCTGCTGGGATATTTCCGCCGAGAACGTGGAAGGGGATGGATTCCCCCCATGGCTTACGTGCATTTTTTCATACGGATATCAACTGGGAAAGCGGACCGGTCGAAGAGAGCAGGAGCCGTAACCGATAATCCCCCTCACCTCCGTGCGCGAGAAACCCAGTTGAGGTAATATCAGAAACCTGACTGCTTTTCGGAGATAAATTGGCCTGGAGCCGTACGGCAGACGCAATATTCGGCGCGTCCACGTGGACTCCCAGCAGACTCCGGCACGCCTCAGAGTAACTTGGCAGTGTTTCAGCTAATAACTGACCCAGACCTGATGTCCAGACACCCTTCAGTCAGGCTGCTCAGTATTGAGGGCTCGAGCAGGAGGAAGAACGTGACGTGTGGATAACCATCGAGAGGACACGTGACCTTTGACCTCATCACACAGGTCTGTGGATTGAAAGGGCAATCTGCGCGAGAAAGACAAAGGTGTTGCTCCAGCTGAGCGTGTGGGTGTCTGTGTGTGCAGTGCACAGGTACAGGTAGACAGACTGACAAACCTTTGCGTTGAACACCCCCTTCCCACACACACACACACACACACACAAGAGAAGAGAGAGAGAGAGTGGCTTGTCTCTTAAAGCCACTTTTGAAGATGGAATAGGAAAGAGATGTCACAATTTGTCCTTCCTTTCCTGGTATCAGTGTCCCAATATTGATCCATCCTCGAGTCTATCGGTTCTCATTACCAGTCCTCAGTAACTTATCTCAATTGTTATGGCTGCCACCGCTTCCAGAGGCCCAACCGGCTCTGCCTCTCCCAGGTCATCCTTTGTAGGACAGCAGAAACGGAGACGTCTGGCGAGTCCCTAATAAAGACGTATCCCCTCCGAACAAATCCATGCTGACAGTGTGTTTGCATAGATTAGGAGCTTCTCGCGCACTCTGATTTCTCATCAGACACATGACGAGCAGAAGGGAGATTGGCATTTTAGGACGAGGACTATTGTATGGGCACGGCAGATTTGATTGTGTTTGCCTATCATCTGCCAGCACTGATGGAAACGATTTTCATCCACGCGTCGCACTGTCACCAGTGCCACGAAACCTCTCAGGTGGAAAATGCATGCATTTCACATTCCTAATATAATAAACCCCGCCAGCCGCCTTATGAAGATGGGGTGGGGGGATCGGGGGGGGCGGTTATATTTCCTTTTGCTGATTGAACCGGATGCTGACAAGGTTGCTGCAATCAAAACAGAAATGAATGGCAGGAAATAATCAAATTCCACACTCGCAGTGGAATCATATACACAATATTCATAAACTCTTGAATATCATTTCTTTACATATTACGCAATCCTCCAAGCGATAGATATATGGGAATATAGGAAAACCTCCTGCGTTGACCCTCTGGGTTATCAGCTCAAGCTCCTGTTCTCGGCCAATCCTTTGAAATCTAGAGACCCCGTATGACGTCGTCGGCAAATCTCTTAAAACCATCCATCACTTTCTGAATAGAACTAATAAGGCCTTATGGCACCACAGGGATAACCCCCTACCTCTGCGAACCGGCCGGGATTCATTTGTATGAAATATGTATTATCTTATTGACTAGATCCCGGATTGTAATGTGATGACATATTTAATTTCTGATCTAACGGGGAGATAAGCCGGGCTTAGCCGAAATGATCTGTAACCTTTATTTTAATACCGCATTACTTATCCGTGGTATTACAGCAGCCAATCACGTCTCTCACTCCAACGTCGGGCCCACTCTCCTCTCTCTCGCGCTCTCTGTCCCTACAGGCTATTATATTATTTTCATCTCTTACTCTAAATCCACGGCATGGAGGTGGATACGCCGATGTACAGGAGACCTATAGGGGGATCCCATCGCATTAGTGACATGACATATAGGGAAATGTGAAGGCAGCGGCAAGTTCGCTATCATTTGTATTTGTCAGAATTCCGGGTACTTTAGGCCAGTCTTGCCTAATGGCTTTTGGGCATCGCACAACAGTGATTAAACGTGATCTTTAATGGAATATTGAAAAACGGTCCTGCTGCAATTTAAGCTCAACCTGATAGGCCTGCCTGCCAGCATCTAATGAACAGGAGGAAATAAGAGAATCAGGGGGGAAGAGACAATATAGTCCTAAATGAACCAAACGGCCTCGTACCACCTGCTAAGCATCGATCAGTAGCCAAGGGGACTAATTGATAATGCATTATTAGCTGCAACCCCATAATGGGACTTGTATTTCATCCTGTCCTTGATTGCGGGACGGAGATCGACGGAGTTGGCCGTGAAGCGGCGAAAAACAGATGGCAAGGTGAATTGTTCCCGTGACACATCTGTCAGCGTGTTCTATTAGGCTTCGCAGGCAGGTCAGCCCGCTCTGTCTCCGTTTGTGCGCGCGCGCGCGCGCGCGGGGGCGGGTGAAGGCAGACTTTTCTCTAAGCAAACCAGCACCACAACCTTCGAGTGAGAAGGAAGTGGATTTAATTGAAGCCGGTGTTTGTCTGGCCTTGAGACAACTGCGAGTGTGTTTGGAGCGCTGAGACAAAACAGAGGCCGGCAGAATTAAACACCGCCACGCTGCGCTGATTGATCTCCCGCATACGCTCGTACGAGAGGCGGCGGCTCCCGGTGTCTCCGACTTTGCGCAGGTCGTGTTTTTATTTAGAAACCCGCAGTGCACGGGGTCCGCTCCCCAGAAGTTGGCCATGACAAGCGGGAATAATGGATTTCAAAATTAACTGCAATTAGTGGAACAAAAGTGAGGGGGGAAAAGATAATTACCATTTGTCAAACAACAACATTGGCGTTCCAGTCTCCCACGCACACACAAACACACTGGAATATATTCAGCGTCGCACTCGCACTTTGTTTCCTCTAAAGTGACTTTGTCTTTGTCAGTCTGACTAAAAGCGCTGCCCTTGCTGGAACTCAAGTGAACCACATTCAGCGGTTTTAGTGGTTCTTTCTTTCCCTGAACAGTTTTAGTTATTTATTTATCCCGTCTGTGTAAAGACAGACATTGTGTTAATATACTGTCGTGCGTGTGTGCGTGCGTGCGTGCGTGCGTGCGTGCGTGCGTGTGTGTGTGTGCCCGCGCGTGTGCGCAGCGCTTTCAGTGGCATGTGAAGAAAAAAGTCTTTGAAAATATGTGTCATCGTGTTGAATTCATCTTTTTTTAATAATAGCTCGCTGGTTCTCTCGGCTGCATAATGTGGTATATTTTAATTTTGTCGTCGGAATGACGACAATTTCTCATTGCAAAGTGCATTTTTAAGAAGCGCCTTTCCAAAGGCACACAGCGGATTGTGCAAAATGCGGGGCAGCTGTTGGTCCGTAGAGCTGCGTGGAAATATTTGCTCGTCTAACTCGTAGTTGGCTTAGCCTTGACATCTGGATGAAATGTGGTCCGCGTGCCGCGGCGAAATCCAGCACATGTATCACCGAGGCAACTTGTGCTGCCCTTGCGCTGAGCAAATGGAGGCCAAAGTTGCAAATGTGCCCGGATTCCACAATGTGCCTCGGAATCACCGCAGCCAGAAATCCGAGAGACAGAGATGGAAGCGGGGAGGTGACGATGCGTTGGATGGGTTTCGGCTTTGAACGTTTTTTTTTGTTTTTTTTTTTTCCTTTGTAATGTAATTTCATCTTTAAGCTCACCGTGGAAATGAAAGCCCTCTCAGAGGGAGAGCAGGACGGGGGTTTGTGGTGTCTGTCAACACCTGCGCCGCTCAAATCTGTTTGAAAACAGCGGAGCTGGGAGGTGCTGCGACGGAGCTGACAGCTAAGAAGTCCGCGGAGATCTTTGATAGGCAGAGCAACTCAGCGGCTGACAGCTATTGCTTTGTGCGTCCGGCCCCATGGAAACTTCCTGCATAGCTACCTCACACACTCCTCGGAAGAAGAAAAAAAAAACCATCAACTTAGCGCTCTCCTCCGCTTTAAACTCCAATCGGCAGGGCGTCCTGGTCGTGGGATGGCGGGGGGCGTTGCGAAAGGACTGAAACACAGAGGGTTTTTTTTGTAGTCCTGTTTAAAATATGAAAAGCGGCACAGAAATAGATAGCAAAACAAATGCAGCTTTTAGGAATCAGAACCCGTACGGTGTAGTTCTCCGAATTGGCCGCCCAGCCTTAAGTGAACCCATAAATGGTACGTACGAGGAGGCCGGTGCATTTTAGGTCAGGCGGGTGACGGACTGAAAAAAACCTCCAATGCGGTTGGTCCCGCCGCCTGTTTCATGGAATCAATTCACCAGAGTCAACCACCAGCCTGGCCCTGGCCTCACGCAGCACTTCTGCAATCAGCGCCGCGCGGTCACTGTCGAACCACAAACAACAGGCGAGGCAGAAAGAAAAAAAAAAAAAAAAATGCAGATGGCGAACGTGTCGGAGGAAAACCTTTTGGCCGGTGTTCATCCAGCCATGCCGACAATAACAAGAGCAGCGGTCCTAGTCTGGGAGCCCTCTCAGGGGCAAGGCTTGAGGATTTTATGCGATGCTGTTTAATAATGCATTCATTCACGTTGTTTCAGACCATGTGTTTGTTTTTCTGAAGATGTTATTTTTCTCTTCCTTCTCCCGTCTTCGAGGAGACCTCGGAGCAACATCTGTTTAAAGGGCAGTCAAAAGGGGCAGGGATTTTCGGTGTTCAATCAATTTATTTTCCGAGACGTTTCAAAGCCAATATTTGGAGGGGGGGGGGGGGGGACAGGGGGGGGGGGGGGGGGGGGGGGGGACAGAAGAATTGCTCAGGGGACGCGTGTTAAGGTGCGAGTTGTGTCCTTTTCCTCTCGTTGTTGTCAGCTCTCCTTTGAGCCTGTTCGTGTTCAGAATGGTAAGACCAAAACGTAAACCAAGTTTTCATTGATTGCAGCTTCTCAGGCGTGATTATGTGTCTCACATATTAGAAAAGAGTATGGTTTTGGTTTTTCAATTACATTTCACCAATTTTTTCAAATTTTATGGACTGAATATATAATTGCTTGATCGAGCAAATAGTTGTCGGATCGATTGGTAATTGAAAATGTAATGAGGTTTCGGGGCAGCCGTTTTTGTGATGTTTTTTCAAATCTTTTCAACATTATATTTCTCGTCGGAGCGATCATGGCTATAAACCGTTGCTTATATTTGGTTTTCCACTTTCTTTTTTATCACATTTAATCATCTCTGCTACAGTTGTGCATATTATTCCAACACCACCTCGCAGCTTCTGTTCCCCGGGATATCAAACCAGGCTCAGGGGTCTGGGGCTGCTTCTTTTCAATTCTGAGCACCAGGTTATTTATAAAGTCCACAATTCTCTGTCTTGCATCTACACTATTAATAATTAATAGAGTCACATTTGAACAAAGAAATTAATATTTAAAGGCCGAGTCCCTGTTTGGTCCACAGCACTTCACCCCCTCACGTGTCACATTATAGTTGATTCTTACATTAACGACATATTCCACAATGGATTGAAGAACCATGTGGACACAACATCATGGGATCTCTGAGGCTGAACATTATACCGACATTATTCCACAGGATATAGTTTCCCTTTTTTATGCTGCACAATATATTACCCTTACTTAGATTTTTTGTTTTTAAGCATAGGTTTTACTCTAACATCTATTCCGTTGTGAAAAGTATTCATCTTCTATAGACTATGTACTCGTAAAATATTTATATCATTGAGGCTACCTGCTAGGTCCCATTTCAGCTGCTTCCATATGCCGCAGAACATCTTTTGTTTCATGGAGCGAGGGTGGTGGATAAGACTTGAGGGTTTTACTTCGTCCCTCGCGCAAGGATTGATTTAGAGACGCACACAATCTGGATCTGCACATTTTTTATCCTGACCATGCAAAGGTTTGTCATGACGCTGAAAGTCCTTGTTTTTCACGTCTGCTCAGTCATGGCATTACAAAGTGTTTGCATATCGTCATTTCTTCAAAGAGTAGAGCAGGGTCATTAGTTTTGAGACAAGAAAGCTGCACGGTGCAAAACTATAGTACAGGCAGGATGAAAAACTTGAGTCTGAATAATAGCTGATATGTATTTGTTAAATATTGACTCACTCCGAAAGATTAACTTCTATCATACGCTATATCCCCCTTTTATAGTTATTGATTTTTTTTATTTAAAAAGGGTAGCACTGTTGGTGCAAGGAAACATATGATATTGATCTGAGAGTTATTATTATTATTATTACTTTTAAGGGCAACACAAAGAATTGTAAAAGGGACATGTGCGTTCATTGGTTTAGTCTAATTTATTAAATGTTATATACTTATCTAATTGGTTCACATTTAAATAATGTATTCACCTACATTCATTACAATATAAGTTACAGTTAAATATGAAATGTTTCCTACAAATACTGTGTGGAAAAAAACAAACATGAATTGCATTATTTCAGTATTTCAGAAATGTGAAAAATGTATGTGGAGTACTGCTGAAAGAATCTTCTCCCCCAGGGTGTTTACTGAAAACTGTTTGTTGTTGAATATTTACATGGGCCCACATACCTTCATTGGATTATTGAAAACCTCGCACTCAGTCAACACTGCCGTCCAAAGGCCCAAAAGGGACCAACGGAGGGTGAGGGGGGGGTGAAAACCCCCTAATGCAATTTGTATGGCACAGAGCACTCAGCAGCCAGATGGAAGCTAGCCCGACTTACCTGAAGCAGCTTTCCATATTTACTCCGGCGCCCAAGGCCATGTCAGACAAGGGGGAGGGAAGCATGTTGGCCCGAGCAAATTATCACGGCTTTCATGTGGTTAACGTCCTATCAGATCCTCCCACTCTGCTTCAATGTAATGGAAGCAGAGGCAAAGTGCTCCGGGCCTTCACCTCTGACGTGTTCTCATTCGAGTCAGAACAAGGTGTGTGTGCGAGATAAAGGAGCCGGTCCGGGGTCCCTCCCACCTCCAAGACTGTGGCATACATAACGTTCTGCTCTTGCCAATCATCGGGGGGTCAGGATATTGGGCGGAGAGTAATTACAACGGGGGCACTTTGGTAAGGGCACTGCGGTAAATCACATCACTGCCTCCGAGGATGTGTATAGATGTGTGTGCCTGCGCTATTAAGGAAAGGTTAGGCAAACTAATTATGGAGGGACAGTGTAAATAGAGAGATCCATTGCTCGGGATTAATGTGCGTTTGAGGCCATCACTGGTTGGCGTAAATGTGAAACGCGTTTCAGCCATTCTGAAGCTTTGAACATCAATTCATTATCGCGTTCCCGAACCTGTGATCACCTGTGCAACTAAAAACACCATTTATGTATATGGCGGCACTGTGCATTGTTGTGAGATCTTGTTTTGCGTTCAGCGAGGTGTGGCGTCGCTGACAAATAGCGAAATGTGACATTTCTGGCAGAGTGAAGATCTCGCTCCCGCGTGGTATTCAAAGTTTGTACATTTTTTCCTCCTTATTACCACCGAGCCCACACAAACTTCCATCTCAGAATCGGCTCCCCTCCCGTATGTGCCGTGCGGATCGGAAGTCGGGATCAAACCAGGCGCCGTCGTCGCCCCGCGCAAAATTTCCCCCTTGCGTTTTCCCTGCCCCTGCCCCGTGTTCGCTTCCCACCCCCACGCCCACACCTCGTCGAGTCTCCTTGGGGCGGCATTGGAGTGAAGATGGCCGGATTGATTGGAGCGGTACCTGCTCGCCTGTTTGTCAGCCATGAATAATCTGTAACGACATTCAGAGCATCTGCGGGGGCCTTGCAGCGTGCATTCATTGTGCGAAATGGACAGCTCAATCAAAAGAGGCTCTTGAAAAGCCGGCCATAACCCAAGGCAGAGCCTTGACCCAGAACGCCGTCCCGCTGGCTTGAGTCGCAACCTGACCCACGTGCCTGCGCGGGAGGGCCCCGACTGCTGCGTTCCCCGTGAACTCAGCGCTGCTTTATTTTTTATTTTTTGCCGCCTCCCCCTCCCCCCTCTCCCGTTCTCGTCTCCTGTGCCGTTTAATAGAGCCATGCTTCACTCAGAAGGCCACCTTATCCTTGTTTGGAGACAGACGCTCACGGCACCCACCCGCCATTCTGCGCTCTCCGTGTCAGGCGGCGCGGGCCACCCATCACCGCCACTGCTTAACATGGTAATGGGAGTCTGAGGACGAGATGATGAAGCAGTCATGCCCTTGGCTTTGTGACCTGGGGGTTAACTTGAACAATTTGTGTTATTCAAACATCGGAAATAAGGCGCACCCTTTTTCAGGCTAATTTCTGCTGTTTAGTTCCAAAGTCTTCCTTTTTCGACGGACTGGCTCGGTCAGGATTTTGCTCACGTAGGGGAGGTTAAGTAATTGGTTTGAGGAAGAGCACATTGTTGGACTCATGAAAAGAAGTTCTGGACACCGGTGGGGCCGATGATGACACTGATGCCGCCCAGTACAAAAGAAGAACCACGGGAGGAAATGACACACTTAAGAGTCTGCTCTTGGCCGCTTGCCGGGGATGTGCCGAGAGTGCATTCTGAAAAGCGTCCATCTGTGATGTCTCCCTTCAACCATTGTGAACTCTCTCCCTTGAAATGGAGCGCTCCCCTGATGTAGAGTCACCCAACCCTAATCCTACTATATCCACTGATGAATCCCCGCCAAACGCACACACACACACACACAGCAGGGGATGCGCTCTAATTGAGTTTTCCTCGGTCACAATGAACACACACTCAGGACCTGCAAGTTCCAGTCCTTGCCTTTGATAAGCAAATGACCCCTACGGAATTGAGGTCACAGCCTGAGAAAACAAGGGCGAGGGAGACAAAAAATTGAGTCCCACACTCAGACAAGACCCAATATCGACTCGCCCGGAATTGAGTCCAATGACGTTTACCCTGTGTGTGTGTGTGTGCGTGTGTTCAGCCCCGGTTGGCTCAGGGGAAGATTCATCCTCCACCTCCACACACAAACACAGACAGACACACAGGCTTATCTCTGTTTCTCTTCTCTCCCCTTTTGTTAGGTGTAACTGTTTGAGTGCTGTGCATGTGTAACAATGGCAGCAAGTCACCCGACTAATCAAACATGGGGGGGCGGCTGGTAACCCAGGGCATCTCATTATTTTACTCTAGTTTGCGACTTATCTTTGCTTTAGCTTTAAAAACCACTGAACTACCTCTGCGATAGTACACGCCTCTGGGAGTGAGAACTTACCACACACAAGTCTGCGTTCATTTAAAAAATAATAATTGTGTTATTACTACTTCAGCGTGTTGCATGGCTTGGTTCTCCGTAGCTGGTTGTGAGGCGGGCGGCTGCATTTTTTTTTGTCTTCCCCAAAGCAAGACGTAAAGGTTGACTGTCTTGTTGCTGTCTGATACGGTCTGAATAATTCAAGTCAGTAAAATATCAACCCAAATTGAGCTTTGGCAGTTGGCATCGATAAAGAATCCCAGTTTCTTTGAATCTCGTATGGTCAAGAGGCAAGGTGGCTGCTGACTGTGTCTCTATAAATGGAAGTAGAAAATAATATTTCATGCTGTATCGGCCCCCCGTAAATCTCCTCTGTGATCTTTTATTCACTTGACCATGCTCACACCATGCCGCCTCGGCAGCAGTCCATTGCCTCGGGTTAGCAGACTCCACAGGTCCCTTTGGTCCAGGTCGGACAGATGGTTGGACTCTGCTCCACCAGAGCCAGGTTTTCCATCCACCAAACCCAGGAGCAAATACAAGTTAAGTGGGTTGAGAAAAAGTACTCTGGAAAAAAAGGATATTTTGGATGAAAAAAGAAAATGCCCAAAAATCGTCATTTGTTTACATGTCGTTAACACACTATCTATCGCAGTATAATTCATCACACTGACACAATGCAGTGGGAATCGAGATGAGATTTGGAAATGATCTCTGGACCAGCGTCATTTCAATGTAATACGGTTCTATATTGGTTTAGGAGAACATCTCTTTTTTTCATTTTGGCAAATATACATTAGCAGATTAACAAAAAATGGAATTAATGTAAATCGATATTGATGATCCTTCACTGCCCCTCAAGCCCCTCGCATGTTGCTGTTGATGCATTTTACTCCTTTCAAAGGGAAAATTATAATTTACGAATGAATCTGCGATGATTGCTGTTCTATTTCAGCCAATCACACTTTAATACATTTTTGCAAATATTTTCTCTCTCATCCCTTTCAAAAGTGAAGGAACGGCAGCCTCCTCTGCCTCTATGGACCGGTCTCTCTAAAGTAAAAATAATCTTGCTTTGCCACCTATTAGAATGAATCACAATACAGTAAATGTTTGTGTGCCCTTTGTGCACTAGTTGTGCCAGTGCATCTTGTAATAGCTTGTATTGTACGCCGTTGCCTGGAGACTTCTATCACACAATGGAAGGGCCAGTGAATTCATGAACTCAGCCCCTCTCAGCGTCTCTTCCAGTCTCTGTTAGTTTTTCCTTTTCATTTGTTAAAACCCGGGAAGTCTCGAGGCAGAACAATGTTGGCTTTAGTGTCTCTAAGTCGGAGTCCACAGATTGGACGCTTTCACAGACGAGAACCATGGCTCTGCATGCACAGCTTGCTGTGCACAGATTTCAGATTTAAAGAATTGTCGTCACTGTGAATGTGGGGCACTTTCAGAATGATCTGTTCCCCCTTTAAGTTTCAGTTTCATTTACTTACTTAGGTCTTTTGAAGCGTTATCCACTCACAAACTTCGTCGAGTGATTTATAGCCGTTTTTGCAATAAAGGAGAGTGCTTTCTGTACTTAAAAATGTTATTACATTAATTATAATGAATCATCAACTCGATCAAGGAAACAAAAGATGGGAGAGTTTGATGGGAGCGCTAGCTAATGCTCAACAAGCCCCTTTTTTTTTTAGTTATTTTCCGTCCCAGGGCTAAAACTAAATTCATGCAGTTACAGAGAGAGAGAGAGAAAGAAATCTGTTTTCAATTATATCTTGGCCCTTGAAAAGCAGTTCTTGACAATGCACACTGTCTGCTTTGTTACACAGTGCCAACAATTATTGACCACTTTAAAAACAAAGAGAGCTTATTGTCTCGAAGGTTAACACATAAGATTCTGCAGTCATGATAAGTGATGTGATAATGTATATTTGTGTGATGTTATTCATAGCTTTGGTGTACGTTTGTGCGAAGAGGTGTATTACTGTTAAACGCAGCCGATTCATTTGCACTGGAATAAAAAGTCATCTTACTGGTGTTTTAACTTTAAGCACATTATTCATACAGTGCCAATTGTATAATTGCCCTTTAAACTTTTCTCAATAATTTCACTGAGGTTGGGGATATGAACTCATTTGTAAATGGGCTGAAGATCAAATGTAAGACTGAGGAAATCGTGTCATGTTTTAATTATCGTTAGACAGGAACGTTATGTGCAGGCTCAGTGTCTCGCCGAAAAGGAAGTGTAAATCTCCTTTTTAGCTCCCAACACCTTGGAGGCAAGTGAGCATCTTATTAAAAATCGATATTGATATAATTGAGCCGTAATGGTGCCAGCAGCCTATCTGTAGCAAGAGGCAGCTTTTAATAAAATCGATGTATGAGTGGTGTGCATAAAGTTTTCTTTTACTCATAGCCATCTTAATTGGATAGACTTTGGAAAACAACGCTAAATAGCAGCCTGTCCAATTATTATTAACAGGTATAAAATTACAGTCCCATTTTGCTCACAAAGTGATGAGATTATTTTGTCCTACTTATTAATTGGAGTGAAATTGGACAGACCGACTCACAGCGGTGTTACTGGAAGGTGTCAGACACAGAAAGCAGGTAATTATGGAGACAAGAAGAGATAAGGAAACAGAATGCAATTACCCTGGCAAGCAGAGCTTCAAATTGCGCTTCTTAGGATTTCTCACCTCGGGATGCTATTGTTCATGCTTTGCATCTCCATGCTGATCTCCATTCTCTGTCCCCTCTAGCTCAAAGAAGAAGGGAGGTTTACATTCATTAATGATTTCTACTGTAAGTGGAGCCAGTCAAAGTGCACCGTCGAAAGTGGTGGTGGAAAAAAATATTTTTCCAATTGATTTTGCATATGTGAAATGTTACGAGCGCAGGCTAAACCAGGGCCATCAGCTGTTTCCGTTATTATTCACTCTCCAAGCCCTCAAGGAGTTTTGAGCATTTACTTTCATTTAACTTTCAGGTTTGAGGGCACAGCTCATTTCACCAGTTATACGCCACGCACACGCCAAGTGTTCTATTATTGTTGCAGTGTTAGATCCATATAGAGAATGGAATTCCTATTTAAGGATTTTATTATACAGCACGAATGCATCAGGACAACCACACACACACACACACACACACACATGTACCAATGAAAGAGCAGATATAAAAATTCCCCTCCCATCCCTCTCCCCAGTGTATAAGATATAAAGAGCACGCTGCTGCATGTGCTGTAAATAAAAGTATATTTAAATACTTCAATTCCTTATTTTATATTTATGCTGCTGATGATTTTTTGTTTGCAATGTACGAAATGTCACCGCAAGAATAACTGCGACTGTAACTGTGCTTTGGATTTCATTTTTTTGTTGGTTCCTTTCGTATAAAGTACAGTGTGTATTTTTATTTAATTTTTTTTACGTATTACGGGTAAAACCAAATGCTGACTTGGAAGGGGGAAAGGGTTCTTCTGCTCCATTTAGTCATTTTCCGTAGTGCCCTTTTTCTTACTTTAGCCATTTGTTTTAGCTTTTAGATGCTCCCTCAGCCCGCGCCACATTTCCTCTGCAGACACACCCTCATCATCCAGGAGCTGGCCTTAAAAAGAGCGTAACCGCGAGACCAAACCTATGTGTCGGTTTTTATGAAATATACAAATAACTTTTTTTTTTCTCCTTTTTACCAATTAGCTCTGTTTGCAGCATGTATGAGTTGGACATATGTTGGTGGGATCTCACAGCACAGGGTGTTGATGCTCCGGGGGCCGGATTTACAACACACGGGCTCACCATTACTGCGATCACATATGGCGAAAATCTTCGGTAATACGTACATGCCTGTGACCCTCAGAGCTACTTTGCACCGTGCGTCTGCCGGCGGTGGAGCCACTCGGCTCTCCTCCCCGACAGCTTATTTCACCTCTGGGCCGGCATGCACTCACACGGGCCCGCGGCAAAAAAAAATCCATACACAGGTTGTCTGGAATTGTTCGTGGTCAAAAATCACCCATTTCTGTTCCGATGAATACTCTGTAGCAGCGCAAGTGTGGCATGTAATTGCCGTATAGGTTTGATGGCCTGATAGGTGCCACTTAGTCGAGCCTCTGTCGGCTTCAGTCTGGGGCTGGAAATGATCACGTCAGAGAGATCAAGTGTGTGAGGGGAGTGCAAGAGTGTCACAAAGTGCTTTTATGTAAATTGGGTTTTGAAGAGCGGTTCTCTGTGGAGACTTGAATATACGGCACTGTATATGCCGCCACGTCAGTCTCGGGGTAGTGTCTTTGGTGACTGTAAAATGCTCTGTGTTTATATGAAAGGTTCAAACACCCCTCTCTCCAAGAAAAGACCCCAGAGAAAAGGGATTCGACAGAGAGAGAGAGAGAGAGAGAAAGAGAGAGAGAACTGGAAAGGGAAAAAACATGGCAGTCGCCTCGTCGCCGGGGAAAAGAAAGTAGGACACGCGGTGGGGATCAAGGTCGGCGCGGCATATATGAGGACACCTCGGGATAACAGGTTCCATACGAAAGGTCAAATGAAAAGATTGATTCTTCATATATAAAAGACCGCGCTTAGTCGAGGCGTAGTCTTTGCTTTCTTCTCGAGAAGAATAAAATCCATTCTCGACACGGTCGTGGAAGTGTTCTAAAGATCAGGAACTCTCGCCATGTCCCGGCTTGAATAACAGGACCCCCGTTCACGCTGAGTAGTTTTAGTTTGTAGCGGGTTTATAAGCGTTCCCTCGTTCATCCCCCAACTGTTGCCATTTAGACTTCTTCCAAAATCACACCAAGGATAGCTTTGAGGCTCTCTTTTCATTTTCCGCAGTTAACAAGCAATCTGTTTATATGATTACTGTTCTTCGCTTTTTTTTCTTTTTTTATATATATATATATATATATTCTGCCTGGCTTTCTCAAATTACTTTGGCCGTTTTAGTTCAAGGTAGGAAATCCACTAAAGGAGCCATGCGAGCTCATCTGTTTTCGTTCCACTCAGGAAGATGTATTAATGGTCATTTCCTTCTCCGCTGCCGTCCAATGAGCTGATGGGCATGAAGCTGCTCTCTTTCGCCCCACTGACGGTTATTCCTCTGTTTGCTTCGCAGCGCTGCCAATCATGCAGGTGACAATTGACATAACCAGACAGCAGGTGGAGAAGATCTTCGGTCTGGATGAGTACTGGTGTCAGTGTGTCGCCTGGAGCACCACGGGAACCCAGAAGAGCCAAAAAGCATACATCAGGATTGCTTGTGAGTACACTTTGAAAGGATCCCGGTGTCTTTAGGAAGGAAACCCACTGCCTAAGAAGGTGCTTGCAAAATGTCCGTCAGAATGTAATAAGAGGATGCTAGCAGGATGATTTTCATTTTTTTTTTTTTACTTTTGGGTGGTTGGGGAGGCACTGGGTTTTCTTTAACAAGTAGCCCAGAGGCCCTGTTATGTTCTGATCCACCACGGCGTATTACTGATGATTACAATTTGGGTAAATAGTCCTTCTGTGATTCTACTTGAAGGAAGAACATAATGGAAAGTAATGCGGCCGCTTGCAGGCAGCGTGAACTCTGCACATTTGAGTATTCACCAGCACATTTTTCATTGGATACAGTGCATCAGCAATGATCCCGATGAAAGTAACAGAAATAAAAACAGATTTTAGATTTATTGCTGTGCAGCAGCCGTAAATCTGCCCGGGAGAGCACAGGCGCATCCCTCGCTGCAGCCTCAAAGGCTTTATTAGAAGAAGCCATTTTACATTGGGGTATTTTAAAGCATTCTGTCTATTAATTCCCACATAAATATGCATACTTCCCGTCAGAGGAGGAACACAGCACCGTCTCCTAACCACCCGATGTTTTCCAAAACACAATTATACCGCCTTGTTTGAGTCCTCAACAAATTCGGTTGGATGTGCGATAAGGACACTCACACACACACACACACACACACACACACACACGTGCCTCGCGTAATGAAGCACTCGCACCTATATGCACGTGCGCGCACATTGACATAGATGTGAGGCTGCCGGGACTGGTATATCTCATGTCTCCTCCAGTCCCGTTGTTATCGGCTTCAATTAAATTGAATGTCGTGAAACCCTCCGCCGTTTTGTCTCAGCCTGATCGCTTAGGACAGGCCCAACAGCTGTTTAAAGGAATTCACCGGCGGCTCCCAGCCGCACCCTCAGCCCCTTCTGTGACACGATAACACATTGCTTCGCTCCGGGGTGAACACACAACTAATTTGCGCCGGCGATATCAGCGGACCGTCTCGCTCATCAGATACAAATAGCCCTGCGTTTCTTTTACACCACAAGTAAGCATTTCCAGTTTGGACCTGTGTAATTCACAGTGTGTGCTAACGGAGAAAGATATATAGCGCGGGGTTTGGTGAAACAGCGGGAGCATTCAATGAGACGTAATGCGAAGCCCCGTGCAGGCAGCCAGGCTTGCAGGAGCTCTTGTCCAGGCGCCTCAGGGCTTTGTTTTCATGTGGCTGCTCCAAGCCCTCATACAGATGGAAGCTGGAGGCTGTCGGATGCTGGAGAGAGGAGAAACGGGTGGGAGAGGAGGAGTGAGGGCTAATGCAATTGCTTTTGCTTGATGCCGAGCCCCTCTGGCAGCAGACAAGCATCTCTGAACCAGCCAGGCAGCCGGTAATAAGCAACACGGTTGGTGCCACCGATCCCCGTGTGGCTTAGGGGCCAACTGGAGTGCGACATGCTCGGCGTGGCCATGGGTGGACATTTCAGGAGTGGACATTTTTTATTTTTTTTGAAAACATCACCGGGCCAAGTTTGGCGGATAACAGTATCTCACTCAAGCCTCTCAAGCTCCAGCAAATATCCTAATTGGTTGTGTTTTCTCCCACCAGACCTGAGGAAGAACTTTGAGGAGGAGCCGCAGGGTAAAGAGGTGGCATTGGACCAGGAGGTGTTGCTGCGCTGCCATCCCCCCGAGGGAGTGCCACAAGCCGAGGTGAGACACGGATTCAGAGGATATTTATAGGTCCCCGCATATAGCATCCATTTACCTTTTTCCTCAACAGGAGGAGGACAAATGGCAAAAAGTGGCTCAGGATCCGCCGGCTGCTCCTATAGGGAACGGACAACCTTGTTCGGAGAAATGACACCTCTAATTATTCCGCATTATTGATTTATTATCTCTTTTTCATCTCTGCGAAGCCGTAGATCACATCATCTCGTCACATCAGTCACGTTAGGCTCGGAGGCTTCACTTCCCCGCTTGACATCTCTAAAGGCCTATCCATAATTAATGGCTCTATTTGTCTCAGTCGCTCCATATCTTACTGTCTATCTCGGTGCCATCTCTCCATGTAGTATATCTCTCATACACTCATCCGCCACATTGTTCCGCTCGGGTCTTCCTCTCCCCGTTGTGTTACTGTGCGGGCTTGCGTCTGTGTTCAGAGGACCAGACTGGGGCCAGCTGTTTCACCTTGTCTGCTGCACCCCCCTCGGTCCAGATAGGCACTAACCGCTCTAATAACAACACGAGAGGAGGTTAGGCCAGCTCGGAGACCGGGGAGCGGCGGACTAGCCAATCGCAGCTCTAAAGCGCAGGGACAGTTTGCAGGGAAAATGGGAAAGGAAGGTGCCATCCGCAGTCCGGCAGAAAAAAGAACATCAGAGCAGAAGTCACCGCGGGGAAAAAACAGGGATGGCGTGTAAGAGGAAGAAAGCCCAATTATATGCAGCATCGCGACTGGCAGCGATACTGACAACAATGCGGCCCGTACTGTAGCGCCTCTCGAGGCGGCACAAGGTCAAGTGAGAGCAGGAAAACAAGAAAGCCAATCTGAGAGTGCACAAAAAATAAAAAATAAATGAATAACATCAGTTTTGGCTTTGCCGAGAGGGAGGGGAAGCTACTCGGAGCGTGATTGGTTTTGCACACAGACCAGCAACAGCTGCGGAGTTATACGGCAGCTACAAAATAAAAGCGGCATTTCCTCCAACAAAGAGAGAATGAATATTAAAATCAGTGCAGTGTATCATTCCATTACGGGATCAGTGGCATGCCGAGCTGCATAAAAAAAAAAAAAAAAAAAGAATAACATCAGTTTTGGCTTTGCCGAGAGGGAGGGGAAGCTACTTGGAGCGTGATTGGTTTTGCACACAGACCAGCAACAGCTGCGGAGTTATACGGCAGCTACAAAATAAAAGCGGCATTTCCTCCAACAAAGAGAGAATGAATATTAAAATCAGTGCAGTGTATCATTCCATTACGGGATCAGTGGCATGCCGAGCTGCATTTGTTCTTTGGATTGCGTCAGAAAACCCATCCACTGTTCCTTCAAAAAAAAATGTGTCCACATAAAAGTCTCTCAACCGCAGCACGCCCGCTCACTGTAGAGCGACACGGACGGGAGGGGTAAACACTTTCTGTGGAGATGCAGTGATTTTATTTTTATTTCTTGAAACCCTGGAACTTTATTTTCAGGTGGAGTGGCAGCGAAACGAGGACGTGATCGACCCGGCCAACGACCCCAACTTTTTCATCACGGCCGACCACAACCTGGTCATCAAAAAGGCTCGGCTGGCCGACACGGGCAACTACACGTGCGTGGCCAAAAACATCGTCGCCCGGCGCAAAAGCACCTCCGCAACGGTCCTGGTCTACGGTAGGTGATGACCCCCTTTCAGCAGCGAGTCCAAAAACTCTGTGTGCAGAAACTCACGAGAGGTCTGGGATCCACACTTGAAATTGAAAAAAAATCGGTGCAAGTAAACTGTTTTGCCTCCACGCTGCTTCTGTTATCCCACATTTGCACGTCAGCTGGTACCTGCAAGCACTTTCACCAGCAGGAGGTTGAACCGTTGTATTTGCATTCAAAGGTTGCAATAATGCTAATGATAATAATATGCAGTGTTATGCATACGTGACATATGGTGACAGCCTGCACAAGTTTCCATCTATTTTTCATCCAGCCAAGAGTGACATCATCATAAATAACGACATAAAGAGATAGGAGCGGATCGGCACATTAATTAGCTCAACTTAAATGTTACTGGCAGCCATTCCGCCAAAGCTGGCAGTGTCTGATCTCCGGGCTGCCGTCTTCCTCCTCCTCCTCTGTAGTGCGTCCAATATGTGAAGAAAAATTGAATTAACGGCAAACTGTAAATAATGACTTGCCTTGATAAGCAGACTGACCTTTATTAAAATGCGGAGGAAAGGCATATTTTCTATCACAGCGGGTTCCTCGGGGCTCTGGCACTACTAAGCTTGTGCATACATTAGGGGCTGGTTTAGTTCTTGGCTACATGCAAACAGGGGATGGAGATCACATAGATCATGAAAGCATCGCTGTGCATATAAGAATTGTATATTCGGGCACGGCGCCTGACACCTGGTCCGTTTCCGCTGAGGCTGCCAGAAAGAAGGCGCCGTTATGATGTGCTGTTAAGTCAGAACAGCAATTCTTGTTTATTATTGTGTCAGTGGAGAACACCATATGCCACAAACATAGAGCGCTATGTAAATGTATGTGCAACCCTTCAGCACATCTGGTATATGTTCGGATTTAAAAATGAAATGATTGAAATATTTATTACATGTGCATTACCTTTCCGACACAAAAATGATTCAATTCAAAAGAATTTTGGTCATCCCTTATAAAACGCTGTGGCGCTGGGGAATTATTTGATCAAACTTAATATCTTATGTAATTCTCATTCTGGTTGGAGCTACTTGAATATTAATTGCCTATTAAGACGGCGGTTATTCTGCTTTTTCCAGCCAACTGAACGTCTGGCAAGAATCTCAGGAGAGTTCAGCTGTAGCAGTAGCTTGAATTTACATTCACCGGACATAGACACGTGTGGAACGCGAGGGTCACGTATGGTGGGCTTTATGGTTGCGCTACTGTTCCACTGACAATAGGCAAAAATAAACATGAGCTGATCTCGGCAACCTTCTATGCTTCACACAACAATTACAGTGAGAAATCAGCGTTTTGCGTAGATACTGTTGAAGTTGAACTCATGATGATTTTAACAAAGACTATAGAAAATATAAGAGGCAGCTAGACAAATCGAAGGAAAGTATTACTTCCTTCCAAGTCACTTCTTTTTGGACTCATTTGGAATTCCAGGAAACTGTGCAAACCCTGGGTGACTTTAAATGCAGTTGAAAATACAGGGATGTCAGCTGTTGCGAAAATGAAATCTATTAATTTGAAGTGCGCATTCAAATCACACAGTGTGCCACAGTCCTCCAAGCTTTCAGCATAGAAATAAAAGTGCACAATTATTATTAGCGTTGATTAGAAATGATTCGTTTGTTGTTGAAGGGCTTCTTCTGCGGATAGACAAATCTGTTCAGTTGAAACGATTGTGGAGGAGAGAGCATGCACACTCCTATTGTTTGCCTTTTTTGTATTGTCAAACATCCATTTGCACTTCTAGACCTAGGACATTTGTGAATAAATTGCTGGGCTGCTTGCATGTGCTTTTTTTTTTTTCTTTTTTTTTTCCCCCCCCCCCATCATGCTTTGTGCATGACAGACTGAAAACTATATCACCCCTACAGTCACAGTTGAGGTTAAATCTTGAATCTCTTATTTCTCACATATATGATATATATTTCTTTTCTATGGCATAACGCTGAAATTAACGGGATGTACAGAACCTCACAGTCCAGTGTGGAAGTAGCTGTAGAAAGTCATAATAACTGCTACTTTTCAAAGGGGGGTTCACCTGGGGGCCACAGATGTATTTTAACAAGGTCTGGCCGGTGAGACTGCACTCTGCGCTAAGAGGTAATCAGGGCCCAGTTGCCCGGTAATTTACCTCGCCGTGGCCAGCAATCAATCGCACAGAGAGGACGAGGAAATGATTCCGCCACGACAAGCGCAGGAGAGAGTTGGGGGGAAATTAGGAAGGGATTATGTACAGAGAAGGAACGACAGCGCTGTTCGAGTCAATAAATCCGGAATCTCGCTGTCTTGTAAACTGGAGCAAACACAGTACACACAGGAAGGAGCCGGTTGGAATTGAATCCGAGTGATTTGATGTAATCACCTGCCGCGATCGAGAGACGTTGCATGAATTTGCGTGCCAGTAGATGGTTTTCAAGTTTTAGCACATGAGCTCTGGCGCCGCAAATTATAGGAATTCAGCAGGCGGACTTTTTTGAACTGACTGAACTTTCGCTCTCAAATACAACAGAGGAATAAATTACACGGTATTGTTCCCTGCAGTTCCGAGAATACTTGAGGTTGAAAAATGGCATGTAATGGTGTGAAATCAGTGGTGAAATGTGTCGAGAACGCAATCTGAATAACTTATGTTTTTTTGTCGTAGCATGTTGGCAGCTTCAAGGACAGTGTCGTTTCTTGCGGATGATTCTTTTTCGGAGTTGACTGGCATTTATTTTCAGCCATTATATTCGGACTTTCTCATGAGTGTTTTTGTACAATTCCGTCGATGAAATTTGCTGAGAAATATCTGAATGTGCACCAGCTGCAGTTGCCCAGCCGTGTCGTTTTCTTAAAGATGGAGTCAAAGGCGGAAATTTGTCCTATTATTTTCTGCTCCCTCTTGAAATCATTTTGCTCCCCCTGCAGTTGGCTGTAATTACCACGTGGACACAGGAAGCAGCCCCCTGTGCTCCCGCTCTTTCATTGGTTGACCTTGCAGTGCCGAGCCACGGAGTGCCACAGCGCTCACCATTATTCTAGCGCGGCGCACCTCTTCTCCCTCGTGCATGTCGGGTAATCCTGGCTGCTCTGTCCCTCCATCCACCCACATCTGTCTCTTATACACATCTAGATGTGTATAAGAGACAGCTCCCTCCCTCCCTCCCTCCCTCCATCCCCTGCACCGGTCTGACAGTCAACGGCGGCTGGTCCACGTGGACCACCTGGTCGTCCTGCAGCGCCGTGTGTGGCCGTGGCTGGCAGAAGAGGAGTCGGAGCTGCACCAACCCCACGCCACTGAACGGAGGCACCACCTGTGAGGGGCAGAACGTCCAGAAAAGTGCCTGCGTGGCCACCTGTCCAGGTAACTCCCAGACGTACCCCGTCTGTCCTGCAGTGGCGCTTGGCTTCCTTGTGGCTTCCTTTGTGCATTCTTTTTGCATCTAGAAGGCATCAATTCATTTTTAAGTTGGCTGCCCCCGCACCTCCACGTCTCTTTTTAGATATCCGTGCTTCTGTTTATTTTGGTTCTTTCCTGCTGCAATCAGACCACTTACACGGCCACGTCGAAAGCCCGTCAGTCTTCACGGGAAGGCCTCATCGTGAAAGTGATTTATTATCATCATGCATTATTCACATATCTCTTTATCTACTGCACGGCACGCTGACCCTGCCTTTATAATGGGGCACGTGACTGCTTTTATAGACATGGTCCCAGACGCGGTGTCAGACCAGCTCGTACGTCTGTTATTGTTTGCTGCTCAAGCTATGTAGTAAATATGGGCAATAAAAAAAAAGGTGAATTATGGCGGCCTGTGCGCCCTGTTTGCGTGCCAGGAGGCGAGGGCGTTTCATTCGCCCGCTCTTCCCCCCTGCGAGCGCGTCAGAGAGGCAGAGTGCCCTGCCTGATACTGAGCAACGCATATCGATCCCTGCGAGCCTCCGACGGGAGTCAAGCTGCTTCATTTGCAGGCCCACATTAGCCCCCTGACAGAGGGAGAGATAGCGCCAGAGAGAGAGAGAGGGAGAAAACAGGAGGTGTAAGGTGGAAGCGGGGACGGAGGCGGATGGAATCGGATACAGTGCAAGCAAGGCAGGAACAAAGGCTGGAGAGAGAGAGAGAGAGAAAGAGGGAGAGAGAGAGAGAGAGAGAGAGAGATGTGCCTGTCAGCGGATCAGTGTGTGGACCTACTCCACGGCCGGGGCCACTGCAGCCACGCTTACCGCAGGAGAAATCTCCCACGCTCGGTAAATAGCAGGAAGGGAAATCGAACACCTGGCGGTGGACCCCCCCCCCCCCCCGACCAAAAAACAAAGGTTATCTCCCTCAGTGGATCGGCGACTTGTGTTACACGTCTCCCATGTAAAGACATCACTAGATGTCAAGCATGAGTGTAAGTAACACGGCCCGCTGGAATACAGCGGGAGGACGGGGCACAAGTAGGGGGATGCACGGAGGCGCACGACGCTACTGTACGTAAGAGCGCTTTTTCCGGACGGATTTGGAAATTATTAGCGCCGTGGCATCGAGTAATGGAATTACGGGGGTGTCCGGGGATGCTTCACATTCCCCCACAGCAAGGCAGGATCCTGACCTCCATGAGCTTAAAGAGATTAATGTCAGTCCAAGCTGCTATTGTTAGACCAAAACCACACCCTCCTCTATCTTCCTCGTGCCCCGCGAGGAGGCAGTGTGTAATTTCAACCCTTAGGGTGCTGTGACAGAAATTGCATTGTGCCCCGTGAACACGGTTTGCAGGGACTCTGGGAGGTTGAAAGATCTCCTCTCTTTATCCTCCTCTTTTTTTTTCTTCTTCTTCTTCTCTCGATGAGAGACGCTACGGCGATGTGACCCGCTCGCGCCTCTATCAGTCCTGTTGTCCCCTTTCTTCTCTCTCGCTACCGGTCTCGGGCAGAGCATCGGTGGCACAGGCGGCCCCAGCTGTGGGCACCCACAGAGGGCCTCCCCCCCCTCCCCCCCCCCCCCCCCCCCCCCCCCCCTCCAGGCCAAAGTCCACGTCGCCGGAGCCTGGGGATGATGGGTCGTTGTTTCCAATCACAAGTGGCACAGTGGCCCTGTTGTGCACTCACAGAGATGTCTCCCGAAAGCCCCCGAGATGAACGGACCGCCCCGCCCAGCGCGCGCGCACACACACCCTCAGCCGAATACCTCAGAATCCTGACTTTGATTCATCCATGGCATGAATAACACATGTATGAATCATATAAGAGTCACGCCTGGTCATGGGCCAGGGAACAGAGGAAACCGGCCTAGCGTCGGAGCGTTGAGTACTGAATTACAACTGGGATTAACGCCGTGCTGCTGGATTTCACTGGTTTCCTCCTCCAGATGCACGGTGGACAATGATTTGGGCCCATTGCAGAAGAATGCCTCGTGTGGGGAGCACTAACGCCGCATATAGGCAACGTGTAATTGACAGTGTTGACATTTGGATTCCGAAGTAGTGTTCTTTATTTTCTTTAAGTCAGCCTTGAGACGCATTCCTCCTCTCCAGTGCCTTTTTTCGTTTCGAGGCGCGTCATAAAAGTTGCAGGATTTAACGCTGGGCTTGTTGCAAAAGTTCATTAATTCTCCACACTAAGAATCCTCGTTGATCATGAGCTCTCTAGTGCATTTAACTTACGGCATTCGATCTTCGAAATGGGCTAAAGACAAATATAACATAGTGCTGTTTATTCTGTGCAATGTGGCTGGCGCCCGTTTCTGCTTTGTTTAAAGCACGCTGATGGATTTGCTGCTCTCCTCCTTTGGGGTAAAAAGACGCTGAATATTCACAGGAAACCAATCAGTTTAAATTTGGAACCGACATCATGCAGAGGCTATAATTTCTCCCTACATTTCCCCGGCTAAGTCTCCCTCTATATTTCCTGTTGAAATGCCGATGGCCATGTGTTGTTCCACATTTTTGAAAAGTAGCGTGATCCCTCCAGAGTGGTGCTTAGCTACCGCCACAGAGGAGGCATACTTTCCACAAATGCATAGTACACGCAAGCTTCCACAGATGCCGGCCTGTTACCGAATCGGAACTCTCCGCCTGTCAGGTGCACAGTGGCTCTCGAATCCAAATGTGAGCTCCCACCTCTGATCAGGGGAGTGTGAAGCTAGAGAGGTTCATCTGTATTTTTGTCTGGCTCCAATGTGTTTAATGAGAGTTGGCAGAGGCCTGTGTGGCAGATCAGATGGGCTCCATGCTGGGAGAGACTCAGGGAGCTGTGGAGGAGGAGGAGGAGGCGGCGGCGGCGGATGAGGCTCAAGCCTGAGGCTCGGTACAGAGGAGATCAACACTTGAGACAGCGAGTAGCCAAACCACGCAAGAACCTAATCTCCATTTTCTCTCTCTCCTCTTTCTGGCTTGGCCTTTTTTTTCCCTTTGTCTCCTCCTCATCGTATTGCTCGCCCAAGTATCCCACGTGAATCTGCAGTCCAGCCCACACCTCTCCATCGACTCTTCCTCCGACTTGTGGTCGGAGCCAACACTCAGGGCAAAATGTCAAATCATGCCAACATTTCCGGAAAAAAAACACACACACACACACACACACACACGCACGCACACTAGCTGGGCCAACAACAAATAGTTAGACCCCAGTTTTTGGATGCAACGCGAAGACTGCTCGGACGGCTTGCGCCGCGGCAGCCGACGTGTTGGAGAACTGCAAACAAGACGCAGAAATTCCTAATTCATGTGAATTATTTAAATATTAAACCGATCCCCCGGGCTTGCCAGGGGAGCCGTGAGAATTATACGAGATGGAAAATCAACAGACTCCCGGCTGGTGTGCGCCTGTGCACGCGCACTCGCAAGTGTGTGTTTGGGCGTGTACGTGTTGTACAAACGCAAGTTCGCGCCCATATGTCTACTGTCTCCACTGCAGGCAAACGTCTAATTCTACTGTGTAAGTAAGCATTGGTGGGTGTCTGCATATTATCGGGAGATGGTTCTGGAGACTGCATCTTTCAGCCGAGGAACGAAAGCCACGGCGAGTAAATGTGACAGAAAAAAAACCACATTAGTTCACAGTGAAAAGACGGTGGCCATCTGGCGACGGCATTATTAATCATTTGATGACATTGGTTTTGGCTCACCCTCCTTACATCTCATTCTGTCTCGGTTCAGTTTGCACCGGTTTGGTGGACGGGAGTAGACTGCGCCATATTCATTTTTCAGCGATGTGCTATGATGATCTATTTAGCTATCGTGTCACAACCCTTTTGTCGGAAATACAGAATTAGATCCTCCACCTTTGTGTCCAAGCCATGAGCCACTCTCCATGGGTGTGTGGTTTTCTGTGGCAGTTTTTTTTTTTTTTTCTCCCATCCGCCTTTGAATCACGGGGATTACTGGTGGTCACTGTGCACACGTATGTGTTGACAGGACAGTGGGAGCACGGGGGCGGCCCGCCGGTGTCAGTGATACTTGTCTCCCTCCTCATGCTCCCCTCAAGGACACGGAAACCGTGGGTGTCCAATCATCTCGCACCGGGTCCGTCAGCCGCCCTTGTCATTTGGAACAGCGGCGCCTCAAACTGGCCCTCCTACAGACCTGGGCAGAATGGTGGGGTTCCTTTCGCTCCCCGCCTTTGACAACATGTCCAAACGGGGGCTCGGCCATTCGGCCATTGTATTACCGTCCCTCCTCAGAGACCTGGCTGACCTAAAACCTGTGGTGCTGTAAGATTGAAAATCAGCCCTGGGGCCTTTTGTGGCGGCACAAGCAATCTTCTTCTCCGGGGATTTGAGAAGAACAACTGTGGCCGTGGATGATCCTGAAGCAAAAGTAAAAGGGATGGAGTGTGTTTCTGATTCCAGCCTTTAATCTGTGAAAAGGGAAATCCAGGAAGGTGTCAATTTTGCTTGCATGGCTTTGTAACCCCTTTTAATTTCTTTCCACTTCTTTTGATAAACATGTTTTGTTTTTGGTCTCCGCTATGGACCAAATCTTTTTTTCTGCTTGTGAATTAGTTACCACATATGTCTCGAGTCAGACGGGGCCATCAAGTACTGCTTTTGCATTTTTCATCTTTCTTTGATTTTCTTCAACCTTGTTGTCAAGTGCTTGTGCCTCATCCACATTCCCGTGAGCAGCCGCCAGTTTCTGCTCCAATCTCCACGTTTGAAATTGTTATTTGCATGGACATTAGTCCTGCTTTGTGGTGGAATAAGAGAAGTAGAATTTCATCATCTCATCAGGGCAGATGTTGATCTCATCTCGTTATTTCGCAGTGGTGTGGATAAACTGAGGGGTGACATAATGTATTCATTAGGATGTAATTCGCTATTCAATCATTCTCATTCCCGGCCTGGATAATCAGCCCACTGGCCCACGGATGGGTCCACTCAATGCCAAACAAGGACAATGATCTGATTGGTTCTGCTCTCTCTGCCAAATGGATCTGAATGCAAAGAGGCCTGAGCTGCGTCAGCATCCCACCACACACACGCACACACACACACACACACACACACGCACACACAAAAGCCCCTCGCACATGTTCTCGCAATCGTTTCAGCACACACGTAAAAAAGACTAGTGCGGTTGCAGGATCAAATTTTCACACCTGTTGCTCTGGTCTCGGGCCATCCAATTTCCAATTTCGGACTTTGTTTAAAACCAAACGCCACAACCATCCGTTTGTACAGTTGTGCAATGATACCAGGGGCATCCCACCTTGGCGCTTATGTTTTATGAACCAAAGCCTGGGACCTGCAGCAGGTCAGACCATCTCTCTGGGGGGTCGTGCCCCCTGCACTCGTTATTGTAAGGATTAATGAGCACTAAGGTTGCCTTGCCCTTTAGGTCAGTCGCAAGGAGAGACACTGCTGTCGTATAGGTGTGGATGTATACTGTATATGTGTGTGTGTTTGAGCAAGAGAGAGACAGGGTGAGAGAAGCTCTGGTGATTCTGGTCTGGTCCCATTTACCTTTACATTTGGGGGGAAAAAAAAGCGACACAGTGGCATTTTTTCCCCCCTGAGAGCTCATTACTACTCTTTTTCCCCTTAGCCCTATGGCAACCTTCCCCAGGCTTGGCACTGCGTCACTCTCGCCATCACTCCCCCACACCCCACACTCCCGGTGCCCAATTGCCTTCCTCCCTGCGTGTGGTAAAGCTACTGATATTAAGGTGGTGCATGCTCCAAACTATTACTGGACAATTTCAATTTATTTCATTTCGCTCCCGCTGTCGCTGGTGTGTTTGAAGTCGCTGTGTAGCTGCAGGTGCGAATGCGAATTCATGTCTGGTTATTACACCTCTATTGTTGTGTTTTTTTTTTCATTTAAATACACTGCAGGTTACCATCTTGCTGCGTTAATGCCTTCAAACGAAGACACATTTCTTTCCTTTGACAAATGTAATTTTATGTTGAAAAGGTTTTAAATAGGGCGTATGGTTGCATGTATAACAGTCGAGTAGAGGTCTGATTTCCCAGGGGTCAAATTCTCCATCTCCATATTTATTTTGTTGACACCTGGGTTTAGCAGGTCACGGCACCTTCCACGACGCTCTAGTACCAACGGGGGTTAAGCTTAGTTGCACCTGATTTCCATGTCGGAAAATAAACAAATAAGCCGGAATAGAGACACTATGTCCCTCCTCAGCAGTTTTACACGCTTTGGTTTCCCTGCGCTTCTACTGGATTCCAGTGTGTGCAAGTGGATTTGCATGTCTCTATAGCGCTTTGCCGACCAGGTTTTTTCTTTTTTCCGAGCGAGAGAATTTGCACAGAATGGCAAGTTCTTCTCATCTGGCACGCAAATACACCACTGCTCCTACCCCACTGTTCATCGGATCCTCTCAGTTTGTACTGTTGGGAAGCTATAGTTTGTTTTATTGAAACCGCTCGGCCTGACTTCCTTTCAATAGTGTATCCCTGCAAACTAAAACAGGGGTGTGAAGGCAATCGGTCTGGGTTGTCGCTGCTGCCACCGCCGCCGCTGCTGTGTGGGTGTTTACTCGTGCTTTTTTTTATCATGTGTCTTTGCAGTGGACGGAGGCTGGAGCGAGTGGAGCAAGTGGTCGGCGTGCGACGCCGACTGTTCGATGTGGAGGAGTCGGGAGTGCACCCAGCCCTCGCCGGGCACCGGGGGCAAAGAGTGCCAGGGGCTCGACCTCCAGTCGCTGAACTGCACGAGCGAACAGTGTCCACAGAGTGAGTGCCGCACCACCCGCATGCTGCGAGCCGCGCTCTCACCGCGCAACATACACAAACCCGACGCACGTTTTCTGCTTCCTACACCTCAGCGACTGGGTGGCCAAGAAACATTTGAAAATCAATGCATTTGCACTTAACATTTGAGAGGTGAATATACACTACTTTTCAAATGAAAAACAAGTCCTTTGGCAGTCTCAAGGATGTGGAAAATTGCACTGTGTGGAAAAACAAGCTTGTTTATTCTTCCAACCTTCGTCAGATACTGGGTAGATCACAAATAATGCATGACGAGCAGGTGTACAAAATTAGCATGAATTGTCCCCTGAGAAATAAGCCCTTGCCTTCATTCCTCATTCCTATTTTTAATTTACAGTTTCCTCTGTCTAGGGGGGGACAATGTCCTCCTCTTTTTGTCAGATCAAATACATATGATATGCGCCCGTGTAGAGAAATGTACCTACGGAAAGATCTCCATCTCATCAAGCACTTGTCCCCACACAAGAACCGCCTGCAGACTCGGGCTGGAGCGTCCCCGCTCGCGCAACTTTTTTAGACAATTGGCCCTAAATAACGCTGATTTGGCACTCGCTGCTACGATAATATACAACCGTTTCGCCTGTGTGTGCGCACCGTGGTGCTCTCTGACATATTAATAGAGCTGAGAATTAAACCCTCTCTCTTGTGATTAAAACACAACCGACGAGATCAAGTGCCACAGACGGATCATGTGTGCCGTGATTGTTCTCGCCGTGCACATTTGGTGTGTGCATATAGGCATCTGCTTAAGCAGTGTGTCTTTCTTTTATCGTGTGAATCAGCCATTGCTGCGTTAGCCGGCCCACACGTGTCATTAATAGGGCGCGGGAGAACCGCCAGGATTAGAACATGCAAAGCACATACGACTCGCGCCGGCAGCCGAGTGGAAAGTGCCACCCCGGGTTCCGCTGCCGACCAGATGGACACGAAGGGAGAGCTCTGCCGCTCCCCACAGATATCAAAGACAGAAAGATATCGCGGCCTCCCATCCGGAGATGATGAGTCGCAGGGTGGCATCTCATCACGAAAAAGCCTTAGAAATTGTGCGGCTGTTTGGCTGCTCTGCATGGTACACACTGCCTTTTAATGGGGATGCGGCTGACATGGGCCAGTGAATTAATAAACTGAATTATGTATTTTGCACTGATTGACGTGATCAGATAGACTGATGCATTAGGGAGAGAGTGAGCGTTGCTTATATACATGCGTTAGCGCCGTGTGTGTGTGCGTTTGTCTGCGTGTGCAGGCATGTGCATGTGCGACTGGTGCAGTGAACCGGGGAGCTCGGTCGGCCCATCATCGAAGGTCAGCAGCTCCTCCCCAGAGAGGCAAGATATATACACAGAGATGCCAGTCATTGTTCCTCACATGTACACACACACACACACACACAGAGTCACTCAGTGTTTACACTGACAGCGCCGAGCGAGGCGTGGGTCTCTGAAGAATGCCGGTCCCAATCTGTTCCCAGCAGATGTGTTTCCATAGACAATTGCTGTGTGAAGTATTATAATAAGCAAAATAGCAAGATGGTTTTGGCTTGTCAGCAACTCTCATACTTCAACCATGTCTGCAGGCTATTAGCTGAGATGGAAAACTCCCCCCCCCCCCCCCTGAAACAAAAGGCACACTCCTCTCCCAGTGTAATCGAGCAATGCAACTGCCGAGTAAGCTGTAGTTACGCTGCCACGACACATCCTCCGTCGGCGGGCCTCACAAACATCTTTAGCCTCCCTCATTAGGACCAAAAAGAGGCCATACGTTGGATGAGGTTATTGTTTTGGGTATCGCGTGTATGAGAATCGATGTGCGGCAGAATGCTTTGTGGTACAGCTCCAAAATAAACAGATCTGACCCAGGCAGGATCCTTTTCCGTAAAGCAAACAAGTGGAGCCCAAGATGATGCAATGCCCAATCTGTGCAGGGAAATAAAAAATGTGCTGGCAGCACGCCAGAGTCAAAATGGTAGACAGGTGTTGGAGGACCAAAATGGGAGAGATACAGCTACAACAACAAATAACAGGGCTAATATTCTCCGGCATAGAAAAGTAGGATAACGTAACACCTAATTATTCGGCTTAATGTGAGTAATTAAGGTAATTGACTGCATTTGCTGCAGCATCCCATTTTGGGGGTGTCACAAACAATTTTGCCGATGAAACTGTTCATATGTCCGCAGTCTTGCTTTTGAATTCGGAGACTAATCTGGTGGCAAAGCGGTTGATGTTTTTGTCAAGGGTTTGTTTGTCAGAGTGAGGTCACAGTCGGCGTGAAAAATGGCCCAACACTTATTGTGGGCCATATTTCACAGAGGCGCGCTGAGGGATGGGACGACTGTATTGTGGAGATTGTAATGGTCACGTTCACTTTGAGAGTTTTAGTAGCCATATTTCCCTGACCTTAGGAACTTTGCTGTTATTCATCTTCAGGCAACTGACTAGAGGATTGGCCATGGGATGAAATATATTCTCAGGTCTCTTGATAAATGCCCCGGAGAGGGGCGCAAGAGGGCTGCGAAGCTTTTATTTATCAATACGGGAGAGAGAATGGAGCAGGTAGAGTGAGTTGAGGACTATCAGAGTGCAGACATGGCTGTGCTGACTGCCAAACTTAGCAAAGGCACATCACCTTTGAGGAGATGAATTTGTAAGTCCACGTCCCATCACCAGTCAGAGAGTGATCCCCCAAACTGCCGGGCCCTGGAGCAAGTGTGAAGAGCGGAGCTGAAAGCTCGGGGAGACGGGAACAAACAGACGCCGGCCCCGGGGTCAACTCTGACCTTCACAGATTATCCACAGGCAGGTGTCAATCATACAGAGAGGTCACACTCAAAGAGAATCAAAAGTTCCTCGCCAGCAATTACGGC
This sequence comes from Colistium nudipinnis, assembly GCA_016785305.1. Lineage (NCBI taxonomy): Eukaryota > Metazoa > Chordata > Actinopteri > Pleuronectiformes > Rhombosoleidae > Colistium > Colistium nudipinnis. The sequence continues at coordinate 614,709 of JAFBJU010000836.1, forward strand.
AAGTGAAAGATGAACGATGGAGTGGTGGCTGACGGAGAGAGGGAATTTGTGGTGTGTGGAAAAAGGAGAGAGAGAGAGAGACGGAAGGGGTGGACTAAAGTAAAGCCCATCCAATTATAAAAGCCGATTAGCCATGTCAATTAAAGGGTGATGGATGTCCTTTCAATTATTGGCTGGCAACATGAAAATCAATGAGCAGGGCCGGGGAGGAGCCGAGACCAGAGGCCGGTCAGGGTTGCGGTGGGCCGTCAGGATTGTGTCATTGTGACACCCTGCTGGGTCAGATAAAACTTCGCTCACTGATTGTCCGATAAGCCGCAAGAGATTAAACACGGACAACAGAGGAGGAGGAGAGAGAGAGACACACACACACACACACACAAAAAAGACAGAGTTGTCTGATTGACTGACTCCATTGTCTGGGCGCGGGGAGCGGTACGTGCCCGAGGAAAACAAAAGGAGCAGAGATACCGGATCTTTGCGTCCGAGGTTACCCAGGGTGCCTTTGGTTTGCCCTCGGAAAAGTAAACCGGCCAAGCTGAGGCGATGTTTGTCCAATCAGCAGGAGCCGCTGTCGGGTGTTGTTGTTGTCTGGAGTCAGACTGGATATCTCTCGGTGGACCGCATGCGCTGGAAATCCAAATATCACAGGCTCGTCTGGCCTTTGACTCGGCCAAACTGTTGGTTTAGGAACTTTAATGAGAGATTCAGCCTTAGTCTATCTCCCTTTTTTTGGAGCTCATTGGTGGAAGGGCTTAGCCTGGCTGCTTACTTTGACTCACCTCCACACTCCCCCGAGGAGAGGGAGGGAGGTAGGGAGTGAAAGAGAGAGGGAGAGATAGATAGAGAGAGAGTGAGAGGGAGAGAGAAGGAGGGAGAGGGAGAGAGACAGAAAGGTATACCATGGGCCTGTGTACCTCTGAGACTCTTCATGTATGTTTTGTGCAGATGTGTTGTGTAATGTCTGGAACCAAAATAGACGTGCTTGTGTTTATCTTCAACCAATCATTCACCATTGATTACACGTCAAGAGGCCCCGAGCATTAGGAAAGGGCCCGCCATAGAGCTGGGCCGCAATTATAATCCGGCTACTTAAGGTATCAGATTGTACCGAGATAATCAGCCATGAAATAGATTCTGGCATTTCTCTTAAAGACTCGGGTATGTCGGGAGGCTTTTGTCCGGAGAAATCGTTTTTTTTTTTTTTTTTTTTTTTTTCCCGAAGCGAAAGAAGAGAGCAAGGACAGAAGAAGAAAGTAAAAAGGACAGAGAGAAAGAATACTTTTTCTTCGACTCAAATTGGTCTGATGGCACCCCCACTAATTTAATTGTGCCTTTCACGTGCCACAGATTTATAACACCAATTAAAACTTGTCAAATCTGCGTTTCCGAGGTTGAGCGCGGTTCCTGTCGAGCAGGAGGATTACACGGGGGTGGAGAAACGCAATGACACCCGGGCCATACTCATCAAAATGTGTCGTGTCTAATGATTATCGGGTGGATTTTTGATACCAGCCTTTTGGAGGGCTCCTCGCTAAGATTGCAGATCACGCACGCTGTCAGTCAGTGCCACACGCTGTCTACCTATTAGTCTTTTTTTGTCCTTTCGCGTGTCTATAATTTTCATTTTTGGCGTGTTTTCTGTCCTCATACCGTTGTTGTCAGCTCGGCACACAGCACTTTAACCTTTGCTGTTGTCGTCCGTCCCTCAAAGCAGCGCCGCTCAGCGCGTCCCCTGCTCGACTGTGCCCGGTTGACAGCGCTGCGCCCCCCGCAAAATGGCCCCTTCACAAAAGGCCTCGGGAGCATACTCCACCTCCGCCACCAGATCCGCATTCCCCTCAGTCCCCGGGAGACAGCCGTAGCAAATCCCATTCTCCTGCACAAACACACACAATGCATGCACATTCCGTACACACACACACACACACACACGGATTCATGCAAACGCTGATGCTTGTCTGTGCCGAGCCGTCAACGCCATACTGTCCTTTTGGGATTAGGAAAGCTCCTTTTGCTTTTGAGAGAAACAGACGCTAAATAAGAGGTGCTAGAATTTCATAAGCAAATCCTTTCTTTTTTCTTCTGTTTCTCACACTCGGGGGTGTTGGGTGCTTAGAGGAAAGAGAGAAAAAAGACAGAGAGGAGAGAACAGGCTGGTATAGGATATATTTATCCAGTGCCGAAATGGAGCGACGTAATGCTTAAAAAAAATAAAATCCTGCTACAGAAACAGGTTCTTTCCTTTTTGATTGTCCCCTTGTTGAAGTTTAAGACATTTAAGGATCGCAATAATTATATTTTGCCAATGTTGTAGCACCCATGGATACTGCCGTTCACCCGCGGGTTGTTTTCAGTCGTAATAACACGCTTGTCCTCTGTGTCTCCGTGTCTCGCAGCCGTGAGTGGGGCCGAGGACGTGGCACTCTACGTCGGCATGGTGGCGGTGGCCCTGTGTCTGACGCTGCTGCTCATCGTGGTGGTCCTGGTGTACCGGCGCAAGAAGGAGGGCCTGGACGCCGACGTGGCAGACTCCTCAATCCTCACCACTGGCTTCCAGCCCATGGGCATCAAGCCCAGCAAGCCAGGTGTGTGGGCACCGCGGCCACGCAGGCCCCCCCCCCACTGCAGTAGGACACTATTCTTTGTTCTGGCCTCCACTGTGCGTCTGTCAGGTCTTTCCATCGTGCAGCACTCGTGTCCATGTGCCGCTGCCCCTGTGTTTGTTTGTGGTTTGTAGTTTTTATTATGGATGGATGTGTGCGTGTGTGTGTGCTGAGGGGTGCTTTTTATTGGCCTGCCTGATACATAATGTTTCGCCACCACCTCATTGTGAGGAAATGTACCCACTCTGTTTACTGCCTGCGCGGAGCCTCTGAGGTTTACCGGCGAGTAATAGAAATACAACTGTCTGAGTTGGATGGAGATGGGGAAATGGGCTGCAGTGCCTGTGATTCACCGTGGAGAGAGAGAGGGAAAAAAAGCCTTTATACATTCCGGGTGCTAAGCTGTATCTGAGTTCTGTTTGGAATTGATTGTGTGGTTGCTAAAGAGACAGGCGGAGATAGAGAGAAAGAGCAGGAGGCGGGGAATTGACTGGCTTTTGGGGGAGTTTGTTGTTGTGTGTTGTCAGGAGTGTGTGAGTGTCGTGTTGCCTGCTCCATGTGTCTTTTGCTGTGTTTGCCTCAGTTTTCTGTGTGTAACGACAGCTTTGGAGAGTGTGAGGTCTGTCTCTGTGATGTATGAACACCCCCCCCCCCCCCCCCCCCCCCCTGATGTATGAACACCCCCCCCCCCCCCCCACACTCTCCTCCTCCTCCTTTGATTGCCACTCATGGAGATTTGACACATTTGCTTTTGTCTGTTTTCTTTCTCATTATTTAAAACAGAGAATTCCCACTTGCTCACCATCCAGCCGGATCTCACCACCACCACCACCAGTTACCAAGGCACCCTGCGCTCGCGCCATGACGCCACCGGGAAGTTTTCCATGACCAACGGGCCTCTGCTGGACCCGCTTCCCAACGGCTCGCACACCCTGCACAATGGCAAGCTGAACTCGGACCCTGCTGAGTTCATGAGCCGGCTGTCGACTCAGACCTACTTCAAGACGCTGCCCCGCGATGTGGCCAACAGCTCCTACGGGACCTTCAACTTCCTGGGAGGGAGGCTGACCATCCCCAACACAGGTCGGTTCTTATCCGACATTACTGTTCTAGTTTTAAACCAGGGTGTTTAGGGTGGAGGTAATCTATGATACCTCTTCTCTCATTTAAATCTAATATTGGCAGTAAACAATTCTTAGTTCTCTTAGTTACTGTTTAACCTTAGAGGTTTGATGCACACTCTAATGCGTTTTGCACCTATTAGACTGAGCGAGCTACAAGCTGCCCTCAAACTAAGGATTTACTTGGAAATTTGAATTGCTTTTAGTCCTTGCTTCCTTGTTTCATCTTCTCAGGTCTCTCTAGGGAATTTTAATTGCACGATAAACTAAAAAGTAAATACAAAATAACATATATAAATGAGCTCATTGCCCACAGTGCCAAAAAAAAGGTATGTGAACCCAGTGGAATGACCTGGTTTTGTGCATTAATGGGTCATGAAATGTTATCTAATCTTTATCAAACTCAATAGAATAAAACAGACTGTGTGTGAATGCTAATGCTAATAACCAACAGTCACCAATATTTACCTCCTTAATTGTGCTCCTATTCCACAACAACAGTCCTGGTTGAGAAGGAAAAGGACCCCGCCTTGTATTTAATGTTCTAAACCCATTTGGGAGGAAAAACCGCAAACAAGCTCTAAGATTGGAATTATGGATTAGGGTTTCGGCGAAGGGGAGCTGCAAGAGAGATGGGAGTTGGTGCTGTGGGGTATTCAGGGACGCAGAATGCGCTGGTCTTGGTCAGGTGTCGCTCCGACATCGGGAAGTGGGTGAAAGTGCAAGAAGCCCTGAAGTATCTTGCACTTGCACCCACTTCCCGATGTCGGAGCGACAAGTCCCCCAAACGGTGAAAATGTTCATGATTATTTCTTCTCACAGCTCTTGGTTTATTTCTAACAGGTTTTTATTGTAAAGCTCCAGATCAGTTAACCACTTCCCACTGTAATTTGTAAAAAAAAAAAAAAGTGTTTTATAGAAACTCTTAGAGACAGTGATTAAAGACTCTTTATGATATCAAAGTTGGACTTGAAACCATTTTACGCAGGTGCTGTTTCAGTAGACACAGCATTAGTCAGCATGTGTTTGTGTTGCGTAAAGACAGGGAGATGTCAGCAAACCCTGTAGGATGTACTTCAAACGAACAAGAGAAGTTCCGTCTAAACAATAACATCTGCTGACAAATTGAAACACGTCAGGTTTATTTGCACTGCGCATTTCCTACACCGTCACTGCCCCTACATAAAACAGTACATTTACAGAAACTTTATTACACCTGCTTTAGTGCCCCTGACTGGGCATTAACGGGCACAATTTATCAGTAACAGCTGAAACCCATAAACGCCTCACTGTCTCGTTGAGACTGACCCGGACTATTCAGGCTTTAAATCTGGTGCATGTGGGTTTCTTAATAGGTTTGCACCGGGACAGCACGCATAAAATCCTTTCAACGCTTCATACTAAACGGCTTCGAGGCTGTATTTCTGTCTGTGTATAGCCATTATGAGGCACACGATGAGACTCCAAAAGTGAACAAAGATCTTGTGATCAACTTGGACTGTGTGCGAAAGGGCCACTTGTTCATCTTTAAAGTGACCAATCCCGAAATGTAATTACACACGTCTGAACTCCTCAATCCAGTGAAATGTTTTGTTAAATACTACCAACTACATAAAGACGAGTGTGCGCCAAATTCATTCCCTTCTGTAAAAGTCTTGAAATAAAAGCTGGCACAGATTATTCCAAGTTGGTCCCTATCTCCCAATGGAGCAGCCTGAAACCGTAGCTGGTGTCCAAAAGTGCCTGTTTAGCGCTAAGAGCATAGACAGAGGCAAGCACATAGTCAATTAAAGACATGTCTGATAAAAGATACAGGAGGCATGTGTTTAGAGAACTGAGGTAATGAAAAGCAGACTTTGGGTTTTGTGTTTGACCCTACCTTGTTTTTTCGAACCGGTACTTTTGTTGTTTTTTTTTGTTTCTTTAGCTCGTTTCCCTTGAATGTTGCGATCTTACTTATGATAAATGTATTGTTCAAAGGGTAGGTGTTGAAGCAGTGGGGAATTTGGAATGGAGGTGGTAAAAGGTGAATCCATAGACTTCTCCGGATATTTAGTTCCATCTGCAGATTTCTGGCATTTATCATCCTCACATCTTTCCAACTACGCTATTACTGTTATTTGGCTCTTTTGAGCTATGATGTAGTGTGTTTATTCAAATGAAAACAGGAACAAACTAGACCTAACATAAAGCACCTGGGACTGCAGGAAGAGTTGTCCTGAACCTTTCGAGCCGTGGCACAGTATATTACCATACAGCACACTGTATGTATTCACGGGGGAAAGACAACAAACAACCCAACCGGAACCGGGGACAACTCAGCCGGGCAACGTTTGTGTCATTTGAAAGGCCTCATTTAGAAATAGGTTTCTCTTCAATTTTTGGTGATCCTGTCCGCTTCCCAGTCGGAGCAATTACAGGGACGGACACACACACACACACACACACACACACACACACACACACACACACACACAGCAGACTGCTCTCCAATTACTGTACGAGGATAGGAAGCCCACCATCATTAGTCCAATATGTTGCTTCCCCACTTCACATTAGCTGAGTACAGAGTTTGTGTAAGTGCACTGGAGGACAGTGTTTTCACTCGGCTAACTGTGGGTTGTCCAGATTAGCTCGTGACAGTGCCAGTGTGCCAGTATCTTGTTTTTATTTTTCCCTGTTTACCTTTTCTTCCACTCTCCGTGTCTGTGTTCGTTGTCTGGTTGCCTCTGCATTCGCTCAAAAGAGATATATAGGCTACTGTCATTTTTGCACGATTTCCCGAGCGGGGCCGCGTGGAAGATATGCTTTATAGATTTAGACACCTCTTTGAGCATTCAGGCACCTTCGCTGTATTCAAACAGATGTTTTTATGGTAAACAGATCCCGTTTACAGTCCACAGACTGTTTTCCTTGTGTCACGTAGTCCCTGTTTGTGTTACATTTTAAATAGCATTCTAAGTGGCTTATTTGGCATGAGAATTGCGACACAAATGCCACAACACTCAAAGTGCCTCAATAGCTCTTTCTTTTTCTCCAAGGTGCAGTCCTGCGCTCTCTTGGGGAAGAGCAATTTTCCTGAAGTAGTCTGTTCCATGGTCTCAATTATCTACTTGGTGGCAGACAGAGGACATTTAAACTGCGATGCAGCGTGGGCTTTTGTCTCAGCTAATTGTCGACCTCGGGGACGTGTGCAAACTCGTCTGCCGGTGCAGAGATTTGCATCTACTGCACCTGGCGGAGGCTGCCTCTGACCTTCAGGATGGATTTTGTATTCTTTTTTTTTGTTTTGTTTTTGCGGCCGTACAGTAACGTTGAGTGGGCCAGCTTCCTTTGTAAGAAAACAAAGGTGTTGTTCACTCAGAACAATATGGCACTGCCCCCCCCCCCCACTCCTCCTCCACACACCTCCATCTCCCTAACCCTGGTCTCTCTTTATCCCTTTGTTGTTATTTGCATTAGGAATCAGCCTGCTCATTCCTCCCGAGGCCATCCCCAGAGGGAAGATCTATGAGATTTATCTGACTGCTCAGAGGAAAGAAGATTTAAGGTGGGTCTCTTTAACACTGCCTAACTGGCAGTCTTCCCTGGATGCCACTAGGCTGTTTGTTTTGATGCCGCACTGTTCCATTAGGAAAGGCTTAAGAGTGTGCGCTGCGGAGGAGGGATGTAAATAAATACCGTAGCCTTTTACCAGGAGGCGTACTATTTAAGTTGAACGAGTTGTTGAATGAGAGCACTGTTCATCTGGCTTGCTGCATTCAGCCTCCAAAGGCACAGTCATTGTCGTGTGTACGGATGTTATGTTATTTGTCCTGTACACACCGCTTGGACCAGCTGGGCAAGAGCGTCCAGCAGATCCTTTGCCCAGGTGGCGGCGTCACATCGTGTTCACAAGAATCCAGTAAATTCTCATTAATAACTCCGTTAGTAAAAGCTGGTCGTTCTCCATCCTTTCCCCTGCCTCTCTCTCCTCTCTGTGGTGTAGGTTACCCCTGGCCGGCTGCCAGACCCTGCTTAGCCCCGTTGTGAATTGTGGCCCACCGGGGGTCGTCCTGAGCCGGCCCGTTATCATCAGCATGGACCACTGCTCTGACGCATGCCTCGACAACTGGGCCGTCCGCCTCAAGAAGCAGAACTACGAGGGCGCCTGGGAGGTGAGACGTCACAAATCCTCTGTAGAAAGACAAAGTTGGCCCCCGGTGAATTTGTAAAGTCGGCCTAAACTTGCCGGGAATTTTCCTTTAAAACAAAAAAATAAATAAACCGTTAAAACTTGTTCAGCAGTGACTTGAAACCTGCACAGGAAAGCTCTCAATGCTGTATGGCAGAGGTAGTTCTGACCCAACACTCGATAGTGTTTTAAATCATATTGACCATCAGGTGTTTTCTCATTGGGCTGGAACAAAGGCCTGGAAGCACCAGCTCTCCCCAGCTTCTGTTGCTAGGCAACATGTTTCTGGAAACAGAAATTCTCTCAGCAAATTACTGATCCTCAAAGTACTCTTCTGAGTGCTCCTTGACCAGTTGTGACCGCTGCCTCCAATTACCGAGTTCCCTCCCCATTGTTGCTGTCCATAAAATTTGAAAGTAACCAGAACGGCCAGACGCCAGCAGGATGGAACTGGGAAAAAAACAAGGGTGTCTACACACAGACGCACAAAAACAAACAGTGTTGGAGGCAATATACCCATCTCTGTAATCTGGAGAGATCGGAACGGGTGCTGCTGGGGCTTGGAGTGTTAGTAGGTCTTTTTTCATGTTCGATATTCTGCATAAATTATTCAGCCTTCCCGTGTGCGGTGGCGGTGGGGTGTCTGTGGGATGGATTGGCCTGTCTGAGGCAGAGGTTAGACCAGCACTTTTAATCATCAGCCGGACCAAATATAGCCCCACAGCCTGACTGCGCGGCCACCAAAGGAAAAAGTGCCAGGTGGACAAAAGAGCAAATTAGACAAGAAGTAGAGGGATGATTAGAAAGGGAGAGAGACATTGGAAAATGGTTTTAGAAAGGAGGAAAAGGTGGAAATGGACATGCAGCAGCAGCGGCAGCAGCAGGAGGAGGAGCAGCGCAAGAAATGAATTGCTCGCAAAGTGGGCGCCGGGCGGTGTAATTGAGCCCCCGCGCTGGCTGCCGGACTTGAAGAAATATTAAGATGATGAAAAAGTGAGACTCCATTGTGGTTGCATAGCAAATGAATTGTGTCAATACTAATTCTATTTATGTAGTTGGTGTCTGGTCGAATTGATCCTGGAGGGGCTCGCTGGGCCTTTTGGCAGGCAGAATGCTCTCTTCAGCTTGACTGGCTAATGGGAAGAGGCGCTCAACTGGCATGATGGGGTTTTAGAGAAAATGTTGTCACCTTGGGTCCAATTTGTCCTCATCAAATTAGCCCAGAGAGCAGTGGACTTATCCCGTGAAGAATATCTCGCGGTGCCGTGGGACGGGTGGATTTTCACCATTTTCGTAATTTTTGCGGTACCGATGTGATTGTGATACAGAACATGAGCTCTGACGCAAAACGAGAAAACAACACAAGGTGTCGCTTCTCTGATGTGTTTAAACCCGTCCCTTTGTGCTACCCGTGGTAAATTATAGTGCCAATTAATTGCTACCGCCTGTTGCTTTGTTTTTCAACACCCGTGTTTGCAGTTATATTGGCGAGTTGTTTTCAACGTTCTTAACAAATCTTGAAGGCTGGGGGAGAATTCTGGAAATCCCAATAATCCAATATTTACGACACCTCCGTGGTCTTTTCCTTCCCCGGGACCATCTATTCTTGCCAGTAATCTATTCGTGTCTCCTTTCATGTCGATTGAGTACCTAGTTCATGCATTATTAAGTCAATTGATGGTATTCCATAGGATACGTGTCCTTGTATGTGCAGATGTGTATCTTTGTGTTAGTACGTAGCGAGCCTATGCGGTCGAAATGGAATTTGAAGCAAGGTGTTTTTCCCCAATTGTTACGTTGACACATGTAACATTACCTTAAAAACCTTTAGCTTGGATGTGACTTTGTCACGCAGCAGGGAGAAAGAAAAGAAGAGACATCGAGGCCATGCTACTGTTCCAAATGACTTCCCTAAAGACCCTTTCATGAACACACACCCACACTTGCACATATCAGGTACCCGGGCAAACACATTACCCATCCCTCCTACGTAAAGTGGATGCTTGACCTTCCCTCCCTACCTTTTTTTTTTGTTTTTCAATTGTTTTCCTCTCTCTCACCCCCGCCTCCAGGACGTCCTTCTGATGGGGGAAGAGCTGGTGTCGGAGCCCTACTACTGCCAGCTCGAGGCCGAGACGTGCCGGCTGTTCTCCGAGCAGCTGGGCACCTTCGCCCTGGTGGGAGAGTCCCTGCACATGGGCGCCGCCAAGCGCCTCAGGCTGGTGCTCTTCTCCGACGCCTACTGCTCCACGCTGGAGTACAACATCAGGGTGTACTGCATGGACGACACGCAGGACGTCTTCAAGGTAAATTGCGACCAATGCCCGTGGTTCTCTGTGGCTGGCAGTGTCTGTCGGTGCCGAGATGGCACCGACGATGAGTGATGGCTGGACTGCTCATGTGTCATGGTATTGTCTGCCACGTTGGGAGGTACTGAAGAGCTTTAGGAGTTCGCCATAGCCAAGGAAGATGGAACAACACTGCCGGCTTGATTACACCGCGTGCCGTTCACCAGAGAAGCTGTATTGGAGCGATGCATATGTCCAGGTTAATCGTGCCATAGAACCTGCAGTCTGTGTGTTTTTTGTGCGCGTGCCCACGGGGATGGGCTGTCTGGTGTTTCTGCTCAGTTGCCGTGGGCCAAAGTTTCCCATCACATTGTTCAACAGCATATTTCCACTTTTTTTTTTTTTTTCTCCGGCTCTCCACACGGACAGAGTATAATCGAGCGCTAATGCCTTTCCTCCCTCCCCCGAGGACTGCCTCTGAGTAGCCTGTTAAGATTTCATTTGCATGGTTAATTAGAAAATTAAAAGGAGAGCCCGTCCCAATCTTTTTCCCAGCTACCCCCATGCTCTCTCTCTCTCTCTCTCTCTCTTTCTCTCTCTCCACCCCCCCTTTCTCACTCCAAGCTGTTCCTCCTCATCTGACACCACCTACAGCCACAAGTGCCACTTCCCACACGAGTCCTCTTTGGACAGCTGTAATGGCTGACCTCTTTGGGCAGACGTCTGCCACCGGCACAATCTATGGATGGCTGTGGGTCATAAAAAAGGGGCTGGAATTAGCACTCCCCCCCATTCAGGGAGTTGGAGATGAGAACAGTGCACAGGCTCGAGCCGTGGGATGAGAATTGCCACAGCCTGCTGGTTTACATCTGTCTTCTCGATTGTGACTCGATTGTGCCTTTGCTCCTGTCCTTTATATTCATGGATTCTATTGCATGGTCGGGCGAGTGTTCGGGTACATGACGTACTGACATTCAGCCGTGTTCTAATTGTAGGAATGAATCTAAGAATGTTTCACACGTATGTTAAAGACCTTACAACGTGTTTACTTGCTATCAAAGGCACGACCCGCCAACAATTTTGCTGTCTTTATATACGTATTCCGAGCATCGTGTGACCCTGTGACGCTTTGCTGCAGTGTGACCTTGTCAGTGACCTTGTGCGTCCTGTGTTGGATGCAGGAAGGCTGCTTGTGCTTGTTTCTCTCTCTCTCTCTCTCTCTCTGCCTCCGGCCTGCTCTTTTTGTCTGCCATTCTCCTGCTCTCGAAGTCAGGAAAAAGGACATCTGAGCTTGTTGACTCCAGCACTTGTGCTGCCTTACTCTGCGGCTCCCCCGACGCCCTTGAGTGCATTAGCTCCCCGTCTCGCACACAACCAGGTCCTGTGGTAAGCCACGGTGTCTCCGGGGCTCTGTAGTTTTTAGTGAGTGATTTAGAACACGGCCCGAACTGTTTAGTAATCTTGACTTCACACTGCTCTTTGTGCTATTACGGAGCGAGCAGTTCATTTAGCAAGTACATTAACCACTCTGAGTGGAGATTAAGGTTCCCTGGAGAGATTCTAGTCTAATCACTAATCACTATCTTTAAAATGCACCATTTATGATTAGACTTTTCACTATGGCAGACATTAGGAGTTCATTGTTGTGTATTGCGGTGGTGGAGCACCGGTAGGCTGTATGGCGTAGAGTAGCACAGCAGCGTTTTATTTATTATTATTTTTTTTATGTACGTTTGGAAGTACACCTTCAGCACATGTGAATTTTATGACAGTACTCGCTGTCTTTATGAGACACTGCGTCTCTTTTCGGAGACCCCCCATTCATCAAACAGGCCGCACTTTTGATAGGTGTTGAAAGAACGAACAGGAAAGCCAATTCCGTTTGTTTTCTGTTGACTGCTCAGTAGCAGGGAAAACGGGAGGTTTTTCTCTCCCGCCCCGACGCTGGCTGTCAGGTTTGCTGTGACGAGCCTCCGTCCGCCAGACTGACACATACGCACACTCCAATTTACATGTGCATGCATGCTGTACCATGCAGTCTCTTATCTCCCAATTACAGCAGATTAGAACCAATGTTATTGTCTTTGATCCTAAGTGTGTGGCGGGCTCTGGGGAAACGGTGACATTTCTGTCTGATGCTTGCCGTATGTTAGCAGGGCTCTAGTGGGACCAATTAAGTTAATATTTAATGTGTGTCCCACTCTTGATGGCCCAGCCAAGGCTGGCGAAGCAGCAGAGGAGGCATGATCAGCGTTTGTTGGCACCCTCGCTGTGCACGAGGTTGTTCCCAGCTAGACCTGTGGGATGGCGCCACTGATGTTCTGCCATCCCACAACTTAGTTAAACACCTGCAGTGAACCGAGCCTCCGACTCGGTGCAGAGACGGACCCGACACCAATAACTAATTAAATTGGAACGGTGCCGAGGAAAAGGTGTGCGTTGTCCGGATAGGAACGCCCAGGAACAGTTCGCTGTGATATTTAGGATCTGTACGTTTTTTTCATGTCAAGGCCAAACCATTTTGGTGCAACAATTACAAACTATGTTGTTGCTAAATGTTTTCGCTTTACACCCACGTGTCTGTTTTGTAAGTATAGTGTTGTTGTGCTGTTAAAAAAAAAAGGAGAAGCTGTGTTTCATTATCCACCCACTGTCTGTCGAAAACCAACTATTGCATGTGTTGCCATGAATCTTTCGATATTCACGGTGACTGAAGGATGAATTGTAATAATGTCATGATGTCTGTCCTCCTCTGTAGCACGACTATCAGGTCTATTAAAAAGCACGATCTTGCTCCCTTTGACCTGTAAGCAGTGTATTGGAGATGACAGAATTTATGTTTTCATCACATATTATGTTACGAGGTCAACACATTCAGCTTTTTGTCTTTTAAATGTGAATTTGTGCATTTCATTGTTTGATGGCTGTTTAATTGATGTGTCAATGGTTAAATAATTGGCTTATTCTGGCTTATTTTGTACACTGTGTAACCTCAAGCTATTATTCTTATTTGCCTTTAAAAGACTCTGTTTTTCAGATAAACTGTTTATGTGCTCCCACTATGACATTTGCTCGCTAGCTCCTGAGCAGCAAGCTTTTATGTTTCAGAGGAGACCGGCATACGTAGTGTTCCTCGAACAAAAGTGTGAGCCTTTCGTCAGAATAGTTGCTGGCAGGAATTCCAGGAAAGGGGTTCAGTAATTGCTGGCATTAAGTTAAACACGACAGCTCTCTGTGCCCAGCTGAGGGATTGTTTCCATATTATATTTCTGTGTTCCAGTTTGCTGTTTTTCTCCTGTGCGGCTCTGCGATTTATCAGGCCAAATGTGCATCTTTTTTCCCTGCAAACCCAGTCCCCCATTTATAACCGAGCAGACAAGTCCCTTCTATTTGTAGTTATTAATCAGAGTTGACTGTAGCGGGCACGGCCACTGGAGCTCGGACTGATAGACTCTCAGTCAGAGAGGAAAAGCCTGTCACATCCTGCTGACAAATACACAGATTTATGGAGCCCACGTAGCCAGGCTACTCTCTGTAAACAAATGCATTTGCTTGAAGAGAGCCGCTCTGCAAATGGATCATTGCAGTGAATGCACGCTTTTAAAAACACACGAGGACGCGGCGTGGCTCAGTGTGAAGGGGTGAGGACGAGTTTGGGAGAACATTGAAGCGCAAGTGTTGCTGTGTGTTTCAGTTGACACGTAGCTTGACTAATTGACTGATCAAACACCATATTCAAATCCCTGTCAGGGCCTGTTAAATGAACCAGGGTATTGTATGCCATGAACAATAGAGGTGTAATGTATGTGCAATGTAAGAGCTTGACCTTGCCCTGAGGAAAAGTGGAACATTTTAATGCGAGGCTTTGAACCAGCGCCAGTTAGACATATATATTTTTATTTATGCTTTGATTTTTCCTTGGATTGTGTTCCTCTCCTATATCCGGCGGTTGGCTGCTTCTGTTGCAACGCAGCTCGGTGCAGCCGCTAACCTCTTTCTGTCAGCATCAGCCTGAGGAGATTAGCTCTGTGAGTGTCTCTTGTTCCCCAGTGGTGCCCGTCCCCAGTCCATCACGGTCCCAGCTGTGGTCCGAGCTGAGAGGATGAGGGAAAGGGTGAGGATGGGGTGGGGAGGGGTGAGGACAGGGAGGGGGTCGAAGTCATGGAAAACTGTGGCCATGATTGCGGTAATCCTGTTATCTCTCCTGCTAAAGCTGGCCACTCCAGTGACCTGGAGACACAAGTGTTAAGCTGCTTCTGTCTCTCTTCCCTCTTGCTCCTGCTCTTTTCACTCCTCCGCTGCTCTATCTCCCTCTCTTTAGCCGGCCTCATTGAATGCCAGGGGGTGGTCTTGGCTTCGGCCTGGCTCTAAATTCACAGTCTTTACACACACCACAGGCTATCTCGAATTCCGTCAGAACAAAAGGGGTTTTTCTCCTGCAGTACTTGAACTTCTTGCCCATCTCATGCATCTTAATGTTTCCCGCAGCTGTACGGGGTCACAGTGTCCAAGAGAAACCGCTCTTCTCATCGCTGCTGAATTGAAATACACAATTCTAGCTTGATGATTCATTTGGTGATTTGATAAATTAATTCAAAACCTCCCATTGTTTTCCCCCAGAAAGTGTAAATAATTGGGGGCACATTTAGCTTCTCATCAATTAGCTCACTCACGCTGTCATTTGTTAACGGCATAATGGGGCGTAAAGAGGGCCATTACTCTCTCAGTCCAGAACATATGCGAAAATCCTGCACGAAAGTACACTCTCATACACACACTCAAAGCCACTCAGGCACGCACACAAACATATACGAGCAAGACAGTGTCATTTGAAAGAAAGGACATGTGCACGCTGTAAAGCTGCAAGTGTATCGCCCCTTGTTTGTATTGTCCCCTCGGTAAGCTCAGTGTCCCTGTCAAATACCATGCCATGTCCTAGACCTAGACCCTGTTTGATTGTAATCCTGCCATGTCAGCTCTGAAGCTGACAAACTGCTAGACGGGCAAGTTAGTATTCATTCTCGTAGTTTGCTGTTGATAATAAGTTAATTGGCATTCTGCACACTTTCTCTGGCTTGCAGGCCTATAGATCTGCTGCTATAGGTCAAAGACCCGATCAAAGTCCAACAGCCTCAATTTTCAATGCTAATAGGCCCCAACAGATAATTGTGCGTAAGAACTGTGTTAAATGAACCCCTCTGGAAGCCCTCATAATTTGCCTTTTGTCTGCATTAGAGACATAATAGCAGAGGGCTTTTAATTCTGCAGAGAATGCTCTGCCCCCATTATTAACTCAGTAGACCTCAATGCTTTGATTTAGAGCCATTGTCTGACCTTTTCTCACTGAGTAAGTGGGCTGGGTAACATCACAAGGTTCCAGCATTACATCCAGGGAAATACATTCAGGTAAGTGTAGTAACTGTACGTTTCTCAAATTTTGGAGGACATACTATCATATGAAGGTTATCACTTTTTTTCTGAGGGTGTTTGAAGTATTTCTGTAGGTTTTGATACCTATTGTACTTTTGCATTTTGCAGTAGAATTGTAAAATAGGTCTTGAAAACCAAACTCTGCAGGTGAAGATGGTATGTGATGATAGCTCACCAGGTAAGGTTGTAGGTTCATGAGCATGAGGTTCATGCATGGTCCTGGCTTCGCTTCTCAGTGGAGCACACATATTTGTGCACATATTCACAGTTCACAAACCTCACCCAGTAACATTGGCATATTATAATATGTTATAAAAAAAATTGTTTTAACCAAACGCCTTATGTCGGCCAAAACGTCAAACATTTAAAAACTCTCGAAACTTGCACAGTAACATCGCCAGTGTCTAAAAATAGGGCAGGTGTGAAAATAAAGGGAAAAAAGTGAAAACGTCATAGTATAGCATGCCGTCAAACATTTTAAAATGTAACCAAAAGTCGCTTAACTATAGCCTTATGTTAGCCAAAAAGATGGGCTTATAAATATGGTAGGTGAAAAAATTAAGTGTAAAAAGTGCGAACCTCCTAGTTTTCGGGGACTTTTCTGTCGTCCAAAATGTTCCAAAAAACGCCTTACTATAGCCTTACCTTCGGCCCAAAAAGTCCAAATTTTCAAACATTTCGAAAACACTCAGAACTCGCACAGCTGAATCGGCAGGGCTTAAAAATAGAGTAGATGTAAAAATAAAGCAAAAAAGTGCCAACTTCCTAGTTTTTGGGGACTTTTCTGTGGTCCAAAATGTAAAAAAAAACGCCTTACTATAGCCTTACCTTCAGCCCAAAAAGTCAAAATTTTCAAAAATTTTCAAAACACTCCAAACTCGCACAGCAGCATCGGCAGGGCTTTAAAATAGGGTAGGTGCGAAAATAAAGTGAAAAAAGTGAAAACTTCCTTGTTTTTTGGGTCTCTTTGTCTTCCAAAATGTTTGCAAAAAAACGCCTTACTATAGCCTTACCTTCAGCCCAAAAAGTCAAAATTTTCAAAAATTTTCAAAACACTCCAAACTCGCACAGCAGCATCGGCAGGGCTTTAAAATAGGGTAGGTGCGAAAATAAAGTGAAAAAAGTGAAAACTTCCTAGTTTTTGGGGACTTTTGCCCAAAAATTCCAAATTTTTAAACATTTCGAAAACACTCGAAACTCGCACAGCTGAATAGGCAGGGCTTAAAAATAGGGTAGGTGCGAAAATAAAGTGAAAAAAGTGTAAGCGTCCATGGTTTAACAGAATTTTTCGTCCCCGAAAATGTAAAAAAATAGGCCTTACTATAGCCTTACCTTCGGCCCAAAAAGTCCAAATTTTCAAACATTTTCAAACATTTTCAAACATTTCAAAAACAACACCTTCGACCCAAAAATAGTGTATGTGCGAAAATAAAGTGAAAAAAGTGTAAGCGTCCATGATTTAACAGACTTTTTGTCGCAGAAAATGTGAAAAAAAACGCCTTACTATAGCCTTACCTTAGGCCCAAAAAGTCAACATTTTCAAACATTTCGAAAACACTCGAAACTCGCACAGCTGAATCGGCAGGGCTTAAAAATAGGGTAGGTGAAAAAATGAAGTGTAAAAAGTGCGAACTTCCTAGTTTTTGGGGACTTTCCTGTCGTCCAAAATGTAACAAAAAACACCTTACTATATATAGCCTTACCTTCGGCCCAAAAAGTCCAAATTTTCAAACATGTCGAAAACACTCAAAACTTGCACAGCTGAATCGGCAGGGCTTAAAAATAGGGTAGGTGCCAAAATAAAGTGAAAAAAGTTTAAGCGTCCATGGCTTAACAGACTTTTTCGTCCCCGAAAATGTGAAAAAAAACGCCTTACTATAGCCTTACATTCGGCCCAAAAATTCCAAATTTTCAAACATTTCGAAAACACTCGAAACTCGCACAGCTGAATCGGCAGGGCTTAAAAATAGAGTAGATGTAAAAATAAAGCGAAAAAAGTGCCAACTTCCTAGTTTTCGGGGACTTTTCTGTCGTCTTAAATGTGAAAAAAAAGGCCTTACTATAGCCTTACCTTCGGCCCAAAAAGACCAAATTTTTCAAAAATGTCGAAAACACTCGAAACTTGCACAGCTGAATCGGCAGGGCTTAAAAATAGGGTAGGTGCGAAAATAAAGTGAAAAAGTGTAAGCGTCCATGGTTTAACAGACTTTTTCGTCCCCCGAAAATGTGAAAAAATACACCTTACTATAGCCTTACCTTCGGCCCAAAAAGACCAAATTTTCAAACATGTCGAAAACACTCGAAACTCACACAGCAGCATCGGCTGGGCTTATAAATATGGTAGGTGAAAAAATTAAGTGTAAAAAGTGCCAACTTCCTAGTTTTTGGGAACTTTTCTGTCGTCCAAAATGTAAAAAAAACGCCTTACTATAGCCTTTCCTTCGGCCCAAAAAGTACACATTTTCAAACATGTCGAAAACACTCGAAACTCACACAGCAGCATCGGCTGGGCTTATAAATATGGTAGGTGAAAAAATTAAGTGTAAAAAGTGCCAACTTCCTAGTTTTTGGGGACTTTTCTGTCGTCCAAAATGTAAAAAAAAAACGCCTTACTATAGCCTTACTATAGCCTTACCTTCGGCCCAAAAAGTCCACATTTTCAAACATTTCGAAAACACTCGAATCTCGCACAGCTGAATAGGCAGGGCTTAAAAATAGGGTAGGTGCGAAAATAAAGTGAAAAAAGTGTAAGCGTCCATGGTTTAACAGACTTTTCTGTCGTCCAAAATGTGAAAAAATACACCTTACTATAGCCTTACCTTTGGCCCAAAAAGTCCAAATTCTCAAACATGTCAAAAACACTCGAAACTCACACAGCAGCATCGGCAGGGCTTAAAAATAGAGTAGATGTAAAAATAAAGAGAAAAAAGTGCCAACTTCCTAGTTTTCGGGGACTTTTCTGTCATCTTAAATGTGAAAAAAAAAGCCTTACTATAGCCTTACCTTCGGCCCAAAAAGTTCAAATTTTCAAACATGTCGAAAACACTCGAAACTTGCACAGCTGAATCGGCAGGGCTTAAAAATAGGGTGGGTGCAAAAATAAAGTGAAAAAAGTGTAAGCGTAAATGGTTTAACATACTTTTTCGTCCCCGAAAATGTGAAAAAAACGCCTTACTATAGCATTACCTTCGACCCAAAAAGTCAACATTTTTCAAACATGTCGAAAATTCTAGAAACTCACACAGCTGCATCGGCAGGGCTTAAAAATAGGGTATGTGCGAAAATAAAGTGAAAAAAGTGTAAGCGTCCATGATTTAACAGACTTTTTCGTCGCAGAAATGTGAAAAAAACGCCTTACTATAGCCTTACCTTCGGCCCAAAAAGTTCAAATTTTCAAACA
>JAFBJU010000841.1:0-12645 GCA_016785305.1 Colistium nudipinnis
TTATCTTGACCTTTGACCTATTTCCCGTTGTCCGAGCGACTCGGGACCACAACCAGCGTGTTCGGCATCCCAGAAAACCCTTACATACCAAATCCCATCTCTCTAGCAGCCTCCCTTCACCGAAACCCTAACCCTAGTCCCATACTTGTAGGGGGTCATCAGACTGGAATTAGGGTTTTGGTAACCCTAACCCTAACCCTAATTCCAGACTTATAAGAGTGGAACTAGGGTTAGGGTTTTTTGATGGGGAGTTGCTAGAGAGATGGGAGTTGGTCCTGTGGGGGTTTTCAGGGCCCCCGAACGCATTGGTCTTGGATAGGAAAAAATAAATAAAATAGAGCCAAGTGAAAATAGTATTTGTAGTGCCTTAGTGTTGCTTGTAAAAAAGGTTGCTGCCAGCCACAGATCTAATATCCTGAACACTCAGCTTTACTCAGTGCTGTGATTCCACCATTTCAAAACATCATCTCGCAGCCAGCAGCCTCTTGGACGGCTGCTCTGCAACACGTCCTCGGGGCCCTGGAAGTCGACCGGGCGTCTGCCTGCATTGGCTCCTGGACGTAAAAAAAATACTTCTGGCATGAGTTTTTAAATATTTTTTTTATGATAAACTGGGACGTGGTTCAAGTTGTGTGTGGACAGTTGCCAGACCGTTGCTGTAGCCAATATTTCTTACTGTCCTTGTCGGCGTGTGGGCTCAGAGGAGACTTTAATGATCAGGAACGGTGAACTGACCCTGAAATATCTCAAGGGGAGAAGATGCTGCGACTAAGAGCATTTGACTAAAAGCTTCAGTGCTTTTTATTTCTGCACTATCTTGGTTAGCATAAAATCCCCAATCCCCTTTTATTAAATTAAATGAAAGATTTGAGATTGGACTGGAGCTTTGGTCAATTTAGAGAAATTTCAAGCTGCATTTTCTTTTTTTTAGAGAAGACATGGGTGTTTTTTTATTTTTTTTATATACTGTATATATATATATATATATATCACTATTATATTTTCTGTTACTCAAAATTCAATATTTCAAAATTTATTCTACTTAAAAAAAAACTTCATGTTAGGGACACATTGCTGGTTATTTTGGAAGCGTTTCATAGTGTCATTTTAACACTTTTACTTTTTTTTTTGTTCCCCTTTGGGTCCAGACCACAGAGCCGGTGTGGCCCCTCTCTTTGAGGCCCAGCTGGGTCTAAAGGTTCCTGATATGGTGTTCACTCCCTCTCTGGACTTGGGGTGTGGAGACAGTTTCTTTGAGCTGGTGGAGAGCCTGGTCAACGATGTGTTCAGGATCTCATCGCTGGTCCCACGCCTCGCTCCGCACAGCCAGTTCCCAAACTACCAGGTTCCACAAGATCCACAATAAATATCTTCTCACCTCCATAAAAAATATTCTAAATCACAGTAAAAAAAACAAAAAACTGTGCCCTCAGGCGGACATGGAGGACATGGCCGATCTGGCCGACATGCGTCATCTCCTCATGGAGCGCGTGCAGGTCGTCATGACGACGTGCTGCGAGTTTCGTAACACGCTGGAGCGTTACAGCTACCTGTACGTGGACGATCGCAGGGAGTTCATGCGTCACTTCCTGCTGTACGGCCACGTTCCCAACAGCCAGGAGGTGGAGGTCAACGATGGAGTCCCAGAGAGGCCCCCGACCCTGGACCACTTCAGGGAGCAGGTGGACGGGTGGGTATTCCTCCAGACCACAATATACATATCATTTACATATACATTTTATTCCCCCACTTCTAAAAGGCCTGATTAGGATTTAATGATAATGGCGATGATGACGTTTTTTATTTTATTTCAAATGTAAAAAAATATATATTTAAAGTGCATAAATACTTATTTTTATCCCTTTTTAACTATTTTAACTACTATATTTATATCTATTTACGATTTATTATTTACACAACCCCTATTCTATTCCTTTTATCTACAATAATCTGTTCTAATTTACAAAAAAATAAAAAATAAATTGCATCGATCCAATTTTTAAGAACAACCCAAAATATTTTTTAACAAGGAATAAAATAATAATAATCTCTAATCTGTTCTGTAGGTATGAGAAGATCTACGAGGAGGTGCACGCTCTGGAGACGGTGCATTTGTTCCACGGGTGGATGAGGGTGGACGGTCGCAGCATGAAGAGCGCTCTGCTCAACATCGTCAAAAAGTGGAGCTTCATGTTCAAACAGCACCTGATCGACCACGTGACCAGCAGGTGATGCATTTAAAAAAAAAAACAAAAAAAACATGCAATGTACATATCTTGACATTTATAATACAGGCTTTGAATATTGTTCCACCATCCCCAGTTTATCGGATCTGGAGACGTTTATCCGTGTGGCGGAGGCCGGCCTGGGCCAGCAGGTGGAGGAGGGTGACTACGGTGGCCTGGTGGGGGTCATGGGTCACCTGTTGGCGGTGAAGGAAAGACAGAACACCACAGATTCCATGTTTGAGCCTCTGCAACAAACCATCGGCCTGCTGAAGGTGTACGAGCAGGAGCTGCCTGATGTGGTCTACAAACAGTTAGAGGCGAGGACTGATGTGCAGCCATTTCCCATTTCTTTCAGCAGCGCGGATTCTTTTTTTTTCGTTAGATTTCTGCTCAGACGGAGCCATTTTTTAGGCCCCGTTTCTTTTCCGTCTTCCATCTCTGTTCCCGGCTTTTGGCTTCATCATCCATCGCTGCCACCCTCCTCCCGATTTCTTCTTCTTTTTTTGTACCTCCGTCTCTCTAATCTTATCTGTCCATCTGCAGGAGTTGCCAGAGAAGTGGAACAATGTGAGGAAACAGGCGGTGTTGGTCAAACAGCAGGTGGCTCCGCTGCAGGCCATCGAGGTGACCGGTCTGCGGCGCAAATGTGCTTCGTTTGATGTGGAGCAACACACGTTCAGGGAGCACTTCCGCAACAAGGGGCCCTTCAGGTAAAAAAAACAACTCTTTATGCTTTAGAAAAATTAAAAAAAAAACTATTTATATATATAGATATATATATAGATGGATAGATAGATAGATAGATAGACAAAGCATTATAAGAATATAACACTCGTTTATAACAGTAATTATTTTTGATTATTTTACTAATATCATATTTCTTTAAGTTGATTGGCTTATTTAAGTTCTCAGCAGTTATGGGTCAAATAATCATTCATCAATGTTTCCACGTCTCATTAAATGAAGTCATTTAATTTATTTTTGCGCAAATTAAGGCCCATTAAAAGTCATAAACTGTAATTAAATATTGAACATAGTTGGGAAAGAAAAAGCTAAATTACCGATTTATTTTGAGTATATAAACATTAAATACCTTCGACCAGGAACTATGTGTATGAGACTGACGAGCACGCGCGACTGTGCACGTCGGAGCAATACTGCCGTAACACAGGATGTTCAAACAGCCGCGGTGTTGTTGGAGTGAAACGGGAGAGACAGGGGGCAAAAAAGTCAGAAAAAATGGAAAAAAATATAATAATAATCCAACCAAAGTGGTTAAGAGAGGAGAATATTTTAGGGAATCCGTTGACGATAAAACTTCGGAAGTCCTCCGGTGTCCGAACGCCACTGAATCGTCCAATGAAGGTGTTTCCGGTTTTCCTAAAATGTGCAAGGCAATATATTTTCGATGCTAAGCTTAGCAAAAACATAACATGTTTGGCTGTTTGTTGTTTTTGGGATTTATGTAATCAGTTTTGAAATATATGCAAATTCGTTTTAAGAAAGAAAGGTTTATTTAAATTAATTTGGATTTTATCATTTATAACTAGGCTTTAAAAAAGGCCCTATAGTTTCTGACATGGCATTTATATTTGAAATGAAATGATACATTTTTGTTCTATGAAATACATAGAACATCAAGGAATCGGTCAGTGAATGCAACATCTTTGTGTATCGTTTTCTGACTCACTAATGTCAGGGAGAAGCCTTTTTGGATTTAGAAATGTCACCTTGCCTCGTCTTCTCACCGGAGGTTACAGGGAAGCGTTATCTCGCGGGCTCTCGCATCCGACAAGGCTAATTGAATCTTTTGCATAACGATAATTAATTCATAGGTAGAGATGCTTCGCCACAATGTCTAATTGTCAGATTAGTTGTGTGTGTAATTGGTCTCTTAATAACCTGGTGATTATTTTCCCATTAATGTCACGGAAGTCATTGTTAATTGTCGCAGTGTGCAGTTAGGTCTGGTTACACCGAAACCCAGCCCGGCTTGGCAATGCCGCAGCCTTTCATCACCCAAACACACACACACACACACACACAGCCTGATTTGTGCAAATGTGTGTGCGTGTGCGCTCGTGCATCCGTCCAGGTTTGACAGTGGGAGCCCCTACCAGATGTTGGACGCGTTCCACTGGCAGATCCAGGAGCGGGAGGCGGTGATGGCCTCCCTGGTGGAGTCTGCCAGCCTGTTCGAGGTCACCGTCTCCGAGTACAAACAGCTCCGACAATGCAGGTAAAAATATATAAATATATAAAAATATGATTCCAGAGTATAGTCCCCCTTAAATCCACTTTCTGATCTGTCCCTCGAGGCGTGAGGTGGTCCTGCTGAAGGAGCTGTGGGACATGATCGGCGTGGTGGAGTCCAGCATGGCGGCGTGGAGGACCACTCCCTGGAGAGAGGTCCAGGTGGAGGACATGGACCTGGAGTGCAAACGCTTCACCAAAGATATAAGAAGTCTGGATAAAGAGGTGCGAGGGGGCGGGACCTCAGGATATTGTGAAACGATATACTCACATACTGTATTTCTACCCTTTAAAGCCCCTTATTTATTGGAGTTCATCTCTGGAGTGTCAATGAAATGAAAATCCCTAATTAGCTGCTTCTAGGTCCACCCAGAGTCCTTTGCAGTGATTTTCTGGCCTTGCTCTCCTGTCCAGGTCAGGGCGTGGGAGGCCTACGCAGGATTGGACGGCAGGGTGAAGAACCTTCTCGTCTCCCTCCGGGCCGTGGCCGAGCTCCAGAACCCGGCCATACGCGCCCGGCACTGGCACCAGCTGATGGCTGCCACCGGAGTCCGCTTCACCATGGACCAGGTTTCACAGTTGATTCCTAAACTCGAGCAAACCAGAGTTTTTTTTTTTTTGCTTTTGGCCATTTCCCATCTTTTTCATATTATTGCTACATTTTTTTGGTTCACTTTGCAGCTATTTTTAATATTTGAGATGAGCAGCTACGTTAATGCTGTGCCACTTATTTTAGGGACACATGAGCAGTTATCTCCAGTGATATCATTATTTCCTTCACTTGCTCCATTTCAAAGATGGAGAAAAGAGAGAGAGAGGACAAGTACTTTTAAAACTCCCTTATATGGCTTCCAATACATGAAAAAAACTCTTCATCACTCATCCGTGGGATTATTATGGGATGCGCCATGTTTATACTAAACATTAGCTCAAGCGGCTGCAGAGCCGTGAACTTTCATTTGAATGCCTAGTTATGGAGGATTTTTATGACGGTGCTCGTTCCTTAAACTGAAACCAGCTGTAATATTTTACTGATATGATCATATACATTTTTTTTTTTTTTTTTTTTTCTGCGAGCAGGACACGACGCTGGCCGACCTGCTGCAGCTCAACCTGCACTGCTTCGAGGAGGAGGTGAGGGGCATCGTGGACAAGGCCGTTAAAGAGATGGGGATGGAGAAGGTCCTCTCTGAACTCAACTCCACGTGGACGGGTACGAGAAGAAAAAAACCCTTTTCAGGTGACTGATGAGTTTCCCGATTCGGTCGGCTTGAGAGCATATGAATCCCAATCCCACCAGGCATGCAGTTCCAGTATGAGCCCCACCACCGCACCCAGGTGCCTCTGCTGCGCTCCGACGAGGAGCTCATCGAGACGCTGGAGGACAACCAGGTGCAGCTGCAGAACCTCATGTCCTCCAAGCACATCGCCCACTTCCTGGACGAGGTGTCGTCCTGGCAGAGCAAGCTGTCCGTGGCCGACTCCGTCCTCTCCATCTGGTTCGAGGTGCAGAGGACCTGGACCCACCTGGAGAGCATCTTCATCGGGTCCGCCGACATCCGCTCGCAGCTGCCCGAGGTCAGCGTCACTCAATATTCTCATCTCCGTGCACGCGGTTAATTACAGCTCTATATTTCAGGTGTAGGTTCAGCGGGAAAGCTCGTGTGCATGCACACCTTCCTTGGTTATGAGCCCAGATTGTGTGATTTTTTTTTTTTTTTTATTAGGAATACAGTAATTAGCCCTATGCTCCCGGTTTAGTAGCTGAGATCTCAGGACTTGTTTTAATTGCTCCCGTGATGTTCCCGAGATGTGCTTAACCCAGATGTTTGCCATTAAACCTGTGATTTTTATTTATCTCAATGTTTTTATCTCTCCTCTGGGAACTTAAATCCTCTGCAGGACTCGAAACGCTTTGAGGGGATTGATTCCGATTTCAAAGAGCTGGCAAACGCCGTGCATCAAACGCCCAACGTGGTGG
This sequence comes from Colistium nudipinnis, assembly GCA_016785305.1. NCBI lineage: Eukaryota > Metazoa > Chordata > Actinopteri > Pleuronectiformes > Rhombosoleidae > Colistium > Colistium nudipinnis. Next base: position 6,463 of record JAFBJU010000841.1, read on the forward strand.
AGGCCACAAATAAACCAGGACTGTTTGTGAAACTGGAGGACATGCAGAGCAGGTAATGGGCTCTTTACTGTCAGTGCTGTGTGTCACACCGCAGACACACACACACACACCCACACACACACATTCAACTGACTGTGTGTCCACAGGCTGTCTCTATGTGAAAAAGCCCTGGCAGAGTACCTGGACACCAAGCGTCTGGCCTTCCCCAGATTCTACTTCATCTCCTCGGCTGATCTGCTGGACATCCTGTCTAACGGGACCAACCCACACCAGGTGACTTCACTCCTTTCCGCCGGAGGGGCTCGCATCAAATTTCACGCTTCACTGGCTTCACAGTGAGATGGAGAAAAAAAAAAAGAAAATCATTGCAGTCTCTCTATGCGGCATTTTGCACAACTTTCTCTGAGCCAGTGTTTGTGAAAAAATCAGGTTTCATTGCACCATTTCAGCTTCTTTAGCAAAAAAAAAAAAGGGCTGTAGGATTTTCTTGTAGTTCCCTCTGTGGCCACACGGGGGCACTGTTGCGCATAGTTTTGCAGCCTGCACCAGCCTCCCCTCACCAGGACATTGTCTTTATGCATTCTCCGCTCACAGAAATAAATCATTGTTAAGCACAACTTGCCACGGAATCTCTTTAAGAGGAAGTTAGCGGGCGTGCGGCACAACATGGGTCCTGCCCTTCTATTAACAACCCTGAAGAAGAAAAAAAAACACACACACACACTAATGAAATGTTATTTATTTGTGCAGCGGCGGGAAAGCAAATTCCAGTCTCACCGTGAGCCGAGTGCAAATGGAAAGCAGGAGCTTAACGTGTGTGTGTGTGTGTGTGTGTTTGCTCAGGTCCAGAAACATCTGTCCAAGCTGTTTGACAACATGGCCAGGATGCGGTTTGAAGCGGACGGCCAGGACAATGCGTCCAAGACCGCACTGGGCATGTACAGCAAAGAGGACGAGTACGTCCCCTTCAATCAGAGCTGCGACTGCTCTGGACAGGTCCCGTCTCTTTTTTTTCTCCCAAACCCCGTGGTGCCATATCTTCCCATCAGGTATTATCTTTGTCTTCATTAGAGTCGGGGTTTGCTGACAGCAGCACTAGGGCCGCAGATGAACGTAATTGATGGGGGAAAATTCACTTACCTGCCCTCCCTGTGTAATGGAAAGACACTGAGGGGAAATATATCGCAGATACAGATATCATAACCCCACAATAAAGGAGACAAAATGAAATTTACTCTGTCATTGCCCCTTGGGATTTTTTTTTTTTGCATATCAAAGTCCATAAACCCATTAATGTTTCATTACATCCCATAGTAGTTGCCTGACTCCACATCCACTCTAATGCCTAGTAATGACCTCATTAGGGTCCATTGATAAGAGCCCCATTGGTGGTTCCACATTTACATTTGTAGTCATGGGCCTGTTTTCTTGGTTTCTGACCTGTGTGTGTGTATCAGGTGGAGGTGTGGTTGAACCGGGTGCTGGACACCATGCGCTCCACCGTCCGCCACGAGATGACCGAGGGGGTGGCGGCCTACGAGGACAAACCCAGAGAGCAGTGGCTGTTGGACTATCCAGCTCAGGTGAACGCAGGTTTAACTCAACATCTGGCGGGTTCATTTGTGGAGCTTCAAGATTGCCAATGAACCAATCACAGTGTCCTGCACAAATCCGCCACTCGTCTGTTTCTGAGCCACTACAGGCACCAAGTATGAAAGAGTTGAAGTGGGTGTGATGCTCAGATACAGTAAATCCACTTTCTGTTCTCAAAGCTTCTTTGTCAAAAGAAGAGTGACTAAACTCAAAGATGTGAACATGGAAAAAAAAAAACATACAACAAACGTATTAAACCATAAACTGACATTTGACCAGTTATTAAAAAATGTAGAAAACAGTCACGGAGACACTGATATGTTGGGAGGTAAAAAAAAAAATATATATATATATGACCAAGTTATTGTTAATGCTTTTTCTATTATTGTTAGGTCAATAATAATAATAATAACAACAATAATAATAATAATAATTATTATTATTATTATTATTATTATTATTATTATTATTATTATTATTATTATAAAAAAAACATAAATGCTTTTCTGCAAATCGTAAAGAATGGACCCCCCGGTAAAATCAGTGATAAAATAAATGTATATTTTATTTATGATTGTATATTAATATCTTTACCAAATACATCACCACTCTTTAATGCCTCATCTTAGTCTGAAGTGGACTTTTATTTAACGCCTCCTTCTTCTCCTCCTCTTCCTCCTCCTCCTCTGTCTGCATATATAAAATCTCCTAATTATGAGGTAGAGGAAGTCTGTAGCCCGAGGGGAACCACTCAGGCTAAAGTATATATACATAAAGCATTCAGCTGCTGCTCTGGAAAATATCACGTGTGCGAGCGTGGTCATAAAATAAAGTGACATAAATGTACATGTTAACCTGTTTTATCCTCTCTGGTGGGGGATGGTGGAGCTTTTAGGAAGAGAGTCGAGGGAGTGGTCTTCGGTTTCTAAATTACACCCTGAGACAGATTCATAGCCGGACCACATAAAAACCTTTTTCCTCGTCCCATGGTGCGTTTACACTCCTCAGCAAAATAACGGCCACCAGAGAACTTTGTATCTTCGCCCAAATCCAAAACTTGTTCCGAAGGCGACGGGTTGCCAGATTCGACGTATGAAACATGAGGGGGGATTTTTCTTCATTTTTTTTCTGGAGCCATATGCTTTGTTGGCGCAGTTTCGACATCTGGTCGCACATTTAAATGCAGTTTTAATTAGAATTGGCATAAAAGTCAATATCTAGAAAGAATATGGAGTATATTTAAATATCCATCTGTCTTTTTTTTTTTTCTTCTTCTTCTTCTCTCCCGCATTTCAGGTGGCTTTGACCTGCACTCAGATCTGGTGGACGTCCGACGTGGGCATGGCCTTCGGCCGGCTGGAGGAGGGCTACGACAACGCCCTGAGGGACTACTACAGGAAGCAGGTGACCCAGCTCAACACGCTCATCTCCATGCTGATTGGCCAGCTGACGCCGGGCGACCGGCAGAAGGTCATGACCATCTGCACCATCGACGTCCACGCCCGGGACGTGGTGGCCAAGATGATCGCTCAGAAGGTGAGAACCTAAAAAAAGAGAGTGGAGAAGCTGTGATTTATTTGATCTTCCGTTCTTTGTTTTTTTTGGCTTGTCAAATACATTTTGATTGATTGATTGATTGATCGCAGGTGGACAACTCGCAGGCCTTCGTGTGGCTGTCCCAGCTCCGACACTCCTGGAGCGAAACGGAGAGGCACTGCTTGGCCAACATCTGCGACGCCCAGTTCCTCTACTCCTACGAATACCTGGGCAACACGCCGCGCCTCGTCATCACGCCGCTCACCGACAGGTAAGCGCGCTCCACGCTTGGCGCCGTTTCGGAAACACGACACCGCCAAAGCGCCCGGTTCTGGAAGCTTCTCCTCTCTCCAGGTAGGTTCTTGATTCACCCACACCCACACGCGTGTGTTTCTGCTGCACGGCTGATAAAGTTTTTACAACACACACACACACACACACATGAATATACCTGCCTCGCTCCCCGAGCCCTCTGGCAGACTGTGCTTTTCCACGCTGACCGGTATTCCCTTTGAAGCCTGAACAAAGCCGGAACAATGAGGCTTTGATGGCTGGAATCAGCCAGCCTCCACCATATGGTCCGTGCCCGGGCCGCGGCCCGCCTTTTACATTTTTTTTTCCCCAACAATGGACCGTGGACCGAGGGGCATGGGTGTCAAATCCTTTAATCCGTGACTCGAGAAAAAAAAGAAACATGTTTGCTCCATGATAAGCTCACACTTCTGATTTTCTTTGAAAAAGAAAACTCGCTGCTGTGGAGTGAAAACTTGACACATCACAGAAAAATGTTCCAAATGTATCCATTTTTTTGAAGGCTCAATATATATCTATATAGATACATATTATAAATATTATGATATTTAGGAATTGTATTTATAACTATCGCTTTATTGACATATATGATTGAAGTCAATACATAGGACCTGGATGTAAACCCGCAGCTGACCTTTGACCCTTTGGATTGTAAACCTCATCGGTTTACATTGTTTTCTACGCTCTGCCATAATTAGCGTGAGAATGACCTTAACCGTTGACCTTTGTTCATCCGTGAGTCCAAGTTGAACGTCTGTGTCCAGAAGTGATTCCCCTTGAGGCGTGGCACCAGAAATAGGACAGCAGCACCAACAACTCATTTAAATGTAAAGGATATCAGAATTAGAAGGATCCTTTTTTGGGGTTATTTCTCCAAGTTTACTTTAGAAATTGGTCTCATGCCAGACAAGGAGCTTATCCGAACATTGAATACCATGGAAATATATTTGATAAACTGACCAATGAGGTTTAGAGGCTTACAGAGAGTGAAACAATATAGTGTGGCGTGATTGCAAGTGCTTGTTTTGCTGGAAGCTGGTTCTACCCTGTGTGTGTGTGTGTGTGTGTGTGTGTGTGTGTGTGTGTGTGTGTGTGTGTGTGTGTGTGTGTGTGTGTGTGTGTGTGTGTGTGTGTGTGTGCGTGTGTGCGCTTGTGTGTTCACTTTCTGCAGCCGTACAATTAGGCTCAAGGAATCACTTGTGCTAATCTATAACAGCAGGAGTGTTATCGGCGTAATGTTTTCGCCTTCGCTCGATACTTACTGCAGGAACTCGAAAGCTGCGCCATTATGCAAAATGGCAGGAATATTTTAACACCCGCACACGAACACACACACACACACACACACACACACACACGTACACCCACTGGGCGCAAGACAGAGAGGAGACAAATGAACGGCGAATGAGTCAGAGCGACAGACTGATGTATGGCGGTTGCTTCTTTTATTTTTTATTTTTTAAACCGCCTAATAAAACAAGTCACCTGGTCCCACTTGACGCCCCGTTTCGCTCCGCTCTCTGGTCTTTCTGTCTCTCCTTTATTTATTCCGCACGAGACGTGGTTCCTCCGGCCTCCTCCGCCAATGATTGTCGGGCTTTTTTGGGCCATAATTCAAGGGCGCGGTGATGAAGCACCGTTTGGCCCTGGTATCCTGATGATGCATCCGTATGCAGAAGGGATCATTTCTCTCTCTCTCTCTCTTTATGCTTTCCAATATTTGTTGGGGGTTCTTACCATTCATCATCCATTCACCAGCAGCTCATTAAAATCATTTGCTGTATTGATGACTTAAACCGTAGTGTTTATTGCCCCCGATCAATAAATGGCCTGATTGTGTCTCTCTCCCGTCACTTTTCAACGTCGTCGGTGAGGCTGCGGCTTTTAATTTTTTATTTATTTTTTTTTGAAGCTGGATGTTTGTTGGTTGTGACAGGTTCTGAGCGGGAGAAGCAATCAGTGGCGTCACTAATCAGCCCGGCGTGATAATCAGAGCGCAGGAGCAGATTATATTATCCCATAATGAGGTTATGTATGATGACGGGGCCGAGGCGACACCGAGACGTTGTTAGTGCTGGTTAGGAGACTCTTGTCACCTCGTTTTTTTTTATTTATTTTTTTCTTCCAGCCTGTGCGCTCGTTGTCGAGCAGCCAGATCAAAATGAAATGCTATTCTATTGTGTGTTCATTAAAAGTCAATTTGGGGAAATCTGCAAGGAAGCAACTTGCTGTAACGATGTGGATTCTGGAGTCCTTTCACAGCTGGCTTAAAAGTTTGAATCCTTGCCTCTCGTGAAAATATATACATATATTATTGTTATTATAGATTTCGTGTTATTTTTCGTCTTTTTATGGTCGTTAGATTTGGTGTAACTAGAAGAAGGACTGATGTGTGTGTACCCTTTAAGCGTTTATAAGCTGTTTGTGTGGCAACCTAAATGTTGATGTGCTAAATATTGCGTGTGTGTGTGTGTCTCTCCCTCCACCTTATTCAGATGCTACATCACCCTGACCCAGTCCCTCCACCTGACCATGAGTGGAGCCCCAGCCGGGCCGGCCGGCACCGGCAAGACCGAGACCACCAAAGACCTGGGCCGAGCCCTCGGCATCATGGTCTACGTCTTCAACTGCTCCGAGCAGATGGACTACAAGGTGAGCCCGTCCCTGTGTGTGTGGGTGTGGGTGTGGGTGGGTGTGTGTGTGTGTGTGTGTGTGTGTGTGTGTGTGTGTGTGTGTGTGTGT
>JAFBJU010000841.1:22748-57555 GCA_016785305.1 Colistium nudipinnis
TTGTCCTAAAAAATCGAATATATTGTCCTAAAAAATCGAATAAAATGCACCACCATAGCCCAGTTTTTAATTTTGCGACTTCTTTGATTTAACCACTAATGTATTATTGTTGTTATTATTATTATTATCATTATCATTATCATTATCATTATCATTATCATTATCATTATTATTATTATTATATATATTTTTTTTTTATTATTATTATTATTATTATTATTATTATTATTATTATTAGTAGTAGTAGTAGTAGTAATAATAGAATAATAATAATATAATACTAATTATTGTTGTTGTTATTATTTTAATAATAATTCTTCTTCTTATTATTATAAACAGTTTAAAAATACCACTAGGTGAAATTGCCCGTACTTTTTTCAACCCAGTGGCTTTTTTTTGTTTTTCTCGTGATGATGTCACGTAATCTTGTGTCCTTGTGGCTCAGGTTTAAGAAGATCATCCCCATCCCGGAGCAGAGTTTGGTGCAGATGTTGTGTTACCTGCTGGAATGTCTGCTCACTCCAGAGAACACTCCGGCAGACTGTAACAAGGAGCTTTACGAGCTCTACTTCGTCTTTGCTGCCGTCTGGGCCTTCGGGGGAGCCATGTTCCAGGACCAGGTACTGCGTGGCCCTGCGGCCATGTGAGGCGCTTACTAAGTGGTTGCATAAATAGAAAAAAATAAATAAAATAAAATAGAATGGCACGTAACTGAAACAGCTGAATAACCTCCACCTCCACCGCTTGTTAATTCCTAAAATGGGGTTTTGCACTTGCATTATGGGTACTGCTTGCATGACTCCTATGCAACTTAACTTTCTGCCTTAGTTGATGAAAGGTCATTTGAAATGAATTCCCAGTTAAAGAAATAGCTTTTTTCTCCCTCTCTTTTGAAAAGGCAGAGATCTCCATCTGATTCTCCGGATTCCCCCTCAGCTCCAGCTTCAGGAGCTGAATTTAAATGAGAGAGGAGAGCAGTTGCTAAGCAATCCTCCAGTTAGTGCCGTACAGTGAACGCGTCCATCTAAGTTATGGGATAAAACTGCCTCTCCCTTTGGTACAAATGTACTCCACTTTATTTTCCCATCACAAATGCATTTAAATGCTAAGTGGTTTTATTGACTGGAGAGTTGCTATGGTGGAAAAGAGGAGACAGGTACACGGAGTGTGGGGGAGGCAGGGGGAGCCAGGAGCTGCAGGTGATCAGGCTACTTCCCCGTCTGAATCGGACAGATGGATAGATGGACCTGCCGTCTCTCATTCTCTCCCCTTCAACTGTATCTCTATGTGGCTGCCAGTCATTTGTTCTCCGATTTGTATCCACACAAATCCATAGCTACTGGACAGAGTGGAGTATTGACCCCTGTGTGTGTGTGTGTGTGTGTGTGTGCTGTGTAGCTGGTGGACTACCGAGTGGAGTTCAGCAAGTGGTGGGTGGCGGAGTTCAAAACCATCAAGTTTCCCTCCCAGGGAACCGTGTTTGATTTCTACATCGACCCCGAGAGCAAGAAGTTTGAACCCTGGTCCAAAATGGTGCCCGCGTTCGAGATGGACGCAGATGCACCGCTCCAGGTACCCAAAAAACGAATATATAGATGTATGCATATATTATTATTTTCATGTATTATTCTTATTATTATAAATAATCCAAAAATCGAATAATCATTTCCTCACAGACTTAAAGTGCATGCTGCTGCACTGGTTAATACTTGTGTGTTTGTGTGTGTACGCTGTGTGTGTGTGTGTGTGTGTGTGTGTTGAGCAGCTGCAGTGTGCAGCTGTGTGCAGTGATACAGCTGTGTGATAAATCCACTGCGTGGATGCCTGTCCAGCCACCAAACAACACACTGACAAAGTTAGCAGCTTGAGATCCATTTATATTCTCCCTGGAGTCGGTGGTGGAGACGAGCAGCGGTTTATAACAAGTTTGAAAATGCAAAAAAAAAAAAAAAAAAAAAGCTCCGACCCTGAAATGAATATTAATGCTTTTATGCGTGCTGGATGTGCACCTAGACAATAGTTTGTTCATTTATTTTAAGACATTACCAACTTTAATAATAAAATGTCAGATGTGGTTTTTAGTTGATTTTCGCTAATGATTATTATATTGTGATTTATGTTATTATTATATCATAGTATTGCAGCTTAAAGTCCTTCAGACGTACTCCAATATAAGCATAATCAAAATTATTGATTGCATTGAGAATATCGCCGATCTGTGCCTACCCAGAAGAGATGAATTGCATTTTTAAATAAACAAATTTGACAGTTTGGCTTTTTGCGCTAATTAGTACCTGATTGATTGGGTGGAAAATATATGGCTGGATAATTTGTCAATTCTACGTCTGTATTTAAAAACAGCGTCATTTATCCAGCATTTTAATTATTCACAAGAAAAAAATAATTTAGAGACTCAGAAAATCCTCTATGACTATGATAGAGTGATATTTCTATGTGTGTGTGTGTGCGCAGGCGTGTCTGGTCCACACCACGGAGACCATCCGCGTGCGGTACTTCGTGGACCGGCTCCTGGAGCGCCGGCGTCCCGTCATGTTGGTCGGGAACGCCGGCACGGGGAAGTCCGTGCTGGTGGGAGACAAACTGGCATCGTTGGACGCAGAGAAATACATGATTAAAAACGTCCCCTTCAACTATTACACCACGTCTGCCATGCTCCAAGGTAATTTCGGCAGGATTCTTTATTTTTTATATTTTATTTACATTTATTATAATTTTTTCTACCTCAAGCTCCATATATTAAAAGTACATTGAATTTTTATTTATTTTGAAAGAATTCCAAAATGAAACATTTTGGGGAGATTTTTTGCCTCTCCTACAAGGTTTTTTTTTTTTACATGATCTACTCCACTGAATCCTCCATTTCTCATGCTCTCTCTCCCTTTTCTTTTTTTTTTTCTCCCCATCTGCTCCGTCACCCCTCTCCCACGCAGCCGTGTTGGAGAAGCCCCTGGAGAAGAAGGCGGGACGCAACTACGGGCCACCGGGCAGCCGCAGACTGGTCTACTTCATCGACGACATGAACATGCCCGAGGTGGACGCCTACGGCACGGTGCAGCCTCACACTCTCATTCGCCAGCACGTGGACTACAACCACTGGTACGGCGTGCACACGGGCACATTGGCACACGCGTGAGCTAAATCACACGTGCCGTTGATGGCAATCATAATATTATTCCGAGACCGTTTCTTCACGGGTGAATGGCTGGCTCGACTTTTAATTGCTTTGATGACCGACAGTTTCCAGACGCTTTCTGCATGAATTAACATATATTAGCATCATTCAGATAATTGAGTGCCAGCAGCTGATGGGTCTAAAAAAACCAAATCCTCATCAATTCGCACCGACGAGGGGTTTTTGAGTTGGTATTCACGCAAAGCCGCGCTTCACCATCAAGGCGTCAAAACTAACACCAGCGTCAAAAGGTCAAAGGTGAGGCCGGCGTGGTGGGATGCTGCTTGGAAAAAAATCAAAAGGAAATAAATAAAGGATTCTGACGCTGGTGTCTGTGAACACGGTTCCACTGCGTCGGGCCCAGGACGCCCCGGCTCAGACACGCTCAGCCCATTACAGATATATAGTCTGGGAGGACTTCAGGTATGAAATTGAGAGGAAGGAGGATGCAACCGAGCCACGCCGGCTTAGGAAGCCTGGGGGGGCCGGGGGGAGGGGGGGAGGAGGGAGGGCGTGCATACAAGGCTGTTAAATAATCATTTGTGTGTTTGTTTGTGTGTGTGTACTGTCAGGTATGACCGTAATAAACTGCTTCTGAAGGAAATACACAGCGTGCAGTACGTGTCCTGCATGAACCCCACAGCTGGCAGCTTCACCATCAATCCACGACTGCAGGTAGGCGCGCGCACACACACACGCACACACACGCACACTTCTGAGCTTACCTCTGCACACACTATAGAAAGTCTTTATGCCGGACTCCTATTATTTATTTATTTTTAGACGTCATTTTTCGCTTCTCTGCCTCTTTCTCTAATTTTATAATTTATTTGGATCATATTTTCTGACCCCCCCCTATTGATTGTCTGCATTTTGAGTGTTTTTTTGGGGTTCTGTTTATGCGTGGGTCCAGGCGTTCATGCCGAGAGGATTCGTTTTTCTGACTCAAAGTTAATTGCACCGTGTCTGGGAATTATAAGTCACCATTTAGGAAAATTGCATTCAATCCCCTTATGGTGGTGGCGGCGCTCGCCAGTGGCTTATTTATTTGTCTGGGCGATATCCGACGTTTAGTAAAGTAAAATGGAAGAAAAAAAAAAAAAACGCAAATTGCATTTTCATAGAGCGATTGGAACACGTGGACACAGGAGGAGGTGAAAATGACCCCAAAAATGCACGTTTCATTTATTTGTATTTTTTTTCCTCTTCCTGCGTGCCCAGCGTCACTTCTCCGTCTTCGCTCTGTCGTTTCCTGGAGCCGAGGCCCTGAGCACCATCTACACCTCCATCCTGTCCCAGCACCTGAGGGGGGAGGGCTTCAGCTCCGCCCTGCAGAAGAGCTGCAGCACCCTGGTCCAGCTGGCCCTGGCCCTGCACCAGCGCATCTCCACCTCCTTCCTCCCCACCGCCGTCAAGTTCCACTACATCTTCAACCTCAGAGACCTCTCCAACATCTTCCAGGTCGTTTTTTTTATTTTTATTATTATTTATTTATTATATTTTCTTTTAAATCGAATAAGGTCAGAAGTTGTCTGGAAGAAGTTGATCCTCGCTCACTTTTTCCATCTCAAACTCAAAAGAGTTTCTTCTCTCTCTCTCTCTCTCTCTCTCTCTCTCTCTCTCTTCTCTCTCTCTCTCTCTCTCTCTCTCTCTCTCTCTCTCTCTCTCTCTCTCTCTCTCGCCCTCCCGTGTGGAAAGAGCCAGGCTTCTGTCACTAATTTCTCATCTAAATGATTATTGATTTAAGAGCCGAGTCTGAAGAGCCAGAAATAGGGGCCTAAGTCTAACAAAAAAAAAAATGGATTTGCACTTCCACGGGTGTTAGTGATGATTTAATGTATTTAAATGAATATAATATCTGAGCACGGAGGCTGTCGGGGGAGACGCTTTTGGGGCAATTTTTGTCCGTCAGAATCCTCCACGGTTTCACGGAGGCCAGGCTCTCTCTCATTTAACTCCACTCCACTGTAATAATTAATGCTTAAAGCCACTCAGCTGTGGGAACTTCATTTTTTATAAATCCATCTCGGAGTTGACTGTTTTTTTTTTAACTATACTATATATATATATATATATATGACCATTTGCTGGTGCTATATCTTCTCAATATGATTTTTTATCATTTTGTGATTATGAATGGATTTTTAAGCATTTTATAACGAGATGCACTGTAGCAGATTTAATTAAGCCCCGATGACCCTGAGATTGACCTTTTTAGGAACTTTATTAACATTAACAAAAAAAAGGACGTTCATAAAGTCTGCAGAGTTTGGCCACAGCCTCACACTCTGAGTTAAAAGGGATTATTCCACCTGTTTTGTCAAAGTCATTTTTTTTTTTTTTTGAAGCGCCGCGTAGCTGGACGTCCAATAACCGCCGAGTGTGAAAAGCTTTTTGTTCCTTTGGAGAGATTGTGAAGAAAAAGGCAGAAAGAACGGGAACTGGTGGAGTTTGTTTGAAGTTTTTTTTTTTTCCGGGAGGAGGCGAGCGTCCTCACAGATCCGTCTCGGCTGTAATCTCCCAGCATGCCTCTGTGCTTTTTGCACCCTCAGAAGTTGGGGGAAAGTATTTGGCGTGACAGTACAAGTGCTTCCCTCTAATTTCCAGCATGAGACCCCTAAATAGTTGTCACTCAGAGTTTCCCGGCTCCCCGTCTCAGATGTTGGCCTCCGCTGAAATAATTGGGGGCACTTTGTCTGTGATTCACTTTGTTTTTGTTTTTTTTTGTTTTTTTTCCGACTTGGAGAACTTGGGAGAGGCAGCCAAAGGTAACCGTCTCGTTATGATCGTCTCTAATGAGGCTCGGAGTCTCCTGTGTGTTTGCAGCACTCCTTGTGAAGATGTTGGTTTTTTTTTTGTTTAATGTGACAGGTCCAGAAACTCTCCCAGGGCTTCGTTTCTGTCCCGAGTATTTTTAGTGTAATTTGCTGAGAAAAATCTCAGGTTAAAGTTTTCTTTGGTGGAACGGGTAGTAATAATGAAATCCTTTCTTTTCTTATTTTTCTCAACTTTTGTCCCTTTATTAGTCCCCGATCCCTCACTTCCTCTCTCAGAGCGTCTTTCTCTGAGTCTTCTCCTTCTCCAATCTCCTCCTCCTCCTCCTCCTCCTGCACGCATCAGACCCCGTGGATGTTCAATGAGACGCGCTATGCGGCGTGCACAGTCACAATCGGGGTCTACACAAACAGATGGGGAGTAGTTGTCATGGAGGTCTGCGTTCCAGTGCTCATCCTCAGCCGTGACCAGCGGCCGGCTCTGTGGGCCCTGTCTGCCCCCCCACCACGTCAGCCTAAATGAGCTGGCGCTCGGGAGACGAGGAGGAGGAGGAGGAGGAGGAGGAGGTGGGGGGGTGCGGGGGCTGGACAGAGTGAAAAGACGAGGACACGAGACTCACGGTGCCATGAGACACTGAGGCTGAACTGTACTGACTGCACAATATGTCTGTATGATGTTGACTGGAGAGTCGGGGGGAGGAGGAGGAGGAGGAGGAGGAGGCGCGCAGGGGGGGGGTTGTTTGGTGCTCAGAGTAGCTGTCAGGCTGCGGAGGGGAGAGCGTGTCCACCGCTGTCTGACAGATACATGCCGACACACAACTCTGAGCTGAACAAAGCAACGAAAGAGCCCGGGACAGAGAGGAGGAGGAGGAGGAGGAGAGGGGGGTGGGGGGGGCGGACGAGGAGAAAGTTTCTCCTCGTCTCAGTTTGTTCCTGCGTCGCTGTTTCCTCCATTAAGACGTTCGACAGCGACGCCTGGAGTGCCATCGTTATTTACAGAATGCCATATGGTGTTTTTGTCTTGCTCAGGCACACGTTGACCAAAAAAAAAAAAAAGAAAAGAAAAGGAAAATAATAATAATAACAATTCACGGTGGCATGATTGACACCATTAAGCAAAAAAAACGAGTAGAAAAAGAGGTCTATTAAAAGAAAAAGGTCCTTCACACACACACACACACAGGGAAAATAACATCTTGACTTTTGTAGAGGGATGAGTTTTAAATCTTCAGCGCGCGCACACACACACACACACACACACACACACCTCCCATCTGCGCCATTACACAGTGGATTAAACAAACCAATTGTCACGTCTCCTCCCCCTCCGGAGATGCCTCTGTTGATTGGAATAAGTTGTGTAGCTGGAAACCCACAAACATCTGTCCGGCTCCTCGTCCTCCAAAGAGGAACACACACACACACACACACACCCCCTGGACACCTGTCCGTCTCTGTCCTAATCCCCGTCATACGCCCTGTTATCGCACGCGTTTTCTTTTTTAAATCCCAGCGCCTGGTCCCGAAATTTGTCTCTTTCCGACCAAATAAAAAACGATTCAAATGAACGAATAAAATACTGCTCTATATAAAAGAATATTTCCATAGATGACATTTTTTATTTATTTTTCGTTCCTAATATTGAATTCATTTCTCCCATCTGAGACCGGCCCGCAGAAGTTATCGGCACATGCAGCGTCACGTCTGGAAGAAAATCGGTGTCTTTCTTTGACACACCTACTAACAACAGGCCCACTCAATATCCAATCGATTCCCCCGGAGTGACTGCTGTGGTGTGTGTGTGTGTGTGTGTGTGTGGGTGTGGGTGTGGGTGTGTGTGTGTGTGTTTCCCTCCTCATCTTAAAGTGTAAATGGAGCTAAATCAGCCTCTGGAATGAAAGTCTAATCCTCTCTCTCTCTCCTCCCGGTGCACAGGGCGTCCTCTTCTGCACCGGCGAGTGCCTGAAAGCCCCCCCGGACCTCCTGAAAATCTACCTGCACGAGTGCAACCGGGTCTACAGGGACAAGCTGCTGGAGGAGCAGGACTTCCAGGCCTTTGATAAGCTGCAGGCGGACACAGTGAGAAAGTTCTACGAGGTGAGAGTTTTTTTTTTTGTTTTTTTTTTTTATCCAAGTTCAGCGGAGGAAGACGAAAGTGGGAGCAGGAGGAGGAGGAGGAGGAGGAGGAGGAGGAAATCATTAGGGCTGCCCTGCTCTGTGTCTGGTGCTGGACAGCAGTGGTCAACACAGCGAGGAGGAAAAAAAAAAAAAAAAGAGCAAAGGAGAAAAAGAGAATGTTTTTGGGGGTGAAGGGATGGGATGGAGGGCCAGGCGAGAGTTCGAGAGAATATTAATCAGTGTGTGTGTGTGGGGGGGGGGGGGGGGGGGTGGCTCGGGGGGGGGGGGGGGGGGGGTCTGGCTGTCAGGGTCTGCGCTGTCAGCCCCAGCAAATTGGAAAACATTTTAATGGTTTTTCTGTCCACTGCTCCCCCTCACTTCCCTCTCTGGCTCTATTGCATGCACACTAGTCACGCCACAGCCAGGAACCTGACAAGTGTATGTGTACACGCACCCACAGAGAGAGAGAGAGAGAGAGAGAGAGAGAGAGAAAGAGAGAGTAATCCTTCCCACTGCCGAGAATATTTGATCCCAAAACTGGCAACCTCTCTAAACGTGCTGCCCCCTGTGCCACAGAGCAATATGCGGCCTGTTTTCTTACAGGCACACAAGGACATCCTGGGAGATTGCATTTTTGTAGAGGAAGTGCTCGTGAAGCAATGAAGAGAAAAAAAAGACGGAGCTCTACTTGAAAAAAAATAAATAAAAAATCCCCCTTTATCATTTTTTTTTTCTCACTAAATCTCGCCAGTGAAATGTTCTGGGTCGCCCTTCTGCACCGCTGGGATACTCAGCTGTGTCCCTGTCCAGACTGTTCAGAGCTTCACACTGATGCCATGCTGGCAGGCGTGTGAGTGTGAGTGTGTGTGTGTCATGCGCGCGCGCGTGTGTGTCTCCTCCAGGACATGGACGACACTCTGGAGCGCAGCAGGGAGATGAACGTGTACTGCCACTTTGCCCGCGGCCTGGGCGAGGCCCGCTACCTGGCCGCCGAGTCCTGGAGCAGCCTGGGTGGAACCCTGCAGGAGGTTCTGGACGGCTACAACGAGCTCAACGCCACGCTCAACCTGGTGCTGTTCGAGGACGCCGTGGCTCACATGTGAGTGCATTTTCCCATCATGCATATCGACCTGTTTTTTTGGGGGGGGATTTTGGACAAAAGCAGAGACGGGTACATCTGCTCTGCAGTTACGCAGCAAAAAAAAAAAAAAAATCAAAGGAGATCTAAAATTGTGTTCAGGCCACCATCTTGTTTTATTTGTATTGAAATCAAAGAAATATTTTGAGGGATTTATTTTTTTTTTTAATTCTTTGTGTTGATGATGAAAAAAAACATCCGGCGATTGTTTGATGACTCAGATTCTTCTTCATCCGGTTCACCTCCCTCTACCCTTCTCTCTCTCTCTCTCTCTCTTTTCTCGTCCTCCTCCGCCCCCCGTCTACATCTCCACGCATAGCTGCCGTATAAACCGGATCCTGGAGTCTCCGCGGGGCAACGCGCTGCTGGTGGGAGTGGGCGGCAGCGGCAAGCAGAGTCTGACCCGATTGGCCGCCTTCATCTCCAACCTGGAGGTGTTCCAGATCACCTTGAGGAAAGGTTACGGCATCGCTGACCTCAAGGTTCGTGCAGTAATACACGGCAAAAAAAACACACACACACAAAGTGCAACAACTCAGGTTAAATAACGTTTCTACGATCCGTATCGCAGTGGCTTTTATTGGCGCAATGTACAAGGTACGCAGAAATGTTATAAAATAAAAATAAAATTAATATATACAATTAGGGTGACGAGGAAATATATATATATACGAGGCAAAAGTGCAAAATAAAATGCATTCAGTTTTTCAAATTTAAACACTAAGGTATATCGGAGGGAAATAGAGACATAATCCTCACAGAGAGATTCCGGTTTCAGACATCACTGCAAAAAAAATAAAATCTTCAGGCCTTTCTCAGCCTGATCTCATTATGCGTGTCACTCTCTCTCTCTCTCTCACCCAGAGTGACCTGGCATCCCTCTACATCAAAGCTGGCGTGAAGAACATTGGCACCGTCCTCCTCATGACCGATGGCCAAGTGGCAGACGAAAAGTTCCTGGTTCTGGTCAACGATCTGTTGGCATCGGGTAACAGCCGGCGCCGCTAATTACGTCGCACGTCGTGTTTTTGCAACAGTAAAAAAATTAATGCGGCTCTGGCTTTGAGCGGGCGACAAATTGCCGCACAACTCGTTCAAGCACAACACGTCCCCACCCTGAGGGATGGCAAGCACGCGGCTGTCGCTCAACATGTAGATTTATACTCACAGCGTTGTGAAATATGAGGGAGACATTATTCTCTGTATACTTATGTTAGGAGGAGAATCATTTGACAGTTACTCTTTACAAATAATAATAATAATAATAATAATAATAACAATAATAATAATAATAATAATGATGATGATGATGATAATAATGATAATAATAATAACAATAATAATAACAATAATAATAATCATCATCATCATCATCATCATAATAATCATAATACTAATAACAATAATAATAATAATAATAATAACAATAATAATAATAATAATAATGATGATGATGATGATAATAATGATAATAATAATAACAATAATAATAACAATAATAATAATCATCATCATCATCATCATAATAATCATAATAATACTAATAACAATAATAAAAATAACAATAATGATAATAATAACAATAATAATAATAATAATAATAATAATAATAACAATCACACTAATAATAATTATAATAATAATAATATACTCATATACATTGTATATATACGACAAACTCTACACTCATTCTGAATTATGAAGTTTTAAAGTGGTCATGCTCATGAGTTATCGTGTTATATTATTGACACTGTAAAATGACAGTATAACTATAATTCACAGTGAAATGCACTGATTTATTAAAGGGCCAACACCTCAAATCTAAAAAGTGCCCCCCTTTTACACAGTTAGCCTGTTAATTATTGGTATTTTTAGATATTCTGTTAATTTATTCGTGTTTAAATCAACATTTGGTCAAACAGTTTTTTTCTACTTTGTCACACTGACGAGATAAGAAAGTTTGAGAGAGAGAGGTCGCGCACACGTTCACTTTTCTTTAAACCAAAGACATTAAAGCAGATCATTTTATTTATTGATTTTTAATTTTTTTTTCCAGGAGAGATTCCCGACCTGTTCCCGGACGACGAGGTGGAGAACATCATCGGCAGCGTGAGGCCGGAGGTCCGTGCCGCGGGACTGATGGACACCAGAGAGAACTGCTGGAGGTTCTTTATCGACCGCGTACGCCGACAACTCAAGGTGAAGCGCAAAGAGGTCGTGTTTGCGCGCGCGTGTGTGCGTGTGCGCGCGCACGCACACACTGATCATCACAGAACAAGTTGTTTTCGGTGGTTTCCCCCTCGGGGAGGAGGAAAGTTTGCCATTAGTCGTCTCTCGTCTGCATTTGATCTCCATCCTCCGACTTAATATGACAATAACATGGCCGCTTCACGCGCTCAGTGACCAGACTCGGATAAACATCTGCCTTCATCATGAAGCCATCTCCCCAGACGTTTTTTTCTCTCTTTTTTTTTTTTGGTTCTCCATGACATGTCACAGAGAAGCGGCCGCTTAGTTTTTAGATTATCTCGCCCATTTGTCTCTCCCCCCTGGGGAGAGAGGGATTCCAGGGGGTTGCTTATCCTGTCGTGATTGTAGTGCGTCTATCCCCCCCATACACACACACACGCGCGCACACACGCGCGCACACACGCGCGCACACACACCACCCCCCACCTGTACCAGCTCCTCCGCAGGGATGGACAGTGAATAAATCAGGAGGGCGGTCCCCTCGGGCACGGGCTTCCAAAAAAGTGGGTTGGTCTCAAATGTGTGTGTCTGGTCGGAAAGATTCCGAATATTTTCCCATCTGAGAATGCTCCGCTTGTAACTTTTTGCAACGAGAAATGCCAAAAAATTAAGAATTAATTCATAGTATTAATGTCTGTCCCAGCTGGGACAGCTGGTGGGGGTCAGGGGGGCGCGCGTGGCTCTGGAGGTGACTTTACTGGGCCCAGGGATGATGGGTCCTGGCACAGGAAGTCTCAAAATGACCAAAATTGGCCCCGGACACGTACATCTTTTTTTTGTGTGTGTGTGTGCGTGTTTGTGTTAAATTGTAACAAAAGCAGTTTCAACAGACTGACAATTATTCAAAGAAGATTTAATTAAAAAGGAGGGGGGTAAATAAATGAGATCCACTGGGGACCCACAGCTCCACACACAAGTTAACAGCAATGTGCATTGGACAAGTTGTGTGTGTGTGTGTGTGTGTGGTTGGAACTTTGTGGTCCCTCTCGTTGTTGTGTGTGCGTTTCTGGAGCCCATTGTCGTCATCTGCCTCTTTGCCTTCCTGTGTGTTTTTCTTCTTCACTCTGATGCCACCGAGCATCTGGCTGAGCTTCTCGCGAGCCAGCTGTTCCTCTCCAGTCTGACGCCGCCCGCAGCTCCACATCCATCGTTTTAATCCACACACACACACACACACACACTCGCTGGGGGCTTTGTGTATTTAAGGATGGAGCTGCAAATTATTAATGAGGCTACGTTGTCACGTCTTCCCTCTTGACCACGGAGACGCAGGAGTCCCCAGGCCTCTGGTTTTCCCGTCCGTCTGCCTGCGCTTGACCTTTTGACCTCCTGGGTGTGTCCGCAGGTGGCGTTGTGTTTCTCTCCGGTGGGCAGCAAGCTGAGGGTCCGCAGCAGGAAGTTCCCGGCGGTGGTGAACTGCACGGCCATCGACTGGTTCCACGAGTGGCCGCAGGAGGCGCTGGAGTCGGTCAGCCGCAGGTTCCTGCAGGAGGTGGACAATATCCAAGTGAGAGTCACCGCGCGCACGCACGCACGCACACACACAAAAGTCAGGTTCCCGCTGTGTGAAAATATCATTTCAGACGTCAGCCACCGTGACACAGTGAATGTGATATTAATTTCCAGAGCGAGACCGGAAACCTCTCCAAAATTCAATTCCGAGCCTCAGGAAATAAAATCGGCGCTGCTGAATCTGCTTTAAATGTGCGTGTGCGTGTAATTCTCCTCCTCCCGCAGCCTGAGGTGAAGGAGTCGGTGAGCAAATTCATGGCCCACGTGCACATGAGCGTCAACCAGACGTCCAAGGAGTACCTGGCCAACGAGCGGCGCTACAACTACACCACGCCCAAGTCCTTCCTGGAGCAGATCACGCTGTACCGCAGCCTGCTGGGTAACAAGAGCAAGGAGCTGAGCGGCCGCATGGAGCGGCTGGAGAACGGGTTGCAGAAGCTCAGCAGCACCTCGGCTCAGGTACGCCCTCAACTGCAACCCCGGTTTCGAGTGATGAATATTTCATTCAACCTAATCTCACTTTCTGGAAAAAAAATAAAGTCTTAAAGTATTAAAGACAGGTTTGGATTAGTCCACCTATGTCCGCAATCAAAAAAAATAAATATATATATATATATTTGCAAATGTATTTTAAATATTTCAAAACTTTAGTTGTCATCCGTTTTTTCTAGAGAGAAAATAAAAGACAACATGAGTTTCTCAGCTGTTCCCACATCCTGTTTTTAGGATGCACATTTCTAATATATGTCGTATATTAGTATATATATATATATATGTGCTACAATCAATTTTTAAAAATCCAACTTATAAACCACACACGATAATAATAATAATCTCCGTCCTAAGTGACGGGTAAAAATGTACTTTGCATAAAACCACCTATTTTAATATTCCCCCCGCTGTGAGTTTCACCGATGCATCATTATCATTTTCTTTCCCAGATATCATTTTTCAATTTTATTTTTTGAATATTAACTGTCATACTGCAGCCTCGCCCCCCTTCCTTTACAATAGGCAGCTGTAGCAGTGAAATTAATTTGTCTGAGTATTGGCTGTACAGGTACAGCTTCTTCAAACACTGAGAGGTGAGTTTGTGCCCCTGCTCTCACAGCGCTGACCTTTTCTGGGGGGGACGGAGAGTCCAAAATTGCAGGAGGAGGTGGAAGCTTATTATCCGCTCGCCGCCGTTAACTTTTATTTAACCTCTCCTCCTCTGTCTGGGTAAAACAAGAGAGAAACCAGTGGTTTGCCGACCCGTCATTAGACAGGAAGCCACGGCAGTAATGAAAAAGGGGGATGGAGCTGTGAAAGGAGTAGTAATAATATTAAATGTAGTAGCAGTAGTACCTGTCGTGAGAGAAATCAGACTAATACTTCTAATAAAGGAGAACGAATACTGTCAGAATAGTTGGCAGTTAGTAAATAATGGTAGAACTGAATACTTGTTATTAGTAGTAGAGAAATAGTAGTAGTACTTGGTACTCTGTAGGATGCATTAGTACTGTAGTCAGACTATCATTAATAGTCGTAGTGACTGTAGTAATAGAAGTAATATTTGTGATAAAGTAGAAGTCATAGTACTATTTGCAGTCGTAGTGTCTCGTAGGTTTTAGTATATGCTGTATCCCTTTAATGTACCGCACATACAGTATTGTTGCTAAGCTACGGTATGGACGTGGAGCAGAAAAACAGCCGGTTGACTCCTTGTCCTTTTTTTTTTTTCCCCCCGCGTTTCGTGCGAGATGTTTAGTTGCCTGGGTTCATGTTTCCGTCTCTAATATCTCCGCTTTGTAATTCCGTGTTTACCATCGACACACATTTGCAGATGAGAGCCGCTCATGAATAATGTAACACCAGGTCTGTATGGGAGGCATGGGCCTCTAATTATAAATGCCGTACAAGGCTGCGCGAGGTAGCGCGCGCACACACACACACACCGTTTCACTCTTACACACCGGGCATGGCCGCCGATTTGCATAAACTTGCCCACACACAACCACCCGCGCAAAAATCACACATGCATAAATACCTCTGACGTCAGTGGCCTGTGCTGGTTCCCATATTGCCATCACTGTGGGACGAAGCCAACGCACACGCACGCACGCACGCACATAGGCGATGTATGGTAATGGAGGGCTCCTCTAATTAGAGAGAACACACTTTGCCGTCACCATTAATGCACCCGGTGTGTGTGTGTGTGTGTGTGTGTGTGTGTTTGTGTAGCCACCACGATGTAGAGTGCAGAGATTTAACATCCAGCCGCCACGGCTCACCGGGGGGCTGCTGTGGTCATGATAAACAAGGAGCAGAGGGTTAAAAAAATATGTGTGTGTGTGTGCGTTGGTGTGTGTGTGTGTGTGTGTGCGCGTCTGTGCGAGATGCAGTATAAGTGTATGAGTCATCTGCTCCGCAGAGGACGCACTGTGTTTTTTTTTCCTCTCTCTTTGACTCTGTGTCCTTCCTCAGGCTACTTTACTCTTGACTAATCATAAGCAATCGTCTCTATTTAAACACTTAACGCACACACGCGCGCACGCGCGCGCACACACACACACACCTGCAGTCTTTTTGCCAACGTGGTACGAGCAGTACCACCATCCCTACTGCTACTACTGCAGTATTTATTTGTGCTGTTTCTAATTATCAAGGTCAGATGCAGTAATAGTAGACGGCTGTAGGCAGGTGTAGTAGTACTAGTGGTGGTAGTATTTGGTTGATGGTAAGAGAAGTATGCCGGTGTAGTATTTGTATTGAATTGGCTTTAGTAGACCGTAAGGCTCAATCCAATTTAATGTTGTAGCAGGGGTTGTATTCAGGTGCGAGAATAGAGGTAGCAGTAGTAGTGAGTAAGTATGGTAATATTAGTCATAGTTAGTCATTGTACTATTAATAATAGTATTTGGTATTTAGCAGAAGTTTTTGTAGTATTTGTAGGCTGACCTGATAAACACAGATTTATTGAATCTCAGCCATGTCTCCCTCCAATTAGTTTGTCCCTTTCCTCCCTCCCTCCTCCATCCTCCCCCCCCCCCCCCCCCCCCCCCCCCTCCACCCCCACCCATTCATCATGTTGATGGCTCACTTGGTGCTCGTCTCATGTTGGACTGAGTCTTTTTTTGTGCGTGTGTGTGTGTGTGTGTGTGTGGAGTCGTGGTTGTCCTCCCCGCGGCCTGATTTCCTGTTTGTTAATTAGCTGCAAGACGAGCATGAGAAACAGTCTGTTCTTATTTCCCCAGTGGAACATTCTGACGGAGGCGGAGCCTGTTTGTCTGGGAGTTATGAGCAGTTAGAAACTGCTTTCATTTCTCTTTATGGCTGTCCTTGCTCCGTGTGTGTGTGTGTGTGTGTGTGTGTGTGTGAGCTTCTCTTGATCTTGAATCTTTCATTTGATTCTTATTCCCCCGAAATGCACGCCATTCATCTTCCTCCACCCCTTTATCTTCTTGGACAGGATAAGATATTTTTTTTCCCACCAATAAATTAAAGGTCACATGCCCGCTTCTGTTCAGGTTCAAATCCTGCAGGGCACCAAACTCTTATCGCTCAAAGGTTAAGATTTCATTGGGAAGCGTATTGGCTCGACTTTATTGAATTCCACCGAGTCCCGAGAAAAGATTTGGGGGTTTCAAATAAATGGATCAACAAACAGCTGCAAGTGTCAATGTGCCATTTCCATTATTCTGCTTTTGTTTGCTCAATTGTGTGTATTGTCATAGGTTCGCCTAAGCTGTGCGGTCCCCTCTTCTTGACCTCTTGACCTCCGTGTCTGGCTCTCTGATAGGTGGACGACCTCAAGGCCAAGCTGGCCGCCCAGGAAGTGGAGCTCACGCAGAAGAACGAGGACGCCGACAAGCTGATTCAGGCGAGAACATGTGTTCCCATTTTTTATTTATTTATTGCAATTTCCCCGAAAACGATTTTTCTCTCTTTCGCAATATGCTCCAGATTTTTGTTCTTATTTTTTGAATCTGTCTCAGAAATATCGATCCACTGCTCACAATGGAGGTGAATGGAAGTTCACTTTCTGCTGAAGATTGGAAATGACATTTATTTTTTATTTTTTAATCCGCTCTTCACTCTAGATAATCCGCCCGTAGATTTCTGCTGGGGAAGCTGGAGACACAGAAAAAAAAAAAAATCTCATCTGTTTTCAGCTTTTTGTTGCGGATCAATCTCTCGTCTTATAGCAATATTATTTCTCTTTGGAAAAAAAAAAAAAAAAAAAAAAACCCTGGATGAGCTCCTGGGATTTCTTTTTTTTTTTTCTTGTTTATCCACGCTGGGGAAAGTCAACTCGCTCTCACCCCGCCTGCCGTCTCCACAGGTGGTCGGCGTAGAAACGGAGAAGGTGTCCAAGGAGAAGGCGGTGGCTGACGAGGAGGAGCGCAAGGTGGCGGCCATCGCCGTGGTGGTCAGCGGGAAGCAGAGGGACTGCGAGGAGGACCTGGCCAAGGCCGAGCCGGCTCTGATCGCGGCTCAGGACGCCCTGAACACGCTGAATAAGGTGAGTGAGGCGCTGTGATTTCTTCTGGGGGCTCCATCGTACTTTACCCTCTCGCTCTCCTTCTCCGGCGGGGGTTCTGTCTTTTTTTTTTTTGGTTTTATGCTTAGATTCCATTTTTGCCCAGCTTCAGTGGGATGAGTTATGTCCACACAGGCCCTTGAACCGTATGAGAGATTTTTGAATGGAGTCTTTGCTGAAATCATGCCTCTCTCTCTCTCTCTCTCTCTCTCTCTGTTCTGCGGGCGTTTTTTTCACTTTTTGATTCATCAAGTTTTATGAGCAGCCGGGGGGGGGATTTAAATAAAAAATACGCCCTGTGTGTGTTCTTAAAAGGTGCTCTGCAGAACAGAGCTCTCTCTAAAGATGCTCTAATTAGTATTCTCTGTTGTCTTCTCAGGTTCTTCTTCTTCTTCTTCTTTCAATCCTTTTTGGGCAGACCACAGGGCCAGCCGGGGTAATTCAAACTTTCATTGTTCACCTCCTCTCCTCCTCCTCCTGCTCTCTCTCTCCTCCGTCCCAGAACAACTTGACGGAGTTGAAGTCCTTCGGCTCTCCGGTGGCGGCCGTGACCAACGTCACCGCCGCCGTCATGGTCCTGATGGCGCCCGGCGGGAGGGTGCCCAAGGACCGCAGCTGGAAGGCGGCCAAGGTGATGATGGCCAAGGTGGACTCCTTCCTGGACTCTCTCATACACTTCAACAAAGAGAACATCCCGGAGGCCTGCCTCAAGGCCATCCGGCCCTACCTGCAGGTAAGGGGCCGCCCAATTAGCCCTGCGCGCTCGTTAAAGTCGGGCGAATGACGAGTGTCCCAATGACAGCCGGAGCAAATCAAGCCCGTTAATTAACTGCCGCCCTGATTCTTATTAAGTTCACGGGAGGTCGCCACAAATACCCTTTCAAATTAAAATCCTTTTCCACAGATTGCTGCTTTAAATGTAGTCTACGTTATAATCATTATAGTCCTAGAATTCCTAATTCGAATTGGTGTTCGTACATGTATCATTTTGAGGACCACCACGTTTTGGAACAGACTGATAATTCAATGTATACATATATATAAATAAATGAGAAGGCCCTGATGGATTCATGTGGCGCGGGCGGCTCCCCCAGGATCCGGAGTTCCAGCCGGACCTGGTGGCGTCCAAGTCCTACTCGGCGGCGGGCCTGTGCTCCTGGGTTCTGAACATCGTCAAGTTCTACGAGGTGTTCTGCGAGGTGGAGCCCAAGCGCCAGGCTCTGAGCAAGGCCAACGCCGAGCTGGCCGCGGCACAGGAGAAGCTCACCACCATCAAGAGCAAGATCAACGTGAGTCAATGTTCTCTTGATGGCACCTGCACCGTTTCAACACCTGACATCCATGTTTTTCTTTATAGCCTTATTGCAAAAGCGGACTCTTTCTTTATAGGCGTTTCTTTGACGAAATCTGAGTTTCCACACTTTTGCGCCTCACAGTCGGGCCTGAAGAATGACTTATGAAAACCCCCTTATCTCAGCACCTCGCCATAAAAGAGTCAGACATCAGTATACGGATCAACGACTCCATCAAATCCACCAAGCTATGCGGCATAAATAAACACGTCACATAAGCCCCGAAAACACCCCCCAAATTCCGGATATGAGTTCTTTTTTATCGAGGCTTTGAGTGACAGTTGACACATGAGCAATGTCAGTCAGGATCTATGCCAGCGGGCAGTATTTTATTTCATCCGTGGCTGCTATTAAAAGGCTTTTACTGTTCATTCATCTAAAAACCAAATATCCATAAGCCTTAAAAACTAAAAACAAAAAAAAAAATGGTATTGATTAAAAAGCCGCTGTAAATAAATACGTTTCTAAATAAGAATCCAGCGTGTCATTTTTCTTCGCGTTTAGGAGCCGAGGGGGAATTAGGCATCCTCCAAACAAATCTAGCCAACCTGCGCGCCTCTCCGCCCATTAATCCTGTTTGTCCTTGCGCTAATTGCCTGCATATGCCAAATAAATCCATAGCAGAAGGAATGATAAGATGTGACCAAACTTCACACACACACACACACACACACACACACACACACACACACACACACACAGAGGTTTATTTATTTTTTACACAGTCAGAGTTTAGTCGTCTTTGTTTCTCTGCCTCTACCAGCCCGTTTGTGTTTTTTTTTTTACAATTGACACCTGTGTGCGTGTGTGTGTGTGTGTGTGTGTGTGTGTGTGTGTGTGTGTTTTTTTCCGGCCCCCTCAGCACCTTAATGATGTGTGTGTGTGTGTGTGTGTGTGTGTGTGTGTGTGTTTTTTTCCGGCCCCCTCAGCACCTTAATGAGAACCTGGCCAAGCTGACAGCCAAGTTTGAGAAGGCCACGGCCGACAAGCTCAAGTGCCAACAGGAAGCGGAATCCACCGCACGCACCATTTCCTTGGCCAACCGTCTGGTGAGGAGGGCAACGGGGGGGTCGCACAGGGCGTCGTCCTCCTAATAACACACACACACACACACAGGCTTTCTCTCCCATCTGTGCCACACCCTCCTCAAATACAGATGCAGATATACCCCCAGATGTAGATATTTTTCAGCCGAGGGTGACATTTTCTTTCATTTGACATATTTATGGGTAGAATTAAATACTATATATTCACTTTTGCTGTATATGGACATCAGTAACATTTGAAATGCACAACGTAGATTTAGAACATCAACAATATTTTGTGAAATGAATTGATAAAGTCGATTTTACGCATATTTTACAGAACATACAGTGTAAAAAAAAAAAATGCCGTATATTCAGGACCTACTGACACAATCCATATGTTTTATTGCATACATGACACGCACCATTATTTACCACCATCTAAATGAACTTTACGATCATCTTCATAGCACGCGTATGGATTCCAGTGCAGCTGAAAAGTTTCGCCTCTGTTCCAAAGTGTGTGGGGTCCTCTCAGGTTGAGACCAGATAAGGTATTGAGGTGAACTTTATTGATCCCTGAGGGGAAATTGGATCATTTCTGCAGTAAAGAGTGGAGGTGTTGCTCCACGAGCAGGGAGGTGATAAGAGGATATGAAAACCTAATAAAAAAGGACTTGAAGGCAGCAGCAGGGCCTCCTCGTGGTGGAGATTTCCGGAATTTTGTGTGTGGGCGAGCACCCGAGACGGCGCAGGTGGATTCAGTTGGATTTGATTTTACAGGGTCCTCCACGGGGGGAGTAAGGGGTTTGTCGTGATAATATATGTCAATAAAATATGAATAAAATAAATGTCCTGTGGCTCTCAGGTGGGAGGTCTGGCGTCGGAGAACGTCCGCTGGGCCGAGGCCGTGGGGAACTTTAAGAACCAGGAGAGGACGCTGTGCGGAGACGTGCTCCTCATCACGGCCTTCGTCTCCTACCTGGGATACTTCACCAAGCGCTACAGGCTGCAGCTCATGGACCACACCTGGAGGCCGTTCCTCAGCCAGCTGCAGGTCAGCCGCCCCGGAGAAACACACTGTCACACTTTTATCATGGACTTCCTATTTGTCTATAATTATTTTTTAAAAACATTTGTATATTATTATTATTATTATTATTATTATAAACCCAGCGTACCACAGAACTCATGGTCCAGGCTTTTATCTTAAGACGTTCCCTTTATGGTCCTTAACACTAGTCCTAACATACTTTGTATTTTATTTTATCAGCGTTCTACAGACGCAGGAATTTCATTGCCAGTTATTAAAAAAAATTGAATTTGCCGTTTTCCGTTTTTAGTATCGGAGCAGGAGATTTCCTACATTTTGTCATTAAACCATTTTTCAAAGTACAACACCGATATCTCCCGCTGTTAGGTTCCCATCCCGGTGACCCCTGACCTGGACCCTCTGACCATGCTGACGGACGACGCCGACATCGCGGCCTGGCAGAACGAGGGCCTGCCGGCGGACAGGATGTCCACGGAGAACGCCACCATCCTCACTTCCTGCCAGCGCTGGCCCCTCATGGTGGACCCCCAGCTGCAGGGCGTCAAGTGGATCAAAACCAAGTATGGAGAGGAGCTGCGCGTCATCCGCATCGGACAGAGAGGGTGAGAGGCCTCCAGGGTTCCACGTGCACGTGGTCACCGGTTAGAGTGAGAGTTTTTACTTGAGTGTTTGTTTGTTTTTTTTTTATGATAGGTATCTGGACGCTGTGGAACGAGCTCTGGCCGCAGGGGACGTGGTTCTGATCGAGAACCTGGAGGAAACTCTGGATCCTGTTCTCGGACCTCTGCTGGGCAGAGAAACCATCAAGAAGGGCAGGTAAGAACCTCCTTAAAGGGTCCATAGTACTTGAATGGAGAACATTATTTAAATTACAATTATTGTGTATTGGTTTGGTGGAAAAAAAAAAGTTTATTATTTAGTCATCAAGACGTTATCTACTGAATTTGTCATTTTTACACCTGTCAGAAATACAGGTGCTTTTTGTCTATTTTAGGTTAAAACGCCTCAGCATATTAAAAAAGTATTTAATAAGGAATAAAGAAAATCATTAAAGAGTCTCTAGCTCATTAGCTCCGTTCATCACCACACTCTCTGTCTCTCTCTCTCTCTCTCTCTCTCTCTCTCTCTCTCACGCACACGTACACACACAGGTACATCAAGATCGGAGACAAGGAGTGCGAGTACCACCCCGGGTTCCGCCTCATCCTGCACACCAGGCTGGCCAGCCCCCATTACCAGCCCGAGCTGCAGGCCCAGTGCACGCTCATCAACTTCACCGTGACCCGGGACGGCCTGGAGGACCAGCTGCTGGCCGCCGTGGTCAGCATGGAGAGGCCGGACCTGGAGCAGCTGAAGGTGAGGACAGAGGGAAGCAGAGATTATATTATATTATATATATAATCCTATTTTATTATTTGACATTATATTTTATTTATTTATTTATTTATTTATTTATTTATTTATTTATTTATTTATTTATTTATTTATTTATTTATTTATTTATTTATTTATTTATTTATTTATTTATTTATTTATTTATTTATTTATTTATTTATTTATTTATTTATTTATTTATTTATTTATTTATTTATTTATAGTATATTATATTATATTATATTATATTATATTATATTATACTATATTATATTATATTATATTATATTATATAAAACTTTTCAGGTGCTGGACAAACTTTTTCTTCAATTAAAATTTGAGGCAGGTGGACAATTAGGTTTATCGAAACTTTTTTGACTAACATCATCTTTCCACCGAGACTGAAATCAAGGTTGACAAGAACAGTAATCTTGTGTATAATATTTCTTTATTCTTAGCCTTCCTCTCTTGAGCATCGTGATGTTTCAATTAGCGAAAACACAATTTCAGTCACAAAGGAACACACAAGTTTGTTTTTTTGATGCTCCTAAATCCTAACAAACCACTTCCTGTGAGCTGCGTCGCAAATCGTTTGATAAGAATCAAGAACCCCGGCATCAAAATAAAAAAAATATAAAAAATGTATTTATACTCGTCATGGCTCGTGGCATCCGCAAAGACTCACCCACACAGGCAATAATCCATTCATCCTGAAATCAGAAAAAAGAAAAATCAAATTAACTCAGAAGCACCAACAATTTAACGCCGCGTCGCAGTCACCCTGGGTACTGTTCGTCACACACTCCTCCATTTATCATTAAGCTCCAGGAGTTGTGCAATTGTGTCTTTGTGCCATCCTCAAGGGACTTTCATCCTTTTCTATTTTTTTCCAATTTTTCTTCCCCCCATCACTCTGGCGGACTCATTTATGTTCACACAGCCACATCCACCTCTCCAAAAATCAAAGCAGAGGCTCTTTTTTTTGGATTTAAAGGACTTTAACCGTCTTTGTGGTGCCGACCCTCGTCTCCGAGACGGTGAAAGCTTTTGATCAGAGTGGCCGTCACCAGCTTCGGAGTTAATGGTTCGGACGGGTACACTGTGTACAGTACAGCAGCTGCACGTCCAACTTCCAAGAAGAAGTAATGAGCGGCAGAGAGTTACGATAACCCGAGGTGTGAATGTAAATGTGCGTAATTAAGTACAAAAAAAAAAAAAAAAAGCACTCGAGCGCCTAACGAGGCCTCGCGCTCGTCTCATCCACAATCTGCTCTTTTCATGTCAGATGTTGGAAAATGGATGGGCCACTGTGCGGCGGCAATTACACAACACACTGACACACTTCCAGCGTTCCTTAAGTGGCGCTCTTGTTAGTCGAGGGGTGCGAGAGAAAAAAAAACAAAATTGAAATCCATCAAGAGCCGCCTCTTCGAGGTTCGCCGTCGTCTCCTCCTGGAGATCAGAGCGGGAGATAATGTGGCAACTCTGTTCAGGGGTCGGCCAGATTTACTCATTTTGATGTTTGTTTGTTTTTGTTTTTCCTGAGGCCGCCTTTGTTTGCCTTACTCAGACCTGCAGGCTTCAATCCACATGCAAATCAGAATTTTTAATAAAAAAAAGAGAGAGAGAGAGAGAGAGGGGGGAGGAGTAAAGGGAGGGGGGGAAAAAAGGGTTATTTTTAAGTCTGGCGTCCCCTCAGCAAAAGTCCACTGCAGAAGAAGTGAAATGTGATTTAATGAAGCTGGTTTAATTAGCATTTCACTGAGATCGGAGGGTGAGGGGTGGAAAAAAAAAAAAAAACAAGATCTGGAACTCACTTATCATTTTAATTAACAGTGAAAGTTGAAGGTGGATGCGGAGGGGTGTGTGTGTGTGTGTGTGTGTGTACGCACACCTTCCTATCAAAACACGTCCCGCAGGATGAAGGGCTGAATGGCTTCGTGTTGTGGGTAAACAACCCGGGACAGATAACAATCAGCAGACTGATAGCGGGGGCCGCAAATTGGCTGAACTTGATTTTATATTCTCACAATGACTCGGTGTCATTAGACCTTTAATGAGTTCAGAGAGGAAGAGCTCTGATTTAAACCCCCCCGCAGAAAAGAAATAAAAAGAGCCGGATAAGGAGCTTAAAATGTCAAGTTTTTTTTTTTTACAATCCGTCCGTTTTCAGGCCTGCGTGTTTTTGTGTGTTTGTTCAGGCGTTAATGAGCGCTTAAAGGCTTATACGTCCCAAAGTGCCTTAACAGAGATTCTCTGTGGCCTTAAAAAAAAAAGAAATTGAAAAAAAATAAATAAAAAAATGCTAGTTGTAATGTCTCATTTTTATTTTCCAATTAGGCCCCTTCTGCTGACCGGTTAATTGTTGGTTTTTCCCCAGCAAGGGTAATTACAAGTACAATATGCCAGAGGAAGGCAAATCGTAAAAAAAAAAAAACAGACTCATTACTGGATCCAGTCGGGAACGTTTTAGTGTGGAAAGCGGTTTTTGCCCCCCTCAGGAGCTTTCCGGGGTCCGGGAGGGGAGTAGGAGGTCACGACGGAGTCACAGGCCAAGTGTCCTCCGGCTTAAAATGTCCAATACTCAAACCTGTAAAAAAAAAAAAAACGTCCCTTTTGCCTATTTTAATGAATAATATCGTCAAGCGCAGAGCGCGTAAGATTTCCCAACTCTATAAATGTTTGATAAATAGTGTTCAGCCATTGGTGAGTTGAGTACGTCGTCATGGTAACAGGATGCCCCGGCAACGAGGAGCAGCTCCTCCCGCCGATCCCCCCCCCCCCCCCAAAAAAAAACAACTTTAAGAAAACAAACTTCCCAGCTATTATCATCGTCACAGACGAAACCGGCCTCGTCAAATCTCCACAAAGAGCCTGCCATCCCATAATTACAACAGCCCAAAGGTCGCGCGGGCTTCTCTTAAAAGGGAAACTTCAATAAAGCAGTAAAGTCATTATGGAGCACAGAGGGAAGTAATGAAGGACAAAGCAGGATGAAGCAGAATCCACACGCCTCTCAAAGAGAAGCCTTTGAAACGAGAGAAAGTTTCTCTCACGCGCTTTTTTCTTTTTTTTTTTTCTTTCTTTTTCCGCAAGAACAAAGACCCGGGCAAGGAAAAAAAAAACAACAGTTTGCGTTTAAGCTTTATTAGACGACGGGGTGCACTAATCCATATGGTGAGCTGTGAGTAAAACCCTACCACT
The DNA here is from genome assembly GCA_016785305.1 of Colistium nudipinnis. Classification (NCBI taxonomy): domain Eukaryota; kingdom Metazoa; phylum Chordata; class Actinopteri; order Pleuronectiformes; family Rhombosoleidae; genus Colistium; species Colistium nudipinnis. The sequence goes on from JAFBJU010000841.1 coordinate 48,265, forward strand.
GAGCTGTGTGTGTGTGTGTGTGTGTGTGTGGGCGGGCGCGCGCTCATGCATGTGTGTGTGTGTTCGCGCGTGTGTTTTTTCATTTGTGTGCGTGTGTGTGTGTGTGTGTGTGTGTGTGTTTTTTTTTTTTGGCATATTCTGTGATATGCCTGCATAGGTTGATACTGAAACTCCTATTGTCATATATCAGGTGATTCACAAGAGAGACAGTGTGTGTGTGTGTGCGTGCGTGCGGTTTCTCCATCAAAGCTCCTCGTCCTCCTGCGGGACGGAGGGCCTCCTCGCCCGGTGGCTCGGGTCTGTGGGTTTGATGTGGGCCGCCAGACGGCCGCTGCCTAATCCCGGTTCATTTCCTTTCATGGCATATTGATCAGCTGTGTCTTTGAGGCGCCCTTCGTGTATCCGTGTCCTGGTATTGACCCACACCGTCAACATCTCCCACCACCTTCGGACGAAGACATCCAGAAGAAGAAATCTGTGGAACCAGCAGGTTTTTGAGAAAAAAAATAAATAAATCACAGTGTTGGTTGGTTTTGTTTTTTTTGTGTGCCAGTCGGACCTGACCAAGCAGCAGAACAGCTTCAAGATCACCCTGAAGACGCTGGAGGACAACCTGCTCTCCCGTCTGTCCTCGGCCTCCGGAGACTTCCTGGGCGACACGGAGCTGGTGGAGAACCTGGAGACCACCAAGCGCACGGCCGCCGAGATCCAAGAGAAGGTCTTTACCTCGTCCCCGGGAACCCGCCGTCTACGAATAGTATAGTGTGTGTGTGTGAGTGTGATTTTTTATTATTTTATTTTTTTTCTGTCTTTACTGCAGGTGAAAGAAGCCAAGGTGACAGAGGCCAAAATCAACGAGGCTCGGGAGCACTACCGCCCGGCCGCGGCCCGCGCCTCCTTATTGTACTTCATAATGAACGACCTCAATAAAATCCACCCCATGTACCAGTTCTCTCTGAAGGTAGGAACCGTCTATTGACACCCCCCCCCCCCCCCCCCCCCCCGGCCCCCCCCCCCCCCCCCCCCCCCTCCGGTGAGACCCCGCTTCACGCCTCCCGCCCCCCTTCCATTCGCTCCCCATGTTTTACGCTTTTGGCCTGTTTTTTATTGTGTTTGTGGCTCCCTAACGCGGTTATGTAGAGGATAATGTCTCTCATATTGTCAGCGCTGAGAGGCGGCGGCTTGAGATATGGTTTGTAATCACTCGCCGACTCTCCTCCGCAGGTCGCCGCCGCCGCCGCCGCCTCGGCCTCCGGACTTATTTCCCCGCGTAATCAAATGGAAACGCATTCGGGGGGGTTTATGTACCTTTAACCTTGAGAATGGAATAAAAGGCGTGGCGGTGTGTGCGTGCGTCTCAGAGTAGACAATTAAAAATTCATTCCACTTGGAGTACAATACTAGAAATGGAATAGTTGGACTAGAACTTTGATTCGTTTTTGTAACTGCAGCATAATTTGAAATCACAAGCTGCGCCAAACGGTCAACTTTATATTTGATCTAATAAATAAATTCAAGGGGTGATGGAGCCTGAAGTTTTGACTCGATAAATGAGCCGCCGATATGCTGCAGGATCCCACGATTTTTACACAAATTTTTCCAAGGACTAAATACTTTTGTTAAGCCAAAAAAATAAAAAATAAAAACTCGGCTGCCCATGGATTCCCACGGAACGGTGCAAAGCGGCACTAATCGAAGCTTCATATTAATATTGGCTCAAAGAGTTCAGTCATGACAAAAACCTGGAGCTCAGAGAGTCAATGCCGTAGATGTAAATGTGACGCCGGCAAACACACACACACACACACACACACAAAGAGCTAATGCTGGATCTGTGTGATATGTCAATCAAAGCTTGTTCTGCTGCACCCACATTGAAAAAAAAAACAATGATTTACATATTCATTTTCATTGAAGGGTACTCATTTCCTTCAACAACAAAAAAAAACAGCTGCTCCAGCAAACGTGACTTAAACAGGAAACTGGAGGGGGGACTATTTCCAGCAGTGGATTAATCCACCTTTGGAGGCGCGCTGAGTGTTCCTGACAGCAGGTCGAAAACAAAATGCGGCGTGTCCGTTCATGCTGATGAAGGAATATATCACCCGGCTCAGCTCACTGATGTATGTGAAATGGTTTCTGAACAACGTCAGGCTCGGATACGCACACGCACACGCAGGCGGGGATTGTGGGAGAATAACTTCACTTCACTTCTGACTGTTCGTGACATTTATTTTAATTCGAAATATGCAGAAACAATGTATCCAGCCAGTATACCAATATATCATCAAAAGAAAATGACAAAAATTAATTTCTTGGCCTTTTCAAACACTTTGGAGAAGCTACAGTTCAAGTATTCACTTTATTTTCATTAGCTTTTAGATAAAAAGCAACCACTAATGCAAAATGTATTTGAATTAGGAAAATAAAGCTCCGTTTTGTTTTCTGATTCCGTAAAATGTCTACAAAAGGTTCATAGCAATGAATGAATGAACACATTTTTATCAATTAGGATCGTTAGGTTCATGTTCATATTTTCGGTGATGGAACTTCTCCCAGCCCCCACGCGTCTCATGAATCGATGCCTGTGATTGGATGGATCGGTGGTGTCATCTCTTGAAGGTGACCCCTCAGTGCTGTGTGTGTGTGTGTGTGTGTGTCCTCCAGGCGTTCAGCGTGGTTTTCCAGAAAGCCGTTCTGAAGGCGGAGCCTGACGAGGCTCTGAAGCAGCGGGTGTCCAACCTAATTGACAGCATCACGTCCTCCGTGTTCCAGTACACCACCAGAGGCCTGTTCGAGTGTGACAAGCTCACGTACATCGCTCAGCTCGCATTCCAGGTGGGAAGACAGAAACGGAACCATCAGCTGTTGTTGTCCCTCCCGAAAAGAAAAAAAAGACCCGTCTGCATCTAATGAGGTGGAAAGGAAAAACCGGCATGGGTGCTGAAACTGCAGCGTGTGTTTGTTTGTTTGTCCCCAGATCCTTCTGATGAATAAAGAAATAAACCCCGTGGAGCTGGACTTCCTTCTGAGATACCCCGTCCAACCGGGTGTGACATCACCGGTGGACTTCCTGTCCAACCACTCCTGGGGAGGAGTCAAGGTACAGAGAGCGGCAGAGACCTCCGTGAAGTACACTGAATTTGAACTCAAAATCCCCCCTCCCAAAAAAAAGAGGTACAAAAGGTGAAAGACTATTTAATAAAAAAGTCAAAAGGTGAAAGACTATTTAATAAAAAAGATAATAATAATAATAATAATAATAATAATAATAATAATAATAATAATAATAATAATAATAATAATAATAATACATTATAATACTAATAAATAATAATAATACATTATAATACAAAAAAAAATAATAATAGTAGTAGTAGTAATAATAGTAAAAATATTAATAATAATAGTAGTAGTAGTAATAATAATAATAATACATTATAATAATAATAATACATTATAATACTAATAAAAAATTAATAAATAATAATAATAATAATGATAATAATAATAGTAATAATAATAATAATAATAATAATAATAATAATAATAATAATAATAATAATAAAACATTTATAGTGCTGAATTGTGGCTCAAGTAGATACCTAGATACAACATTTAAATAACTGTAATGCTTTTTTTTTTTTACATCCACCCCCCTCCGTTATTTAAGCACTAAATTTTATAAAAAAATCCCACGCACTGTGTGGAGTTGCTTCGTCGTGATGTAATTTGAGCAGCCGAGTCTCCCAGCAACAACAACTCTCCACGTTAAGTGGAGAACGCAGCGGAGGCGTTTGGCGCTGTAATTGAAGTCTTGTTTTTTTTCTTCCGTGTTTCACCCCAAGACACTCCGCTGGCCTCGGACGGAGGTTCCTTTCCCCCGTCAGATCCGTTTTAGCAGAAAACTGATCTCCTGCAGTTTGCATGTTTTTTCTTTTTTCAGCCTTTCGTCTTTTTCAATCTGCGCCGCCTAGAATATTAACTTCACCAAAAATCCTCCCTGTCAGTTTTTTTTTCTTTTTTTTTTTTGAAGAACCATCTGCACTCAACCCACCACCCCAATGTTGAAAGCACGAATCAAATTGTGTCCCTCGATGTATACATTTTTTCCTCTCGGAAACGTAATCGATGAGGAAAAAAAAAAAAAAAAACGGAAGATCGGATCTTTTCTTGATGACATCAGCGGAGAGCCGGAATCCCACGGGAGCTCGGCGAGTTCTCGTCTCTCTCTCTCTCCGGGGCCAAACCAGCTTTCCAAACTGCCTGAGCTAATTAAAACAAGCGGAGACACTCTGTCTCTCTCTCTCTCTCTCTCTCTCCTCTCCAGGAAGACGAGCTCAGAATGTCAAATGACCACGGACGACGTGACAGCCCAATTTGATCTCTACCAAGCCGAGCCATAAAAGCAGAATAACCAATAAATAACCGCCACTCCAAACATTTCCCTTTTATTTTGCGCAAAAAATTCTGTCCATTCTGAAAAGGTTCACATTCATTGATGACATTTCTGAAGAAAATGAGTGCAATAACTCATTTTTTACACTTTGCAAAATCATCCTGCCCCATTGGACCCTCTGGCGGGGCCAGTTTTGGCCCGCGGGCCTCATGTTTGACACCTCTGCTCGAGAGGAAGTGAAAATCGTTCAGGCATCTGCCGTGGGGAAGGTTCCCCTGGACCCTCCCGGTGGTTAATACAGTGCTGCAGACAGCTTTCACAGTGTGTGTGTGTGTGTGTGTGTGTGTGTGTGTGTGACACACTCCCCAGCTGAGATAAGGTGTCATCACACACAGCGAGCCTTCCACTGGTTCTGCAGCACACGCACATTCGGTCCTCGGCACCCCCCGTCCCGTTTTGAAGGGGATCGTGTTTACTCAGCGTTTCCCCTTTTTGGATAAATATCATCTGTAAGGGCGTGTGGAGAGATAAGCACTCCTGTCAAGTTTATTATTTTTATTTTTTTTACTTACTTACTAACTTTTTGAACAAAGTTATGCATTTTGCTGCACATTGCAAAAATGGATCCAAAGTGGTTTTTTTGCATCCCTATGGTGGGATCGTTTTTAGCAATACAGAAATATTTTCGCTTTTATTTTATTTTATTTTTTTTTAACTCACAGGCGCTGTGCTCCATGGACGAGTTCAGGAACCTGGACCGGGACATCGAAGGCTCGGCCAAGCGCTGGAAGAAGTTTGTGGAGAGCGAGTGTCCAGAGAAGGAGAAGCTCCCCCAGGAGTGGAAGAACAAAAGCTCCCTGCAGAGGCTGTGCATGATGAGGGCGCTGAGGCCCGACCGCATGACCTACGCCGTCAGGTGAGAGGGGGGGGGAAGCCTAAGCTGGGTCAAGGGTCAAAGGTCAAACCGCTTCACCTTTGGCTCAGCGTCTGAGCAATTATAAGCCATCCAGCCTCATTAGTGAACGAGATTAGAAAAACCTTATAGAACGCGGAGCTCATTTGCATTTTACCGTTTTTTTTTTTTTCACTTCCCGTCTTCACCTGGACGTCTTAATTTGGATATTTCAACTTGAAAACTTGGATCAATTCAAAATGAGGCATTGCAGTTTAAGCCAGCTGCTGCAGTGATTTTTTTTCTTCCAGAATGATTTCACCTTCATCATTTAGGTTTGCTTCGCCTTTCAAATAAGAAGAAAAAAAAACTCATCCACCAAAAATGTCTCTATTTATTTGAGACTTTGAAAAGATGTAAAAGGTTGAAAGGAGTCAGTGAAAACACAGCTGTAGAGTAGAGTTAATGCTTTTTTTTTTTTTTTTTGAAACAAGTAGCTGTCGATCCACTACAGAAGCGCCTCCACTCTTCATAAGTTATTCAGCTCGTCGGTCAGAGATAATAAATGTCTTTTTTTTTTTCTCCACTCCTCCTGACAGAGACTTTGTGGAGGAGAAGCTGGGAAACAAATACGTGATTGGCAGGTCCCTGGACTTCGCCGTCTCCTTTGAAGAGTCCGGTCCGGCCACGCCCATGTTCTTCATCCTCTCTCCCGGCGTGGACCCTTTGAAGGATGTAGAGAAACATGGTAATGCTTGTTTTTTTAAATCTTTACATCTAGCCTGTGTTCTGGACTTTTTTCTTTATTATCAGATCGTAGTTTTTTTATTTTATTTTATTCCTTTTTGGGAGTTTAAGCTCAGGAATAGCTGCGTCTTTGATTCCGCCGGGGTATCGGCCGTCACAACAGGCCTCGGCTTAGATTGAAGAGATTATACTAAAAGGTCACACATATATGAGACCAACACCGCTTGTGCATTATGGGCAGTGGACTGTAAATGTCATCAGGTTTTCACACTTACTTAACATTCCCTGTACGAATCATGCGGACGACAGCCAGTTGGATTTTTTTTTTCTACCAGAAATATGCCAGAAGTCCCACTTGTGAAACTGCTGCCAAATAATAATTCAGTCTGCGCACATTTGAAGTCGACTCCATGAAATATTCAGGTTGCAGGGATTGAAGCGGTTTACTGGAACTCAGAGGTTTGCACTGATTCTGCTTTGACCAAATCCCTAAGTTTTTTTTTTTGCATTTATTATTTATTTGTTATTCATCATCATAAATTAAGTGTTATTATTATTATTATTGTTATTATTGTTATTATTGTTATTATTGTTATTATTGTTATTGTTATGGGTTGTTTTATCCAGAATAAAAAAAGATGAGTATTTTTAGGCTGCACCATCCTCACAGAGACAGCAGCAGGTGGTTAAATCAGCCGGAGACGGTCCTTTAGCCCCACACAGAAAAAAGGTTCCACCCTCTCCTAATTCGATCAGAGAGTGTCTTTCTGCCTGTGAGCGGTGTGATTATTGATTATCCGCACTCTCCGTCACATCAAAGCTGAGAGGAACCGGCACTCTCCTCCGCAGAGAGGTGCTTTTCCATTACAGCCGGGACTATTGGGTTTTTTTCTCGTCGGCATTAGGCCTCAATTAGATTTTCATTGGACGGATGATGTGATTTTGTTTGCTCGACTAATATCCCCGAGACAGACCTCCACTATCTGCCCCGAGTTTTTTTTAATGAAACAGTCCAGTAATTATACTGTTTTAGAATCTCAGTGCCAGACGCGAGGTGGTCCAAGTAAGAGTCGATGACGTTAAACACAGTCTGTGACTTTGGGGGGGGGAAGAAATTTGCCTCATTTAATTTTCTCTGTGAGAATTGGATGAAAAGATCAATATCTCTGTTATCTCGGAGCAACTCTGGTTGAAAGCTGGTTGTGTTTTTTTTTTTTTTAAAGAAAGTGATATGTGTTTATCAGATCTGATATAAGTGATAACATCAACGCAGTAAATGATTAAATGTTTCCCAGTGTTGATTTATTTCGTCATTCACCAGCTATATGTGGAAAAAAAGATATGTTCCACCCGATGAAAAGATCAATATCTCTGTTATCTCAGAGCAACTCTGGTTGAAAGCTGGTTGTGGGTTTTTTTTTTTTAAAGAAAGTGATATGTGTTTATCAGATCTGATATAAGTGATAACATCAACGCAGTAAATGATTAAATGTTTCCCAGTGTTGATTTATTTCGTCATTCACCAGCTATATGTGGAAAAAAAGATATGTTCCACCCTTTTTCTCATCCTAATCTGTCTTTGGTGTCAGGAGGCTATTTTTTTCTCTGATATTAATTCCTCTGTTTATTTTTAATTTAATTTATTTTTTTTCCTTTCAGGAAAGAGACTGGGCTTCACCTTTGACAACAAGAACTTCCATAACGTTTCTCTGGGTCAAGGTCAAGAGGTCATCGCCGAACAAGCCCTCCATCTGGCGGCTGAGAACGGCCACTGGGTCATTTTGCAGGTACGGCATTCCCATACACACCCTGTATACAGACGGAGAGAAAAAAAAAATGGCCTCAATTCACACAGCTCCTTTATATGCTACTTGTGTCTATAATATCAATGAATTACAACAATGGCAGAAAGTCCAATTATATTTTGGGGATATAGAATATTCTAACTCCACCTTCCGCCCGCCTTTATTCATTCCAACGTTCTGCAAATGAAAAGTCACATGTATTTTACACCCACACAAGCAAACACCGTTTTTTTTGTTTTTTTTTTTAATTCTGGACATGTTCCAGGTGGCATTTCCTTCTTATCTGTGTGTGTGTGTGTGTGTGTGTTGTGAATGCAGTATTATTGCAAGTGGTTTCTTCGCTGCGCCCTCCACGGGATGTCCGCTTCTCCGCCCAGGTTTGTCTGCGTCGGAGAGTGGATTTCATTTTTGGGCAGAAATGTTCCTTGAACTGAAAAGGGCTGCGGCATTATACAGTAGGATATCTGCAGCCACCGTGTCTGTTCCTCTCCTCTTATCTGTCAGGGGCCAAGGCCTGCCTTTGCATTTTAAGTGGAAACCTTGCTGGAATTTCAATGGGGCAGTATTGACAGATATGAAGCGCAGACTGCGTCCACTTTTTTTTTTTTTTTTTTTTTTTTATTCACACAACACAGCCAGTGGAATTTCAAAAGAGAGAAAAAAAAGAAAAAAAGAAAAGGGGGGTGCCGTCACACAGACAAGCCGTTGTTTTAATTCATCTCCGCCATCGATGGGTTCGTCCCCGTGGCAACAGACCTCCCACTCGCTTTATCATCCGCTGTCCGTTGTCTGAGGAAACCAACGGGGACGCCGGGTGTCATATTCTCATCTTTCTTCTTTTATCTTCTCCCTCTCTCTCTCTCTTTAATTCCACACCACATACAGTCGCTTTCAGACTTCTCTTTCTCCTCCTAGTTCATCCTCCTATTCATCCTCACACCCCCCCGCGCTCCATCAGCGCAGGCCAAGCTAGTCAGTGGCAGGTTCCCCGTACTCTGAGAGGAGCCCACTGGGATTGAGGGGGGGGGGGGCGATCAATGGGACAAAGTATCCACACCATCGAGTAGCTTTAACTCACCTCTGCGCTTTCAGCCAGGGGCAGAGAGGAGAGTTTCCCGTAGAGAGAGAAAAAAAAAAAAAAAAAAAACAGGAGACAGGAATGCTTTATTTTAACCTCCCGTCTTCACTTAGCTTTGTAAAAGGATGAATCACATTCCTCTGGTGGTCGTCGTGTGAATGTGGACAAGCTTTAATTAGTGGGCCAGTGTTGGCGCTTTTGTCTTTGTGATTTTGTGTGTGTGCCGGCACCTGTGTGGGTCCATATTTTATATTATGCCACCCGTGTGTGTGATACAGGCGCGGCTGTTTGGGCCATCGTGTGTCCCCTAGGATGGTGTGTGAGAGCGACGCATCACACCTTGTGTCTTTTAATGGGTTTTTTTTTTAAA
>JAFBJU010000841.1:68309-84793 GCA_016785305.1 Colistium nudipinnis
GGGGGTGGGTTTGTCAGGAGTTATGAGGATTCGATCTCTGACACTACACGCCTCAATAAATGGGCTGAGTGATTTAAAAGCCATGTAGACGAATGGAATCATATTTCGTCTTTATAGTGGAGTGAACAGGAAGCAGCAGACTGGGTGGTGTGTGTGTGGGGGGGGGGGGGGGGGGGGGGGGGGGGGGGGGGGGGGGGGGGGGTGGAGTGTGTGTGTGTGTGTGTCTATATGTGTGTGCGCGAGGAGACGGATTTGGATCATTCCTGTGGATAAATCTGCAGAATCTGTTTCAGTCTCATAAAGGATTGTTATGACTGACACACACACACACACACACACACACACACACACACACACACACACACACATCGGTGTCCATACCTCAGCCATTCATCAGCTGCGGAATGAGGTGCTGAAAGGTAACCACTGTTTCCATCACTCTGTGCTATCTTATCACCAGATGTGTTGGTTTTTTTTGGTTCCTTATCCGGCGTGGCTTGTCCTCCTGCTTACGTAAGCACGACTCGTTTCTTTTCAGGTTATGCGCCGTTATGACATTTGGGCGCGCAGACACAAACACGTTTAACTTTGCTCCTCGAATGAACATTAAAAAAAACATCTGGCAGCATCTGATCTCTGGGAGCTCATTCAGACTCATTAAAACCCATTTTCATCCACATGAGCAGAAAAGAGGATGAGAGCCAAACTAGTCTGACTAGCCATGAAAGTGTTTAAATCACGCATCCTTTTTTTTTTTTTTTTCATCTCTGGAGCAATAATAAAAAAAAAAAACCCTGGAGTCCAAAACTCTAATCGGCGGGAGGCAGAAACACTCGCATGTTCTGGCTGACATCAGCAGCTCTGCTGTTTATTCTTCAACACAACCGTACACGCGTTGTGGGATTAACACAATCTCAGCTCAGAGAGCTTTAAAGTGCATCGATGAACAATTGTCAGCAAATAAATCTGCATATTTTTTATTAGGCAAAAAAAAAACATAATGCACAACATTGTTTCATGGCTATTTTTTATTGATATACACGCATTCATTAGTAGCTTAGATGTGTGGCAGATTCGAATTTGATTTTGAACCTAAAATCACATTTTATCCCAGTATAACTAAATCTGATGTTTGGTCGCTGTGGCTCAGATGGGGTTGTTGGTTCCATCCCAGTGGGCGGGGCCAGAAGATGCTATCGTGGTTGATTAACTGTGTTGCAATGACTGGCTGGTGGATTGGGTGCATTTTTTTTTCCTCCTCCAAGTCAATGACTTCAGATGGATTAATGTTCTCTGTGACTCCGCCCCCTTCAGGGAGAGCTAACCATGACCAGCGACATGGAGAACCTTCAGAACGCCATTTTCCTGGACGTGGTGCCGGATAACTGGACGAGGCGGGCGTACCCGTCCATGTCCGGCCTGGCGCTGTGGTTCACGGACCTGCTGGCCCGGATCAAGGAGCTGGAGACCTGGTCCACGGACTTTGCGCTCCCCTCGGCCGTGTGGCTGGCCGGCTTCTTCAACCCGCAGTCCTTCCTCACCGCCATCATGCAGGCCATGGCCCGAAGGTAGGCTCCCAGACCGAGGATTCTTCATTTATTTTGAATACGCTATATCTTCGGATTATTGATGTGTGTGTGTGTGTGTGTGTGTGTGTGTTTGCGTCTCTTTGTGTGCGTGTGCCACAGGAACGAGTGGCCTCTGGACAGCATGGGTCTCCAGTGTGACGTCACCAAGAAGAATCGGGAGGACTTCACCTCCCCTCCTCGCGAAGGCGCCTACGTCCACGGGCTGTACATGGAGGGGGCCCGCTGGGACACGCAGGTAGGTCCGCTCAACAACTTGAACACACAAACTTCTCATTACACAAACTGCGTGACTCTCCGCTGGAATTGGAGGCCTTGCGTCCTTCAACCCAGTCAGGGAGAGGAAGAGGAATATTTCACTTTCCCTCAGTGCATTGAATCTTCTCTCCTCTCCGCCCATGTTTGTGTTGGACTTCCGATTCCCACACACACACACACACACACACACAGCTCCTGTATCTGCTCCCAGCTTCCAGGGAGCAGATACAGCGGAATGTGCAGAACTTGCACTTAGAGCGGCCTTGAGAGGAGCGCCTCCTTTTGTTTTTTCTTCTTCTTCTTCATTCAAGTTGGAGACGCAGGCAAATGGACAGGAGGGCAGATTCTGCTCCTCCTCCTCCTCCTCCTTCGTCTCTTTTACTTCTTCTTCTTGTTCTCCTTCTTTTACTTGTTCTTTTGCCTATTTTCCTCCTCCTGTTCGTCTACTTCTTCTCCTCCTCCTTCTTCTTTTCCTTGTTCTTCTTGTTCTTCTCTCCTCCTCCTTCTCCTTCTTCGTCTCCTTCCTCTCCTCCTACTTCCTCTTGTTCTTTGTTCCTCGTTCTCCTTCTTTTCCTAGTTTTACTTGTTCTTCTGCTTCTCCTCCTCCTCCTCTTTTACTTCTTTTTCTTATTCTCCTCCTCCTCCTCCTCCTTCTTCTTCTTCTTCTTCTCCTTCTCCCTCTTTTACTTGTTATTTTGCCTATTTTCCTCCTCCTGTTCTCCTGCTTCTTCTCCTCCTCCTCCTCCTCCTGTTCTTCTGCTTCTTCTTCTTCTTCTTCTCCTCCTCCTCTTCCTCCTCATCCTCCTCCTTTTTTACTTCTTGTTCATATTCTCCTCCTCCTCCTCCTCCTCCTTCTTCTTCTTCTCCTCCTCCTCCTTCTTCTTCTTCTTCTTCTCCTTCTTCTCCTTCTTTTACTTGTTATTTTGCCTATTCTCCTCCTCCTGTTCTTCTGCTTCTTCTCCTCCTCCTCCTCCTCCTCCTCCGCCCCGGGGGCCAGTTCTGGTCCACCTGCAGTGCGTGTGAATAAAAGAGCGAGCAGCACTCCATCTGGACACAGCAATAAAAGTCCAAAATGTACGGCGGACCTTCTCATCTATATTAACGAACCTGTTCATAATTGTTTCAGACATCCGAGAAAAGTACAAAATCAAATAGTAAAAAAATACGAGATTGGATGCGATAGAGCACCTCGTGTGCGCAGAAGAAAAAATGTGTGTATTTATGTGATAAATACTGGAAATCCACTGTACGTTTTTATTCTCTCAGTATGTTGTGAGATTAAAAATGGAAAAAAGAGCCGAGCGTCGTTAAAATGAATCTCACCGATTCCACATGGCCGGCTTTAAGATTCCCCATTATTTGTACTTAAACGCGCGCGCGCGCCAGACAAGGAAGTTATGGGTATTTAACAAGTCTTAGAAAGTTTCCTCGCAATTGCAGACGCAATTAAGGGCGCCGCGTCCTCCGAGCTGACCAAAGTCGTCAGGATTTGCTTTTCCCTTCCTGAAAGTCACTGAGCACGCGCTGCTGTGTTTGTCAGCCACCGAGGATTCATTAGTGAGCCGGACGGCTCGGTTTCAGTGTGTTTAGAGAGAGAGAGAGAGAGAGAGTGTGTGTGGGGGGGCGTTTCGACGTCAACTCTGCTGACTTTCAGCACATTTTTCAAGGGTAACACAACGTTGTGCCAAACTGAAAGTCCAACAACTTTAAACTCCAAATGGCAAGATTTTTTTTTTTTTTTTTTTTTTAACAAATATGTTTTCTGTGGTTAACCCCAAACGCCCCCCCCCCACCCCTCTCTCGCCCCTTCTCTTTCAGACCGGCATGATCGTGGACGCCCGGCTGAAGGAGCTCACCCCGGCCATGCCGGTCATCTTCATCCGGGCCGTCCCGGTGGACAAACAGGAGGGCCGGAGCGTCTACCAGTGTCCCGTCTACAAAACCCGTCAGAGGGGCCCCACCTACGTGTGGACCTTCAATCTGAAGAGCAAAGAGTCGCCCTCCAAGTGGACCCTGGCCGGAGTGGCCCTGCTCCTCCAGATCTAACAGGAGCTCACCGGGGGAGATGATGAATGTAGCCATGGTGCCAACAGGGTCAAAGGTCAGAGTCGGCATTCACACCAAAGATCTCAAAACGAGCCCAGCGGAGATTTTTTTTTTTAACACCATATTGCAATATAAAAAAGAATAAAACACAGTTTTCAATGTAATAAACTCAGGAAATGGGTTGCTGTAAAACATAAGAGTAGAATTTACCAGTCTAATGACGCAGCGTGTCACAAATAAACTTCTGAGTTGTTTTATATATAAAACCAAACACTTAAACTGTTTTTTCGCAGACACTATATGCTTTTCAATCTATTTAGTGTGTGGTATATTTTTTTATCTTTTTTTTTTTTTTTTTTCCTGAGACCAGCTCTGGGGAAAAAAAAATATGCCACTTTATGGGGCTCCATTTTGAAATGTGCATCTAGCCTCCACAAATAGACACAGACATCTTTTTTAGATTGTGTGTGTGTGTGTGTGTGTGTGTGTGTGTGTGTGTCCGGTTTGATTTCTGGTGTCATGTCCAGCGGCTGTAAATCTCCGTCCACCCACACAAAGTGACTCCTCTCATCTCTGGAGTGAAGCCCTCAGTAACAGCAGAGGACGAGCATCACTCACTCTCCACAGCGTGCCACCTTTATCCTCCCTCTCTCTCTCTCTCTCTCTCTCTCTCTCTCTCTCTCTTTGCGTAGTTGTTTTCTGGGTTTTGAGTTTGGGATTTTTGAAGATTGCCATCATGTATAAACGGTTTCTCTGGTCTGTCGCTGTTTCCTAAGTGGTTAAAATGCTCATTCACTAGAAGTGTTTTCTGGAAAAAAAAAAAAAAAAAAAAAAGCTCCAGTGGCATCATTAATGTGTGAGTCACTTTGTGAGGAGGTGTTTGTGATCAATCTGCAGCTGCTGGTCGGGGAATAACGTGGAATATATTATATTTAACTACTGGCTGATTTCTCTCATCTGTAACGACCTACCTACCATGCCTACGATCCCCCCTTATAACACAATTACATCTTAATTGATACTCAAGTGTATATATTTTTTATATTTATATGCAAGAAATTTAGTATTGATTTTTTTTTTACTTTTCTCAGAATAAAGCCGATTTATCTCGTCATTGCAGGTTGGTTTATTTTAAATGTCCCATTTTCCTGTCAATATTTAGTCATTCCCCATATCTCCCCTCTCCACTCCCCCCCCCCCTCCTTTTCTCCTCCCCTCCTCCCCTCCTCCCCGTTTGAGATGAAATAATTTCTCTCTGAGGCAGCAGGTTTTTTTCACAGATTTATCCTTCAACAAGGCTTTTTAAATTCGAGCTTAAGCTCCAAATATGTCCTTTCCTTTGACTTCCTGTTCCCCTGCCGTTTCAGCTTCCCCAGCGTCTCCTCTTTCTGGTTCAGAACAATGCGCTGGGAGAGAGAGAGGCGTGAGGAGGAGGAGGAGGAGGAGGAGGAGGAGGAGATGAGGGAAAAGTAGGAGGAGGAGGAGAGCAACAAGGCAGGGTGAGGAAATGATTGTGTAAATTCCCAGATTACACCGTCAGGTGGTGTTGAGAGGAAGAATCTCATCAGCTGAGGCAGATGCACAGCGGCTTTGCACGGGAGAAATATTTTGGTGGTGATGAAATATGGACTAACTCCTGTCACTCACTCTCTACTGAGCCCTGATGGAGTTCCATTGAAGTTTGCATGCTATATATATATATATTTATGTATTTATTACAATTATACTGTCACTTTTAGTTTTTAAATGGCTTCCAGACTCTTTTGCACCCACCTGCAGTGCGTCTTTGGGCTTTATTACTTCACTTTGGATCAAATGTACACCCTGGGGCCCTTTTTAGGAAATATGGGTGTTGCTGGTATGTGGGTGTGTAAAAGAAAAAAAAAAAAAGAAGGAGGGAGGACGGGTCCGTGCTCAAATGGGGTGAAAAAAGAAAAGGGAGAGAGCGAGAGAGGCACTTTTAATCATCTGCTTGTGTGGTTACATGAGGCGGTTGCTAGGTTACAGGTCAGTCCGGTGGAGCTCCCGGGGCGAATGCCGGCGAGATGCCTCCGTGTGCGTCGTATGTAAAGTCTTCCCATGTTCATATTAATACACGTAATACCACGTCTCGTTCATCGGGTGGATCGGGCTTCTGTGTATATTGTATTATTCACATTTTCACACCAGCAGTGAAGAAATTGTTGATAAATCGTTAAGCTGTAAAACTCGGCTGTGGCAGAATGGCTGGATTAAATGTTTATAATCCCGCTTTATTCCGAGGGCCCTCTGCTTCTGCCTCATTTTTTTTTTTTTTTTTTTGGCTGGCTCTGGATTTGGGTCTTATTAGCTTTAACAGAGCTGATGAGTTGCTAATTAAATGTTGAACTGAATCTGGCATCTGTCGTCCCACAAATGTTTTTGTAAGCTGCCTGCGATCTGTGGATTATCACCAATAACTGGGCTCAGTCCCGCCTGTGCCTGTGTGTGTGTGTGTGTGTGGGGCCTGAGTCCGTTATTTCCATCATTTCAGTTTTAATTTTGGGAATCCGCATGCAGTGGTGCAACAAGTGAGAGTTGAATTCCTCCGCTTGTTTAAATCTTCGGATTATTATTTTTTTTCTGAGAAGCAAAAACGTTTGACTCATAGAAGCCATAAAATAGGATTTTTTTTTTTTAAATATAATAATTTTTTGTATTTATGCTGTGGATACTTCCACGTTAAAGTTTTATTCTCTTTTATTTCGCTGAGCTGGTCTCGGACTATCGCAGCCATCTTGGCTCTCGCGCTTTAGCTGCTCTCACATCCACAGATTCCTTTTGATTGCAGACTCATATTTTCATTTAAATGCTGATGGGGCCGGAGGATCGGTGTAAATTGGAAAAACCTAGACTCATTCAGTTTCTTTTTTTTTTTTTTTTTTTTTAATCCTCGTTATCCCTTTCTCCCCCCCCTTTTTTTTTTTTTCCTCTCTTTCTTGTGCCTTGGTGGAGGAGTGAAAAATCCGGGCCCGCTGTTGTGGGCCGTGAGAGTCGTGGTTCACGGCCGTGGACTCCCATGAATTTAGAGCAGGTCCGAAATTGCAGCCATCAGCATGCGAATCAACCGTATTCATTCAGACGCCAGATTGAGGCGCCGCACGTCCTGGTGAATCTGTCCGCCACCAGTCACATGACGTGTCAAAGCCGCGAAAAGTCCACCTGGCTCGCACTACGCTTCCCACAATGCCGCTTGATAGCGTAGAGAGAGTCAGCCAGAATAATGCACGCCTGGTTTTAGATAGACGACCTTTGACCTGCAAATCCCTAAATACTTGGTTTCACTTAAACCAAAAGACAACTTCTTTAAATCAAGTGATTTTTTTTTTTTTTTTGTGGAATGAAATCATTTGCCTGTTCAGCTAAAATTCAATTCTCCAGTGGTGTCATGATTAATATGTTCTTTTTTATTTTTTTAAGAAACACACAACGCAATCACGTCTCAAGCAGCGGTGATGAATGTTTAGAAAAATATGGATGGTTTTATTTGACCCTACTTTGACAAGAATAATAATCCAACTCCTCGGACGTCAATGGAACACAGTCTACATCCAAATATCAACAGCGCTATACCTCTTTTTTTGTTTTTGTTTTTTTTTTTTTTTATCAACAACACATTCGTTCACTTTTCGTTCTACAAACAGTTTTTTGCAAAGACACACACAGTATAGTAGTTTTAATTGATCCTGTCAAATACTTGGTTAAGTGGATTTCTCTATGCTGAACTCACGAAACAGTGATCATTTATAGTTTTTTTTTTTTTTTTTTTAAGAATCTATTGAAAACAGACAGTCTAATACAAAGTCCATCCAGTGCAGACTTAGTCCATAATACTGCTTTCTAAAATAGCTTATTTACAATCCATCTACTGGAAGCAAGGAAAGAAAAAGAAATGTGAAAGAAAAAAAATTACGCCATTGCTTGAAGAACAAACCAAAAAAAAAGCCAGCCGTCACTATTCAAACTCGGAAACAAAATCCAGAAATAAAACAGAACAGAATATATATATATATATATATATTTTTTTTTTATTGATTGTGCTTTGTAACCCACAAAACCACTTTCGTTTTTCTGAAATGGAATATCGAATACAAGTGCCGATAACGTCCATTTCAATTCTCTAGAGCTATGAGTAGGACAGGGGCGTACAAATGGTTTCGGGGAGGGGTTCCCCTTTTCTTTTCTTTTTTTTTTTTTTGGTCTTTTTTGATGTATTTATATATATATATATATTTATAAAGTTATTACAGGCTCATCGTAGCTCATCGCCCGCGGACGGAGGTCTTCGTGTTTAACCATGCAAAGCCCTTTGAGATTCGCCAGTAAAGGTCACAAAATAGATTTGTTGGAGGTTATAGACCCGAACGGACACGGTTGGGGTTTTTTTTTTTTTTTTGTTTTTCATCTCACAAAATGAGGCTGTGGACCTGCGGATGATTAAGGGATAATTAAGACGAGGGAATTAATAGTATAGGCAAGTTAGCTGGATCATCCCCAACCCCGCCCCCCCCCCCCTGTCCCCAACGGGCCTGGCCAGCCCACGTGTTTGTGGTGTACAGTGAAGATAGTTTTTCCGGTCTCGTTGTTTTGTCCTTGGTCCTGGAGTCTCTGCCTTAGTTTTTTTTTTTTTTAGCAGGAACATCAGTCAAAGAAAAAAAAAAAAAAGTTGAAGCGTCACCAATCCTACTCAGGGAAAAAAATAAGTTCTGTATATCCAAGTTCCCGGTGGCCTTCACACAGTCACCTCGGTCTTGCTGCCCGTGCGGTAGTGCTGCGGCTGCTGGTCTCGGTGCTGGTTCTGGTTCTGGTGCTGGTGCTGCGGGATGTAGTGGAGCTGCTCCACCGTGTGAGTCCGTCTGGAGGCAAACTGCTGCCTCTTCGACACTGTCTGGTTCATGACTAAAGTGTTGGCGTGCGTGGAGCTTCCTGCTACCTGTGCCCCGCCTCCTCCACCTACAGCTCCGCCTCCACCACCGCCGCCATTATTGGAGGCACTGGGATGGGAGTGCATTTTGGTCATCTTGTAACGATCCATGAGCGGCGTGGTTGGTATGAACACGTCCGTGTGCGAGATGGCGCGCGACATGGACTTGTCGCTGCCGTGGAATCCGCCGGAGGCGCTTCCCACCATGCCGCGCTTCAGGGACATCATCAGCTTGTCCGGCGAGAGCAGAGGATCCTGGGAAAGGAGGCGGTCCTGCGAGTAGAGGCGGTCTTGGGTGTAGAGGCGGTCTTGAGAGTAGTGGCGATCCTTTGAGTAGAGGTGGTCCTGGGACATGAGGCGGTCCTTGGAGTATATGCGGTCCTTGGAGTAGAGTCGCTCCTGGGACATGTGGCGGTCCTGGGGCAGGAGGCGCTCCTGGGACCGGAGGCGCTCGGCCGACAGGAGCTGCTCGTCGGACAGGATCCGGCCTCCGTAGGGGGACATGCCGTTGGAAGACGTGTTGTAATCCGGCTCCGGGGCCCTCTGCGGGGACAGGACCCGGTCCTGGGACATGGCCCTCTGGACGCGACGGGGCCTCTGCCTCTGCTGGGACGGCTGCTGGGAGGACTGGGACGGGACGGAGGCCTGCGAGAGGGAGGACGGGGCCACCTGGCTCTGGAGCTGCTGTTGAGGGTCCCGGTGCTGAGGGTCCCGGTGCTGAGGAGCCAAAATAAAGAGACTGAGGTGAGTCTAACCACCACACCACACGTCCAATACAGCCTCGAGAGATATTTAAGACTGATACCGATGCATATCGATATTTGAATTGACCAAAATACGATGATGATAAATGGGCCGACATTTTGTTTATTTTTCAGAAACACACATAAAGATTTTCCGTTATCAGTTATCACCCTACAAGATAATATAATAATAATAATAATAATAATAATAATAATAATAATAATAATAATAATAATAATAATAATAATAATAATTGGGAATAATATAATAATGAGAATAATAATAATGAGAATAATAATAATAATAATAATAAATAATAATAATAATAATAATAATAATAATAATAATAATAATAATAATAATAATAATAATAATAATAATAATAATAATAATAATAATGCAGTTTAAAAAAAAAAGCATTATGTTATCGGTATGCATATCGGACGATAACATCGGCGCCACGATATTATCGGTGGGGCTCCACCATCCAGCGCTGCAGAGTGAAGTGAAATCAAATCTGGAGGCTTCCAAAAAACCAAAGGCACACAGGAACCCACCTGGTCTTGAGTTATTTTGAGAACATGCAAAGGTAGAGTGCTTCTGGCTGCGAGGTCGGGCAGGTGTCGCTTCCGAGTGTAGTATTCCTCCACGTCTTTATCTGCTGCTGAGGAGACGGGAAGAAAAAAAAAGAAAAGAGAAGAAGAAGAAGAACAAAAGAAAGAGGTGAAGAGGAGATTCAGAGAGCGGAGGCACGCGGGAGGAATCGAGAGTTAAAAAATGCAGAAGAGGGGGAGGAGACCATTCCGAGTTTCACCTTTCAGAGCTTGATGGAGGAGGAGAGAAAAGAGAGGGAGTCATGTGACATGCTCGGCACATCGCATCCACACGTCTGGGATTCTACAGGCACGCTTTTTTTTTTTCTTTTTTTTTTTAAGGTCAGGTGAAAGTCAGATCAGGAAAAAAAAAAACACGAGAGGTGTGAAGGGAAAGCACGCAGGCACATGTACCGGGTAGCACACATGCTGCAGAGTTGTGTTGTGGCACAATCACGTCGCACAGTGTGACAACTGCGAGTGTATCCATGACCTGGAGTGGAGGTTTGTTTTTTTTTGTTTTTTTTTGTGTGTTTGACATGCACCAGGGAGCAGAAGAAAAAACAACACAAGAGCACATTTTCCAGAGACGAGGAGTGTCCCATCGGCTTCATGCCACACACAAACACAAACCCATGCAGAGAGACTCACACACACACATAAAGTGATGCACATGTATAAAAAAAAACTCTCTCTGCGACATTGGGTTAAACAAAAGAGACAAAATGCAGCGTAAAAAAAACAAACAAAAAAACTTCCTCCCCCCAAAAATAAAAATGGAAACTTTTACAAGTCACAAGCTTAAGTCAGAAGTTAACACCCATTTCTTTTTATACACTGGAGAATAAATTGGGGGCGAGGAGGCCGATCCACTTTATTAAGAATGTGGAAATGACTTTTTTTTTTTTCAATAATGGCTACAGCATTGTTCACAGCAAAAAAAAACAAAAAAACTCTTGGGCTGCAAAATCGATTCATTACAGGAGATAATAGAAAAACAAGATGTTCCTTTCTCATGCATAATGGTCCTGAAGATCTGGGCAGGCCGTTTTAAAGTCATCAGGCGTATTACCAGGAGGAGAGAGAGAATGAGTTAGTGCCGATGTGTCCTGGGCTGCCGGACGGCTTTTGGCCTCCACTTTGGTACTAATTTGCATTAAAAGGCGTCTGGCATTCTTCTCTTTTATTGTGGCGACAATGAAAACCGCTGCTCTATCGCAATCCGGAGCCTGGCGGCTGTTTTCCCGCTACAAATAATAATCTGCCTTTGGAAGCTCGAAAAAAAGAAAAAAGTTGGGTAGAGACTGAAGGACGCTGCCAGAGGATGTTTTTTTTCACTCCCCCACTCTGAGCTGCTATCTCTGAGAATTCAATTCATTCTTGTTTTTTTTTTGTTTTTTTTACCGCCTATCTTGGAAAAAAAAAAAACGTTATGTTAATTTTAACAAGCATTCCCCAAGTAAAAGGATGTTTTTGTTTTCTTTTGAGGAGCGGTATGTTCTAAAAAAAAAAAAAAAAAATCACAGCATGCTGAGAACCTGTTTTTGACGTTTTAGCGATGGCAGCTGCAGGAGTGGCCGCCGCCGGAGGAGGAGTTGTGGATCGCCACTGTGACTGCGAGCCAGCAGTGAAGTGGCGCAGTCGTGATGAAATTTACCCGAGCCTTAAGGAATGTTTGCGTTCCACTTAGAACTCATATCGTGAGACGAGACCTCATTACGCAGCAGAAATCCAGCGTAGCACCACTGAATCAATACCGAGGCCGCGGCCACTTAATGTACTTATACGCTCCGAGAGAAGAAAAAAAAATTCAAACGGAAGAATATCAACGACTCAGAGATTCTTCGCATGACGAGGCTGATCTCGTGAAAGAAAGATTTCTGGTTCATCTGCGTCCACTGAGATGCTTACTCAATACGGAGTTGTAGATTTCTATGCTTATATATATATTTTTTTGTTTTAGTTTTTTCGGTAGTGCAGCAGAGGTCCTAGTCAGGTGCCAGGGGGAATCACACTAAATGCAGTATTTCTTTTTTCTCTCTTTTTTCTTTTTTAAACCATGCAGGTCATCCAGGGCCTACACTTGAACTTGGACCTACTGAGTTTCTTCAGGGACGAGAAGCGGCTGAGGTCGGCTTTGACCGCCGCCTCGTAGGAGGGCGGCAGGTGCGACAGGCTCTGGAAGGAGCGCGAGAACGACAGGTCGTAGGGCTCCGTCTGCGAGGTCAGGATGCCGCTTATCCGATTGTTCTCTGGAGACACATACAGTACATGTACAGACACAGAAAAAAAGGGAAGAGAAATGGGCAGCTGACCTCCACCTCCGCCATCCAACACCACCCAGAGAAGGACGGCAGGTCCGGAGGTTCACTCATACCAAACATCTGCTGGAGGCCAAATAACCTCAAGGCTGTGCGGTAAGAAGGCAAAGATGCACTTTGTGGAGAAAAAAAAACGGTGGGAAATATAAATAATGTATTGTTCTTTCCAGGGCTGTAGCCAATCAGGACACAGAGGAGACGCTCTGTCTACGTGGGACATTGTGGGTTGCATTTATACAAATGCATTTTTGAGTTTTTAGGAGAAAGGTTCTGCTCCATTTTATTTTAAAAATGACATTTATAAAGATTTTTCTCTGCCTTTTAAGCGCATGTTTGGGATGTGAACCTGCGACCTGCTGACACAGTGATGAAGGAGCACAGACGCGGAGTTTTTGGTGTGGGACGTACAGGACATGTAACGTGGTCCAAAGAAGAAGAAGGAGGAGGAAGACAACAGAGAGGGAGCGTGACCCTGACCGTGATGGGTTCTGGGACGTGGAAAGGGGTGGGGAGCCACGTGTTGAACCACCCTGTCGTCGATGCGACGTGATATGAAGCCGGGGAGGCGCATGAGGAGGTGACTGGACCAAAGCTCTCTTATTCTCACTCCACCTCTCTCTCACTCTCTCTCTCTCTCTCTCTCTCTCTCTCTCTCTCTCTCTCTCTCTCTCTCTCTCTCTCTCTCTCTCTCGCTCTCTCTCTCTCTCTCTCTCTCTCACACACAGATTCCCAGTCTGTCCCATTCGCTCTGTCAATCTTATCTGTCCAGTCATGCTGCCACCCACTTTCCTGCGCTCCGTAATTCTTTCTCCTCCACTTCTTTTTTCTCTCTCTCTCTCTCTCTCTTCTCTCTTTACTTCCATTTTCTCTCTCTGCCTCTCCCCTGTGAGTCTGTCTGAGTTTGGGGGAGCGGCTCCAACAGACAGATATAAAATAGGGCTTCAGTAACAGCTTTAGGACGAGGGAGAAGGAGGGGAAAGAGATGGAGATAAGAGGCGAGTGAGAGGACAGGGTGTGTGACGGAGGGGTGGAGACAGCAGGGGGTCCTGGTGAGGTGGGGGGGCAGGTTGTGAACGATCTGCCACGAGGGGAGAATCAACTCAGACTGTGGCATGCTGTTAACACCCTCACATTTCTCTCACACACACACACACACACACACACACAGACCTGGCTTAAATAGTCTTTGCAGAGTCTTTGTGTGAGTTTTTTTTTTTTTTTTTCAGGCTTAACTGGGGATGTTGCCAAGACCAAAAAAATAAATAAAAATAAATAACACGGGTTCAGGGCACTGAGTGATAAATGTATTCTTATATTTGTATTTATTTCGTTTATATTTCCAGTATTGTTCGAAGCAACTATAATGAAACCTGGATCAATGAAGTGTTTCCGATTTAATGACAAGTGAAGAACGACAAATGTCTAAAATGAATGAAAATGAATATTTTACTCTTTCAATTGGTTTCCATTTAATGGCTTTTTCCTTCTTTTTTTTTTTTTTTACAACAGGCATAAAGGAAAAGGACCGGACCACTAATGGACCGGTGGACTGTTCCTCTTCGAGTGGAAAAAGCAGTAAGTAAAACTCTGATTTAAATCCCCGCACCGACTCGAGATGAGAGCCAGGATTGTATTCTGCGAGCGTAGAAAATCACTGGGTCTTCGTTTGGAGGGTTTTATACTTCTGGTTCATTTTGTGGAGATTTATATGGAAATCAGTGGATTTGTGGCTGAGCCCCACAAACGGGGAAGGGTAATTGTGAAGTATTGAGTATTTGGTCTTTTTTTTGGGGCGGGGGGGGGGGGTTTGTTGGCAATAATGGGGGATTTGTTGGCAATAATAAATAAAGTATCATAAAAACAAAACACACACACATCAGCTTATGTCCTGTACATCAGTAATTGACTTTCTGGGAATCTCTCAAACCAACAGCCAAGCAATCTGAGCAAATGCTACTTCAATCAGGTCTGGGGGGGGGGGGGGCGAAACACAGCCATTTAATTGGAGGAGAGGAAGGCACAGACGTCTCGGGGGTTAGTGGGCGGAGACAAATGAATGAGTCTGAAACACTAACTCAAACCGACGTATGTATGACTTACCACGTCTCAATGATCGGTGAGCTACCCAAGCCAAAAAAAAAAAACAACAAAATATTTCAGAAACATGTTGGGGATGGATCAAAAAATGAAAAACATAAATCATTAAAGTCCTGCACAGATCTGCTCCATATTCAACGTTACGAGAAACACAAGATCATTGAAATAATATTCTTTTCCTATAACTTCCGGGGGCTTGTCAAGTGTGAAGTGCACTGGTGTGTGCGTGTGTGTGTCTAGGATTAGAGTGATGTGGGTTTTTTTTATCTGTACAATAGAGCGAGTTCTGGAGTCTGAAGCCGTTCAGGGGGGCGAGGATCAAAGTGTCTGTGTTGGATGTCTTGTTGAAAATGGATTTTTCATGTTTCCCACTGATCCCACCGTTGTGCGTTCCCTGTTTATGTGCAGAATATAGAATATTTTTCTTTCTCTGATTCTAACAAACTACAATATCACTTTGGCCGGAGAGGAGAGATTTAAGAAATAAAGGAGGCGGTTAATATTCGGCCTGTGACCTCCTGCCTCTCCTTTCATCCCCCATCCTGCCATCCACCTCCAATGTTCTCCCCGCATCTGCCGCCCTGTGACATCACTATTTGAAAACCCCGCCCACTTTCCAGGTGCCGGCCGCCGTAACCTTTCCTCCCTGGTTTTTCCTGGCGCTCTGTCAACCGTGACCTCGGCAGAACGTCAGGTTGACCCTCAGCCGACGGCTTCCTCTGCTCTCTAGTTATTCCCGGTTCCCCCCTGGCCCTATCCTTGGACCCTGAGCTTTTCTTTTCTGAAACGCTGAGCTGTGGGTGGAATCCCTGCTGTGTCTTACCATTCTTAGGTGTGCGTGTGGGGCTACCTAGAGCCACATGGTTATAGTTGTGCTGATGGGTACCTGCAATGACAAGAGCAATGAGAGATCTGTTCAGTGTCTGTGAGGAACGCTCTGTATCCGCTCAAATACAGACTGGTAGTACAATTAAAGAGATGAGTCACTGAAAATCGTTTTTGTCATACGGCGGCATTTGGATTTCCATTTTTTTTTTTTTGATCACACAATTATTATCATTTTTTTTTTTAATGGACTTTTATTGTGTGAAACAAATCCCAAAAACGCCGCCGCCTTCGTTTGGTTGGTAAACTTATTCAGCGGGTGAATTATCTCTTTAATTTCCTCGAATAACCATGAGAAATGGACGTTAATAAAGGGAGGAGAGAGAGAGAGAGAGATGGTGGGATGAGGGGAGAGACAGAAAGTGTTAGTGAGTCAGTGTTAGTCCGCAAAAACATCTTGACATCAAACACAATCCAGAAAGTGGGAGGAAAAGCCACGTTCCTCTCATCCTGGCCTGCAGCGTATTTTCTTTTAGGGAAACTTACAGGAAAAAAACAAAATGTCTCAAAGCAGCAAACCACCACAAAGGAAAAAAAAAAAAAAAAAAGGCTAAATCAAGAAAACATCTTTACCACCGGGACAATATGTACTGTATGTTGCGTAAAAAAAATAAAAAAATAAGCTGCAAATATAATAAAAAACAACACCATCCCCCAGTTTAACATCACACAAGCCCAATACTAATACACAGAATACAAGAAAACACAACAAATGAAGGATGCAGGGATAAAATACTCAGCTATTTTACGCAGCGGAGTCTTTGTGGATTCTTTGTATTTTTTATATATATATATATATTTGCAGACATAAAAAAATCTCTTTTGAGACCAAAATTTGGAGGTTTTTGCTCTCTGTCCAAAGTTTGCGTAGATGCAGATATTTGTTTCAGATGTATCTATGTATATCTTGTGTACATATGTATATAGACACACTGGACACGCTGGTGTCCGACCTATGCCTTTGTGTGCTCTCTCTCTCTCTCTCTCTCTCTCTCTCTCTCTCTCTCTCTCT
>JAFBJU010000841.1:84831-121201 GCA_016785305.1 Colistium nudipinnis
CTCTCTCTCTCTCTCTCTCTCTCTCTCTCTCTCTCTCTCTCTCTCTCTCTTTTTGCACCGAGGATTAATCTCCTGCGTTTGGAAGTCATTTTCATTTCCAGCGCTGGAGAATAAACATCACCCTGCCGTCCCTGCTGTGTGTGTGTGTGCGCGCAGACGCGGCTGACAGGAAGTGTGATGCAGTGGCGGCGCGCTCCAGTGGGCAGCGCACAGTGTGCAGGGTCCTTCACTTGAAAGATGGGACCTTTACTGAGCCCATTGTGGGGAGAAAGTTGATGAATGACAGCTATTCTCAGCCGTGTGTGTGTGTGTGTGTGTGTGTGTGCGCGCGCCCGTTTGTGTTTGTTGTGCGGCGACACGTTGGTTTTGCTGTCTGCTGCTGTGCCTGTTTAAAAATGCATTAGAAGCAACTGCTGAAACATCCATTTACATCTGTCAGAGCAGTGAAGGAGCGGCGCTCGCATCACGCGCGCTCCAATATTTGCTCCGGCTATGGAGACAGATGACTTTCTCTTTTCTTTTTTTTTTTCTTTCATATAAATGCTCGACAGTGACTGTGATTCAGAAACAGCTGAGACTGCGTCTCCGGAATATATTAAAGTAAACTGCATTGTAATATGAATTTATGTCGGTTTAGTGACTGGAGTGCGTGTGCCGGAGTCATTTCGGGATGGGAACGTATTTGCGCCACGTTGCGACTCGCAGGAGGTTTTGGAAAAAAAAACAAAAAAACACAGGAAGTGATTTAGATGCAAAAAAAACGGCACCGAGAATGTTCCGTTCGTGGTCAGATCAAACGAGTTGAGGATTTGCAGGGAAGCCCGTGAATTGTTATTCACAATGAAGGTCGCTACTAATTATTTAACAACTCTGCCATGTTAAATGTCATTTCAAAAAGAATCATCTTGGAGTAAATTTGCGTCTTTTCCCCCCAATTGTCTGACGACGCCTAATTAATTATCCATAGAAATGGAAAACTCTTTTTAACCGACTGCTCCTTTTGAATCAGGCAAAATTAATTAAACCTTTTTTTTTTTTTTTTTTCCCTCCTTTGTGTGCAGGCCAAATGCCAGTTTTTCAACCGCACTTTTCTTCAAGCCAGATTTAAAATACTTTACATCCGCAGGTACAAAACTATAATGACTAAAAAAGGCCATGAATAGTTAATGAGGTAAATACAGTTAATGCATTCACGGTCGGCTCTTTAAAAAAAAAAAACCCCAATCACAACTTTCCTCATCAGCAAAAAAAAAAAAAAACATTGGCATCATGAAAGTTTGATGTGAACCTAACTTGGAAGTCCTCGAAGTTTGCGAGTTTCAGCAAAAAGTCAAAAAACGAAAACTTGATTTCATCATTAAGTGATGTATAGAAAGTATAGTCAGAAGGCCGGGTGAGTGCACTTCCAGCTCCGTCTGTCATCACCACGGAGACGGAGGGGAGGTGTGGGGGGGGGGGGTTGCGAGGACCTGCAGCTCATTAAAGAGCCCGGACAGACGTGTGCAGTGATCCCTCAGTGATCTGGGGACCAATTAACCGCGTTCAAGGAACAGACCCCAGCCAAACCACGAGGCGTCTCCTACGGCCCCCGAACGCCGCGCCGCACCGCCCCGCCCTCCGCCGTCTCCGCGAGCGGCTGACGCGGCAAAAAATAAAACAACCCCGCCCGCCACGTTATCACCTTTCTCAATAACGGAGGGAGCTTAAGTTCCGTTGTGTCTTGGGCTCATTAGAATAATCCCGAAGACAGCGGATTATTATTCCTGATGGACATGTCCTCCAGATTGTCGGGTTCAGCACGGGGTTCTCTCTGAATTGCTAAATGTTGTGTTTTTGTTTTTTTTTCTTCCTCTCGCGGTGTTGATGACGCAGCTGTGTGTGTCAGCTGGCGTGGGTCGTGCGTGCGTGTGTGCGTGCGTGAAGAGTGGGACGCAGGTATCAGACCCATGAAATGTCTGCCTTCGCTTTGAGGCCCATCTGTGGAGGAAATACCTCGTGGGAGAGTTTGCATGATGGCGTTCCGCGAGAAAACAAGTGACTCAGTGCGCTGACATTTGGTGTGCGGCATTTTGTGGTTTGTCGTTTCACACTTTTCCTCCCAAAAACCTCACGTCCACTTATATCGCACACGGAGGGGGGTGGGTGGGCGGGTGCTCAGCAGGAGGAGGCGGAGCTGAGACCACCGCAAGGAATCCTTCAAGCGAATCCGCTGCAGTCGAAACCACCAGGGCATCGATTTCCAACAATTTGCATTCAGTGCAACAACTGTGTGTGTGTGTGCGCGTGCGTGCGCGTGTGCGCGTGTGTGGTCACACAGATGAGCTGAATGGAGCGCTGCCAAACACTCATCTAAGTGAGTGAATAAAAAGGCTTGCAAACAAACAAGGGCAAATCGACCATCGCAGCGACCTCCAGCCCCACCAGCACCTCCTCCTCCTGCTCCTCCTCCTCCTCCACCTCCTCCTCCACCACCCAACAAGCTGCAATGTTTCTCTAGCCTTCCCCAGTGAGGAACCATCTGATACACCTGCCTCACAATACGCATAATCACGCAGCAGAACATCCCTACCACTGTTTCAGAAATGGAAAAAAAAAAAAATATATATATATATATATATATACGGAAGAAATCGTGGGCCAGAGAGAGACGACTCAAAAACACACTGACAATAAAAGACACACAATGACAAGTTAATGGAAACCCTGAAGGCTCCCTATCTCTCGGAGACACAGAGGAGAAAATGCAGTGCATACAGGATAACTGAGAATGAGCGCGGAACTGAAAAGGGGGGATAAGGAGAGAAACATGGCTTCCCTCCACCCGGTCCCCTCCGGATCCGCCAGAGACCTTTCCTGAAATCCTCAACGCACCGCTTTCAAACCAACTGGAGATCTGACAGTGCGCGTGTGTGTTTGCACATGCGTGTGCGTGTGTGTCAGGTATGTCGGTGGAGGAAAGGGAGGCCGCTCCGGGCTTGACATTTAACAACTGACAAAGAGTGTTCACATTTAATGGCTAAATGTTAACGGGCATAATGGCCTCCACTCCGGCGGCTCCCACCTCCTCATTGATTCCCTTGCAGGAGGATTAACTCTGACCCAGTTCAGCATCTAGAAAGTCCACTTAGTATATTTATAGCACTTCTGGATTTGCTCATTTTAACTTTCGCATTTTGAGTCCAAAAAAAAGTGCGACAAAAAAAGGCTAAATAATTCTCAAATTTCGGAGAAGAAAATTCATATTCAAGGAGAATAAAATAATTATTATAATAATTATTATAATTATTATATTTGTTATTATTATTTTTTTCCAATATTTTTTTTTTATATATTTTTTTCCAATTATTTTATTATTATTATTATTATTATTATTATTATTATTATTATTATTATTATTATTATTATTATTATTATTATTATTATTATTATTATTATTATTATTATTATTATTATTATTATTATTATTATTATTATTATTATTATTATTATTATTATTATTATTATTATTATTATTATTATTATTATTATTATTATTATTATTATTATTATTATTATTATTATTATTATTATTATTATTATTATTTCAGTAACTGTGCTTCTGCATCACGGTTTGATTTGGTAATCTGCAACAAAAAAAAAAGGAACCCACACGAGTTTCCCTCCTCTGCTGTTATGTGAACATTAGGAAGAAGGAGAAGAAGTCGGGATCAAAAGGCTCATAATTCTCCAGTAAGGCGCCGTAGAGCCGGAGCAGAGGAAGAGGACACGACGACACGAGGAGGTAATAAAAAAAAAAAAAAAAAAGCGACAAATCACAGCTGGGCTGTTGGATCCATTCCTGAAATATCGCTACCTATGATCGCCAAACGTTTCTGTTCCGGGATCAATTCCCATATAAAACGATCAATATCTAATCTCAGTCATTTGGGATTCCATTTATATTATCAACCAGGGAGGCCAGAGTTACTAAATTACACCCGTCACCGGCTTCTGCTCTCAATATCCAGAAGCCGGGGTTAATGGGAGTGATGGTTTCCACTTCTCAGCTGTGTGTGTGATTTGATTTCTCATTTTGCAAATTCATTTCACTATTCTACTTTCTAAGTTGCCTGAAACGGTTTGAACAGAAACACACATGTGAAGGATTATGACTTTATACGTGTTCTTGACCTTGTGAAAAGCGGTGAACAGATGGCGGCACTGATTTCAAAAAGAATAATAATGGAAATATCCAGAGAAGAGTTTTAAACCAATGGGGCCATGTGGATGTGATACTGCGTTCATCTGAAATCATTAAAAAGCGGTGAAAATATTCCCCGGCGCACGCATTCACAGAAGTTCCGTTGATGAGACTCAATCTGCAGACGTTCCCGGAGCAGAAACGCGGGCCGCGCGTTCCCCGTCTCGTCTCTTTAGCTCATAACTCACAATCTCCAGGGGCCGAGAGGTTTATCTGACACGTCCACGCCTCTGCGGCTTCACAAATGTTCCATTACAGACTCGGCGGGGACGGGGAGGGGGAGGAGGGGGACGGGGGTCCAGCGGGGTCCAGCGGGGACTTCATATCCAGCTCATTGGGAGCGCGTGATGGACGGAGAAGCGGTGACCCGCCGTGTTAAAAGGCAATAACAGATCCATTTTATTGAAGGAGTGCTTTGTGATTGGTTCCTACGAGGAGACTCGCGGGCTTAAAAAAAAAAGGTAATAATCTCTCTGGAAAAAAATAAAAATAAATCAAGCACTGTAATGTAACAGCATGTAGGAATAATAATAATAAAAAAGTATATATATATAAATATAAATATATATAAAAAAAAAAGCCATTTTCTCCCCCCAAAAAAATTCTCCAACAGTTGATTGACATACCGAGCGACTCCATTGGCAGACTTCCTTTGAGAGGAGGAGGAGCGAGGAAGAGGAGGAGGAGGAGAAGGAGGAAGAAGAGGAGGAGGAGGAGGAGGAAGAGGAGGGTGCGTATATCGTAAGCGAGGATAAGCACAGATTTATCTGATGTCTTCTTAAAAAATAAAAGAAGTAACATCATCAAAACTGCCTTTATCCGTGCCTTTATAGACCGGCCCTCCTCCACACTGAGGCCTGGCACGGCCGAGGATACACACACCTCAGTGACGTGGACAACACACAGCGGAAAGCTTCGGTGAGACAACGCACACACTTCAAAACACGCGTACGTTGTTCGAGAGAGAGAAAAAAAAAAGCAGGAATTAGAAGAGAGGAGAGTGGAATGGGCCCATCTGTGGGTTCTTAAGGCACAACACAATGGAAAGAAAATGTAATCTGGGCCGGCTGCAAAAAAAAAAAAATTCAAGAGGTGAACAAGAGACAATATGTCCCAGTTCATTTTTTTTATAATTTTTTTTGATGAGTAGACCCCAAAAAATCTACTCCAAAATAGAATTTGGATTTATTCTTTCGCAGCCAGGCCCACATGACCACGCCAGAGCTTCAAACACAACCAGGGGTGTAACAGTATAAACGGTCAGTTCCATGTTGATTTTTTTTTTCCTTTTTTATCTGAACAATATGATTTTGCAGTCAAAAATTGTGATTTATTAAAAAAAATAAAATAAACCTGTTGAATTTGAGTTATATGAATCCCATTTCTCAGGGAACAGGTGTTTTTTTTTTCTATTTAACCAAAAATGGTATTCAACGGTGACGCTTTTGTGCGGTTACACCCCTGAGAACAGAAAAAAAAATAAAATAAAAAAAAAACACTTAAATCAAACTGTAAACATGTTTTCGTCGTACAAACACTTAATGTTAAGTGGGAAAAATACACAGGTTAGATTTACATAAAGAGGTTGAGCAGGAAGTCACCGCACTACACTGAACAGGTCGAAGCCGCCTCCAAACACTCAGCACATCTTACTGCACTGTATTTTAAGATTATTCAATTATTGTCATTCACGATCTGCTCCATTATAGAAGTGCTGTAATTCCCAGAGTGGTTGGAGGCAGCTTTGACCCGTGAACACAGAACAGCCATCCCTACCATGGTGACTCTGGGAGCGGACCGGCCAATGTTTTTCGCCTAGAAAACAAAACCAAGTCACGTATTTATTCCATTGTGCCTTTTTTTGTGTTTGGGCAAGAAAACAGAAACCAAAAAAATACAATCACACTGTTAAAAAATAAAAAAACAGTTCTACAGGGTTACAGTCACACATAGATATTTTTTTAAATTTGAAACCCAACATCAGAAAACAAAGCGTCATTTTTACAAATAACAGATAGGGCAGATCACACATAGGTAGAGCAGAGGCCTTTAGCAAATATTATCCTCATAATTATATGTTAAATATTCAAATATGATATGATTATTTTAGTGCTCCCATTATCGATTGGCTTTTACTATTCATCTTCCATCACTGGGACACAGAGCATCGAGTTGCCATGTCCCTGTCTGTCACACGCACACGCACACACACACACACACACACACACGCACACGCACTCAGGGCTCTCTGACGCCACATGGCCATGCACCACTTTGATCCATCACTATTGATTAAGCATCAGCCGCCTCCCACACAGCCCCTCCCCAGCATCTGACCTTAAACACACCGACCACGTGAACCTCGGTGTTTTACACACATGCAGAATATTATTTCATTTAATAACGCCGAGAGGTTTCTTTTATTTTGAAAATCCCCTGTGGGAGAAACATGCAAACAGAAGATCTCAGAGTCACGGATGAACACACATTTTTGTGGCGTAAATATTTTAACAACCGGGGATCTGGAGTATTTGCGTTGCACTCGGTGTATTTTCTCGAGTTGTGTCGCTGTGACATTTAACAATGATTTTTAAATGCCGCTTGTGGCTTTCAGGGGCCAAGTCACTATAAATCTTTCTCATTTAACTCTTATTTCCTTCTCCCCCCAAAATCCTAAACATCAAGTTGTGTATTTGATGCCAGTCTGAGTGATCATTACACCTGCTCCCTGTGCCAAGAAATAGAAAATAACACACACATAACAACTCCACTGCGCCTGTGGGTGAATAAATAATCCGTCCTCACCCAAGTGAGAAAAATAAACTGGCTAATTAGAGCCAAAAAGAATGGGGCATAATTCGGCGAATGAAATGAAAGGATTTGACCGACGTTTCCAGTCTTCATCATTATATTCCATTTAAATGAAATGAAAACCAGTTTGTTGAAATAAACAAGCTCGCCGCTCCAGTGCTGATCATTAGCATCACATTATTATCTGTGTTATCTGTTTTTAAGTACAGGAGGGGACTATTAACCCGTTTTCCTGCCTGACGACCTTGAGTCATATTACAGTTATGAACCAATCAATGATCTGATCAATCCATCAGACGTGTAATGGGAAGCTGCCGTATTGATGACCGTGTGTGCGCGTTAACCTCCGCGGTTATGCGCGTATCCGATGTTGCGGTGGACCCAGTGAACCCGGCTGTTTATTGAGCTCCTGCAAAGTTATTCAGATTTCAAATCTGACCAAAAAAATAATAATAACTCGATCCCCGATGCGATTTCACCTGACTCGGCGTGTTGGAGTTGCACGAGGTGCTTCTTAGTCTACGGCAAAAAAAAAATCTTGCATTTCCAACTGAAAACAATCTGCTGGTGCCACGGCGTCACTTAGTCTGACTGACAGTTTTTTTCTCATTTGGGCAGAAAAGACAAAAACAGTGTTTTTTTTTTACACCTCCATGCAAACAGATGGAGGGGTGTATATATATATATATATATATATATATATAATACAGAAAAGACAAAAACAGTGGGGTTTTTTTACACCTCCATGCAAACAGCTGGAGGGGTGTATATATATATATATATATACAATATACTTCTATTTTATTTCTGTGCGTAAGTAGTATGAACAAAAGCCCAACCCTAACCCACTGACTGTTTTTTTTTGTTTTTTTCCATCTGTAAATCCCCTTTCAGATTATTTCCAGCCTCCAGAATTAGGGATTATAATCCTCTAATACGTCACTAAAATATGGAAGTGAAGTTTGATTCCGATTTATTTCAATCAACACCTCGCCGAGCTAATCACGCTGCATGACAATATTACCCAAATCAATCAGAGGAGTGAATCTGTACCTGTGGCAAATCACTGGGTGCAATATAATGTGGCGTACTGAATGTGTGATGCGTGTGCACACGGGCGCGCACACACACACACACACAGCAGCACTCCCCTGCTGGGTGTGCTGGATTGCTATCAGTCCCTGAGAAGGCTGCTTACATAACCGCGCTGCCAGCACCGGCCCACGTCGGCCTCCATATTAGATGATAGCATCGTAAATGGCTCTTTGACAATGTTGCATCTCACTTTCAGTTTATGAGGACCAGGCCACTCCAGACTGTGCGTGTGTGTGTGGGAGGGGGGGGGGGGGGGGGGTGGGTAATGGGAGGGGGGGGGGGGGGGATGTGGAAATGTTAGTGGAAATGTAAAATAGGTGTAAGGCGTGTAATGAAAATGAATCATTAAAAAAATTAAAATAAAATGGATGATGTCTCAGAAATTGTTTCGCAGACGGAGCCGTTCAGCCACCTTTAAGAGCAGAAAGAAAAGACGGCTTCGGATTCATTTGCTTATGCAATTGTGGAAGAGCTTCTCAGGGGCTCGAAAAATAACGAGGTTAAATATTTATGCCTAACTGGTTCAGGGCTGGAGATTGTGAAGCATGAGAAGCCGATTAACAAAGTTGCAAGATCGCGGGGGGGGGGGGGGGGGGCTTGGGGGGGGGGGGGGGGGGGGGGGGGGAGACTTTCTTTCTTTCTTCATTAACTCTCCATCTCATACAGCGATCCCCCAAGCTCAGATTGAGAAGGGCGAACGAGGGGAAGATTAAGAGAGGGAGAGCCCAGATTCCATAAAGAAGGGGGGGGGGGGTCTTATTTCAGAGCTTCACACTCTGCTGCGTGATCAAAGTATAAAATGCTGTTTTAATTCCAAGAATCATATCTCATCTCCTGTCCACATGCTCATTATAGAGAATGATGCTGCAGGACAGAGGAGGAGGAGGAGGAGGAGGAGGAGGAGGAGGAGGAGGAAGTAAAGGGGCCTTCAAAAGTCTGCTGCACTTCTTCTTATCTTTTTTTTTTTTTTCTGAACTCTGATGTACAGCTGACCTTTCTTGACCTCTTATGGAGGTTGCAAAAGGCTAAAAGTGACCTTTGGCTCAACCCTGAGGCGTCGCTGTGATGGGAGGAGGAGGGGCGGGGCTTCCTAAAGCATTTCATTTGTTTCTAAAAGCAGAATCAATCCAAATGAGTCATTACTTTACTTTTACATTGTGTAGCATCTCTGCCGCCAACACACCTACAAGAAAAGCACCCGGT
This sequence comes from Colistium nudipinnis, assembly GCA_016785305.1. Classification (NCBI taxonomy): domain Eukaryota; kingdom Metazoa; phylum Chordata; class Actinopteri; order Pleuronectiformes; family Rhombosoleidae; genus Colistium; species Colistium nudipinnis. The sequence goes on from JAFBJU010000841.1 coordinate 94,181, forward strand.
GGGAAGTTTGCCTGCCTTTTATTTATTTATTTTTTGATTCCATTTTGCAAAATGCAAATATACTCTATGTATTCACATCGGTGACGTTTGTTTTTGGGTTTTTTTTAACATTGAGATGAGCTTATCATTCAACTGTAATGAGTCACACGCCTCCCATCTGCAGATTCAGCAGCTGACGTCTGCTGGATATAAAAAAAAAAAAAAAAAAAAATCATAATAAAACCCCGCAAAGTCCTAAAGTGGCAAAGGGCCACGGGATGACACCTGATGTCAGGGTGAGCGTCGAGGCGTGTCCGTCCCCCGCCCCCCCCCCCCATCGCCCTCCTAGCCAGTAGCGGCACACACACAGATACCTGCACCTCCATCCTCTCCTCGTCCTCCTCCTCCCGCAGCTCCCCATTCAACAGCACGATCAGGCCCCCGTCATTACAGCCCCGTTCATGCTAAACTCATTAACAATGGAGCCGAAACAATAGTGCGCACAAAAGCAGAAAGGTGTGGGTGGAGGGCGAAAAAAATATTCAAAATGAAAAATAAAATGCTGGGGGATTTTTTTTTTTTTTTCATAATGGACTGTCAGTCATCGGGTGAGATAAAGGTTTTTTCTTTAAGTCAGCATAGGAGACGGAAGCCCACAGCTGCAATTTAATTAGCATTTTGCTGGAGTTTTCACAAAAGAAACATAAGTATGCGGCGTCATGACTACGGAGGATCGGCTCGGGGAATAGAAATGTGTTTTTTTTTTCTTTTTCCCCCCCAAAAAGGAATTAAAACCACTGGCATATTCGTCGAATGTTTTGTTTTTTTATTAATTTTTTTTTATTTCACGTCTGCCCTGACCTGCAGCTTAAATGAGGAAAGAAAAAAGACAAAAAGATGTGGATGTATGTTAACCTTCTCTATACTGGGAGGAAATCTTCATGACCTCTTTGTTTTTTGTTTTTTTGTTTTTTTTCTACCAATTCACACTTTTGTATAACTTTTAATCCTTTTTTTCAATTTCTGCCATTTAAATATATATATTTATTATTATTCTATGCAGTTAAAAAGTGAAAACTCAGATTAATGTATATTTTTTTCTTTTCCCTGGAAGTGACGGAGAGGGTACAGTATACGTTACCCACACACCCACAGCCTGAAGCACAATGACGCACAATAACGCACGACAAACGCTCTACAAGTTTTTTTGTTTTAGCTTCTGGCCCGTGTGGGGCGTGAGCGCAACAAATCTGAATATTGATCGAAGGCCATTTAATCCCCCTCGCCCGCCTATTGATGTGTCAATCATCCTGCCACATCCAGCCACGCGAATCGGTGTTGCACGCCCGCCGCGTGGCCCAAGGACACCTCTCTCTCTTTTCCTGTCATGTTTTAATTGCTGTTGGCGCGCCGCGCCGTGACTCACGGTAATGACTTCATGTAGTCGTTGAGATTTAGTGAGCAGCCGCGGGCCTACCAGCTCTTTTCCTTTCCCACAACGGTGAATACGGCTCTATTAACATTTCAGTCCCTGATCACAGCGATTGTGATGATTTTTTTTTCAGTTTCCTGTCAGATCTGAGACTTTGGAAACCAGGTGGAGAGCTTTATGGCACAGTGTGTGTGTGTAAGCTTTTTAATATTTCACCCTGATTGGATCTCAGTGGGAAAGAAATCCTTTTTTTTTTATTCACACACACACACATTGTGCCACATATAGATATATATTTCTTGAAAAAAAAAAGAACTCACTGCCCTTGGAAGGCTTCATTTTTTTTTTTACTATTTTTTCCCTGAACTTTTCTCTCAGTTTCACCTTGAGGTTGACAACTCCATTTTTATGAAATAACAACTATTGGATCGATTGCTGTAAAAAAAAAAAAAAAAAAAAAATGTTTTTATGTTCCTTTTCCAGGAGGTGAACCTCTGACCTTTCCTCAAGCGCCATCTCCAGGTCAAATCTTTATTTCTCTTTTTCTTCTTACAGGTGTAAAATACACGTTTTCTGATGTGATGCTTTTTTGTGTTTCTCATTTCCTGTTTTACTTTGAAAAATGTCTTTGCTAACTTTGCTTCCTGTTCAGGCCTCATGCGTTTCACCTGTGCTCAATCAGAACCTCCCTCACGTCTTCAGTCTCCGTGACAGACGGATTTCATTCTGGGATGATTGTCCTGCATCATTCTCTGGATTAACCTTTTTTTTTTTGGATTGTTATTTTTCATTTTTTCTGCTTCCTGAGTTTTGAGATTTTTGGGACTCTCTTGGATTTGGAGAACCTGTTGAAGCTGGTAAGCCTGTTTTTATCTAACCTGTTGGCACCTGCATGCCACTGGGAGTCCAACAAAAAAAACGACAACCTAACATTTCATCATTTGGTCATTTTATTTCCAATTTTCTTTCACTTTGATTGTTTTGCTGCTTGACATGATATGAAACAATATTTTGTATTTCATTCAATCCCTCGCTGCTTGAGGCTTAATCATTGGGCCAGACGGCATTTGACTCAACAGTCAATTAAATAATGAGCCTCTGTGATTTATAATGGCTGGGACCAGAATTCCCTGGCCCAGGGCTGGAGAAGGGGGTTCCAGGTTTTGTTGTGGTCTGAGCCACGTGTCGGATCAGAGACTTCGCACAGATGGTGGGATGACGACGGCTGATGCAATGGCAGGAAAAAAAGAAACAGAAATAAACCAGACAGGTGGAAGAGCAGAATGGAAATGGCTTTGATTTTTACTGCTTGATATGTTCCACTCACTGTAATGGCGGACAGTTAGAGAGGCTGTTAAACCAGCACCTGCTCGGGGGGTTTTTATGTATTGATTGAATATTTTTTATAACTTTTAGTTGTTTCGTATTGCCAGTTCTGGAATTTTTTTTTTTTTTTTCCCTGGCAGAAACTCCTGGATTTGATGTGGAATATAAATCACAGCAGAGTGGATCAAAGAATCGTCATCATGAGGTATGGAAGCGTTTCTCTTTTTTTCTCTGATGCTGGTTTATCTGGAGGATTTTCTACTTTTCTGTCAACTGAGCCGGTGCATTTCATGTTTCATTTGATGTTTTTTTTTCTTTTATGGCGCCACCTTGCTTTGTGTAGTCCTATGTTTTGTTGTCGATAAGAAAAGGACAGCGAGGTGGAGCCGGCGTACAAAAACACAAATCATCTTTGTGAATTTGTGATGAAAGACTCTTGTTTGTGATAATCGGTGACTTTGTGTGGCCAACACATGTGTGGCATTTGCATATGGTGTGTGTGTGTGTGTTGCACGTGTTGCGTCTAATAACGCGCTGCATCATGGAGGGAGCACTTTGAGAACACAGCAGGAAGTGGCCGATGGTAGAGTCAGCCACGCAAACGCTTTTAAATCTGTAAATATCAATCCCCTTTTATTATGTAAATCAGGAGGAGGAATGATGTGCGCTTTGTTGCTGTTTTCTTTGGACGTCTTCATCATGGCTCTGTTGTTGTCATGTGGGGAAACAAATTGAAAGATGACTGAAGTGGAAAATGATGTGTTGGTGTTTCTCCAAATAATCTGGTGAAACATTTGTAATTGCGCGCGGGCCCTGAACGCGACATGGAGAACAGGAAACGTGCAACACGTACATGTCAGCAGATGAAATACCGCGGCTCTTTATGGCCCTGTTTAATTATTACATGCCGCAGCTCCCTCTGCCTTTGACTAAGTGTCATATTTCATGTTGGCATGCGTCCCAGTCAAATGAGAGCGAGTCCGGGTGATGGATGGAGGGGTCTGCGGAGATGATGCATTTCCCCCGTGATTGCTTCCACGGCCATTACTCACAGCGCAGAGTGATTAGTGGGCTGACACCTGGGCCTCATAGGAGGGTCCGGTTACCTCTAACAACACGCTGATCTCTGATTGGCCGAGGCAAGATCAATAGGCCAAAATAATGGATTAGGTGCCGTCCTATCAATCACCCATCCTCGGGAGTGGGCGTGAAGAACAGACGGCGGGGTGGTGCTATTTATAAAAAAGTAAAATAGGCGGCTAAAATGTGTTTTTTTTTGCAAAATGTATCGGATTGTTACTTTTCGGAAGTTGTTGTGTTACCCGTCTGGAGGTGTGCTTGTGCTCGCGTCCCTGGTCGCTCACTGTGTGTCATGAGCAGGACTCTGACATAATGTTAGTTTGACCTTTGACCCCAGTCTCTGTTTCTTTAGACATTTAGATTTGGTGCACCAACACCACACTGTGATCTTTAGATTAACTTGAAAGCGCCGGGTTTAATGAGAGTTGTGAATATTATTTATCATTATTTCTAAAAGGACAAAGCAGAAGCTTTCTGCAGCTGTGTATTTTTCTAATTAAAAAAAATATGGCAGTTTTGTCTCCTAACGATCCTTTATAAAGGCTTTATTTTGCGTCGGTTATTTATTTATTTTTTTTACTTTTGTGTGGTGAGGTTCGGTCCGGCTTTTGACTCATTAACAATCACTTCATTAAGGAAGTAATTAAAGAGTCACACATTTGAGTGTGTTTCTTTTTGTGTATTCTCAAAACCATAGTACGAGAGAGCAGCATAACTGTTGAAACATGTAAAGCCCACGGGAAATGGAATGTGTCCCAACCTTGAGCAATCTTTGATATTTAATTAATCTTAAACACTGTGCACTAATGTTCCATGAGCTTAAATTGCTCAAAACTCATCTTTCAAATATATAGTGACAACAAAACAAACTTGATTGACAGCTGACAAATTCCACCATATGGAAAAGACTTGTTCTTGGCACAATTACTGAAATTAAACTCAAAATATATATATATATATATATATATATATATATATATATATTAGTTACTCAAATATATATATTTGCCATGCACACGTGTGGAATGTCAAACTGAAGATTCGCGCCTACCGCAAATATGACATTTCTACAAGGACTCTTCTAAAATAGAAGCGTCGTCGAAGTCAGCTTGGAAAAGGGGGCGTGGCCTGGGTCGGCCCAGTTGCCCTGGCGGCTAAGCATTGGCTAACGGCCAAGTTCGACACATGATGCGTCGATCACTTTCAGATTCCACCGTGTGGCAACAACAACTCGCCCTCTGAATTTTTAAAGATCATTTATATTTTTATTCACTTTGATTAAAGGTGAGAAATTCTAACATCAGTTTTAGCGAAGAGGCTAATGAGCAAAAACGCGAAAAAGGCTCGAAGTCAGCTGCCAGCACTGTAGATCCCATCCTCTGGAAACACTTTCCATTTTTTTTTTTCATATATATATTTCCCAGGGGGCTTTGTGGCAGCTGCATGGCTGATTTCCTCCTGGTTTCATTTAATACATTCATGCTTGTCCAGATTAGTGTGTGTGTGCCAGTGAAACCCCCCTGGTGGAGGGACACTGAGGAGTGAACAGTCAGTGTGTTTGTGTGTCTGCCGAGGCGGCAGCTCAGGTGCGTTCAAGTACACAAATTCCTTACTAATTAAAAGTAACTTCCCCTGAGCTAATATTAACTCTCTCTCTCTCTCTCTGCTGATTCTCTGTGATGAAAGGACCAAATACTAACGACGAGAGATTACAAAATAATATTTGAGGTGATTCAAAATGTAAAAGTCACTTCTTTTGGATTTTTTTTTTTTTCCCCCCCCTGTGTCATTTCCTAACCCCTCCTGTTGGCACGCGGAGCAAAGCGCGTGAACGATTGTGTCCTCTGGCGGGCGGGATAGAGCCGTTTAGGATGAGATGCGTGTCCTGGTCCAGGAGGATGAAGACAGGCGTGAGTTTTATGGCTCGTCCCTGGACGGACTGCAGAATAGTTTCTTGGCTCTTTAAAAGGGAACCTGATGCAGTATTGATGTTTGAGGCCTGGCACAGACCAGGAAGGGGCGGATGAAGGCCACGTCCATGGGATTAGAACAGAAGCAGTTTAGTGGGAGGAGCATAAATGAAGCCCATGTAGTGTGTGTGTGTGTGTGTGTGTGTGTGTGTTTTTTTGTTTTTTATGGATAACACGATAGTGTGTGTTATCGGGAGAATAACGGCACAATGGAAGTCGCTTTTTGTTGTGTGTGTGTGTGTGTGTGTGTTTTTACACCAACATGGCCCACACACACACGCACAGGGGAAAAAAAAAAACAGTCTGGAAAAGAGATGTGCACTTTGTGCATTATATTTAAGTTTGTATCTGAATGGGGGGTTGTTAAATTTAATGGAGGATTTTACATTAGACCATATTGTTGAAAATACAGATTTTTGGACTTAAAGTGCAGGAAGTTCCAGTGAAAGACTATAAAAACAAGTGAACTCTGTGTTAAGTGTTTTTTTTTTTTTTTAATTGATGCCGTCCATTAGAATGTGCCAGATTTACTCTCCTGGGTATGAATATGTTTTAATATTGCCACGACCTGCTCCGAGCCACTTTAATGGAGTCAGGGTTGTGTAGCGCACCCTCAAAGAGGACAATTAGTCCTGGATTTGACTCGCAGAGGATTGGATTAGCGTCCTGGACTCTAGCTTAAGTGAGCCCTGAACAAGCCGCGAACAGGATTGTGTGGGATTCTGCCGTTTGTGGCCAGTGGATGTAATCCTGAAGCCAAAAATGTGATGCAAAATATAAAATGCCTCGCAACTACAGCTGTTGCTGAATATCACACAAACCTGCATCAAACGTAGTACGACTCTTTTTTTTTTTTTTTTTTTACTCTAATTGAATCCACCGATCTTTTGAAAGCATTAAAAAAAAAAACGTGTTTATAATTTTATTTTTTAAAGAAACCGTACACAGCCGGTACACAATATCTCCCCTCGACACACTGAATATCTTGTTGCGAATATCTCACGCGGCACAAATTCAGGAGCGTGATTTTTCGCATTTTTCGGGCCTTGTATTAAACATCGGGTAGAGACTCGTCATTCTATTTAAGTTACAATACATTTCAGGTTTGTCCCTCTCATTACTAGCAAATCCAGGACCTCAGCCCTTCTGTTTCCCGCCCCTGATAAGACCACAGGCTCATACCGGCCGACACAAAAATGCGGAACGTGCAATGAAATTGAAAAACTGAACATTTCCATTGGAATGCCTCGTGCAGGCCACTGACAAATCCGACACGGATGAGGTGGGGTCACTGATTTATGTGGCTGCTCAGCCCGCTATGAGAATTTCATAAACCTTAATGTCACTCAAAGGATTGAGTGGTATTTCTATTCTTCATGAAAAAGCGTTGTGGTGCTGGCGGAGAGAAATCCAATTTAAATACAAACATACGGTTGTTCTATGTTGTTACACAGGCAGCCCTTGGGTTTCTAGTCATTGAGACTTTGAACATTGAGACTACATTTCTATTTCCATGAAAATGGACACAAATCAAAGTGTATTCAAATAAAAGAATTCATCGACACCAATTTGTAGCACAAGGGCTTATGGGACTTTAAGTGACTTCATTTCTGATATCGTAATATGTCACCTCACAACGGTGACCTCATCTATACACCAGTTCCGGTTGATTCATAATGAATCAGTGCGGGTGACTCCCCCCCCCCCCTCATGTCCTCACCCCCGTATCATATTCCCTCCATGCCTCGCTCTGTGGGGGGTTAACAGGCCCGGCTCGATATATGTGAGAACACCTCGCTCCATCCGATACACTCCCCTCTCTAACCCCTAATGGCCCCGGGGGAAACTTCATTATTTATCGCTATTGAAGGGGCCTTTCAATTATAATACCCCCCCCCCCCCCCTTGTACCCCCACCCCTCCCTGTCTATTACTCCACAGTCCGGCCTCTTAGATTGAATATCTGTGGCATCTACCAGCGATAATTCAAACGCCCCGCCATGTGGAAAGTTCACAGCACCTGCAACAATGTGGAGGCAATTTGCCTCAGTGGTCCGGGGGAGTGTAATGTGCAGGGGGGGGGGGGGGGGGCGATGGATGGAGTCGATGATGTTGAAGAGATGGAGGAGGCGCTTTTTTTTTTTTTCACCCCCTCGACGGTCCATGGAGAATCAGCCTCACAGATCCTCTGACTCTCACGTCTCTCACTTGCTTTTTTATTTGAAATTGGAATCCAACCCTACTCCTGAGGAATAATGAAAACAAATGTAATCAAATCTAAGTGACTCTGTCAATGCTCATCCTATCGTAAAAAGACATACTTTACCAAATTATAAATATAATCCAGTCCTCCTCCTTAAATCTGAGCTGGAATCTCCTTGATTATTGAGAATTTGAACCCTGGTCATCAATCGACCGATCTGGTTTCTTCCGCTCTTATCTATGGCTATCGAGAACGTGGCTTTCAAACCGCTCCCTACATCTCTTTGGCGGGACGTCCCCCTTAATCCGAATCAGTGCAGTCCGTGCCGCAATCTGTGACAGACTTCCTGAGGGCAGCAGCACTGCAGCTCCCTCTTTGGTTCTTATCTCGTTGGACCTATCAGAGGGCAAAGTGCTTTATTGTTTTTTTGAATCCTATTTGAGGATTTCTTCAATGTGTCATTGCGTGGACAAACATCCCATCAATTCTGGCTCTTCAGAGGTTCCACATGGCTCCTGCTTGGGTCCCTTCTCTTTGCAAAATTCTGTTTTTCCTTTGTGTTTTGGGCAAGTCGCCCCACTTTGCCTGATACAACATGAGAACAAATATCTATCCCTAACTTTTGGTCCAGGCCATTGTTATCACTTCTTATAACAATCTTCATAGTGACAGGAAATCTGTCATTCTTGGCGACGGAGAAACTTCGGAGTCCATTTCCATCTTTTAAACTCCTCAAACGGGCTTCTGCTCCATCTTGGCCAATTCGCTCTTTGTGGCAAATTCCACCAAAGCTCTTGTTTGCGGTTTTTCTCTAAAATGTTTCAAGAGCTCGGGCGTCCCTACTTATCTTCAAATACTTCTCGAAAACCAACACCTGTAAGTAACTGTGCTCTTTCAGCGCACATCTTAACATGAATTCCTTCACTTTGTTTTATTGAACACATTTATCACTTTGTAGTGACTTCAAGGTCTCCCACTTTGCTGCAGCTGTAGTGCTGTCGCTTGCTCGTAAGTGGCTTTGGATAAAAGCATCTGCCAAATGACTAAATGTAATGTAGGCACAGGGGAATTGTCATCTCCGTTTTTTTCTTCACCTGTTTTTCCTTTAATTCGTCACCTCTGCCTTGAAGAGGGGGAATCGGGTGAACATCTAAAGGTTTCCCTTGGCCCGCTTCAGTGAATTCCATTATCGCCGTGATAATTCAGAGTGCCACAAGTAAACGGTTTCTCATAAACGGTTGGTGAATGGAATTTTTTATTTTTTATTTTTTGGTGTGGAGTGAACAAGTGGCCGCTGTAAATTGATAATGATTACTGATTATCACAACAACAGGAGCCATTTATCAGCCTCTACCCTGCCAAACGGGCTTGTTAGCCTTTTGGCATTTGCCGGGGGCCGTCCATGTGTTCCCATTTAAATATGTGGACGTGTACTTGTATTGCATTATGGGTACTTATCTCCTATTAGGGATCAAACTGTTTGGATTTGGCTGTGGTTATGGAAACTCGTGGTGGATCCAAATAAAACAATGAAATTCCGCTTGGAACCGTTTGAGAAAGAAAATTTAAAAAATCTCTGCACCAAACTCTTATCGTTTTTTGGCGGAATGCATGGAGAGGGAAAAAAAAAAAAAAAAAAGGATGACGGCACAAATTAACAGCAAACTGGAAACTCACGCTCCCTTTTGCCTTTTCAATTTTTCATGTGCTGGAAATAGATTTGGAGATGGATCCCAACCCTGAGCCGATGAATTTTAATTTGATCCCCCCCCCCCCCCCCCCCCCCATTATTTGCACCCCCCCCCCATGCATCATTATTTGCACAATGCATCTGGCAGCCAAAGCTTATGTGCCCGGAATGTCGAGTCTGCATTCAAATTCAGCACGGAATACAATACCCCCCCCCCCACGACAAAAGGCAATCATTCCATTTGTTTTCCCACACAATGGCCTGTGGATAATGAGGGTAGTACGCGGGGAAGAGGTGGATCGAGAGAAAGAGCGAGCGAGGGAGGAGAAGGAGAAGGAAAAAAAAAAAACTTTATCTGCCTCTCCCAGTCTCTGCCTCTACGTTATGAATAATAGATTACAGATGAGAGCGGCAGAGTCTGCCTGGCAGGGAGGGAGGTGGGCGGGGCTTAAAGACATCAGATCCTGAATCCTCACTCCAGCCTTTTTATTTATTTTTTCTTCACCTGACTATTTATAACGGCGGCTTTATCACGTCGGCGAAGGACGTGTCACACCTTGACAATATGATAAAGTTGCTGGAGCTATTTGTGGAGCTAAACGTTCAATATTTGCTGGAGCTCCCCAAGACGGTTGATTATTTATCCTTCCTGTCCCAGGACCTGCTCCAATCTCAGTGGGCGGGACAATGGCGGATTAGCGGGGGGTTTGGAGGTGCAGGAAACAAACATGGTGTGTGTCTGTGTGTGTGTGGGTAATTAAATGAATGTAATCTGGGCCTGTGAGGTCATTTAAATGTGGAAGAAGAAGGCCGTTTGAATTCCCGCCGTGGATGAACCGCTCTCAGATCTGCGCCCTGGTCTTTGATGAGAGAGGTTGCACCCCGTTCACGTTTGGATAAAAAAAGAAAAAAAAAAGCTATTTCACCTTAAACATTCTGTTGAATTCCCACTGTGGCATAAAAACTAAAAAAAAATTCCAGCAGATTGGGACCAGGGGGGAGGTAGGGCAAAGTTCACCAGTTCATTTTATTTCTTAGAAGGCCGTGGTGCTTTTTTTTTTTTTTTTTTTAAGTCATCTTATCTGGGATGTGCTTTCAGAAAGATGGAGGTGAAGGTGGAGAGGAGGTGGAGGTGTGGATTTAGAAATGTTCTTTTCATCTGGGGTTCTAACCATGTTGGAGAAGAACTGTGTTTCAATGTTTTAAATTCCACACTCTGTTTATTCTTGCACTTTAAAGGATAACAATTCCTGATTCAATAAATAACTGACGTTGCAGTTCTTTGGAAGGAAAGTCTTCCAAAAACAAACTAGAGGGCGGTCTACTCTACCTTTTTATACTTTCATGAAACATTGACTTTATTTCGCGTAGACGGGACCCCCCGTGGACCCAAAAGATGATGGAGGACAGAAATCCAGAGGTGGGGGAAATTAGCATGGAGAAAGAAAAAAAAAAAAAATCCTGGATTCAACTGATGCATAAAATATCTGCACTTACTTTAATAAGGAACGATAAAAAGTCACCACGCGGCGGCGGCGGCGTGATTGATGCGGCGCATTAAGACTCATGCAAATATCCCAGCAGCCCCTTTGTCCCCCAAACACCTCCTCGCCAAAATCCTACTCTCCCAAAAAAAAGACCTTTTTCTTCCATCGTCTCTCCATTTATTTATGTTTTGCCTTCTCTCTCTCTCTCTCTCTCTCTCTCTCTCTCTCTCTCTCTCTCTCTCTCTGTCATGATGAAGCCCCTCGTTCTCGTCCCCCCCCCCTCCAGACAAATGGCTCCACTTGTTTCAAAGTGGCCGCAACAGAAGGACAATGATAAGAGAGCTGTCATTTCCTCCCGTCTGCCCCCACATCTCACATTGCTGTAATTGACTGCAGTGTGTGTGTGTGTGTGTGTGTGCGCGCGAGTGTTGTGTTGCGTTGTTCCACCGGACCCCCGAGAGTCTTGTCAGGAGTTGTAGTGCGGCTTGTCATTCACTGACCTCAAGGGTTTTATTATTTTCTATTTTTTCGTGGCGTTGGTATTTTGGAGGAAGGCTACCAGGACGCAGATGTGTTAATCTACCCGGCGACAGTCGTTAATTCAGTCCTTGGCTAAAGGACACCTGAAGGAAAAAAAAGACTGCAGTCAGGCGTCTTTGTGTGTGTGTGTGTGTGTGTGTTTGTCACACTTCCTCTTTCCTTTTTCTTCTCTCACTCGTTCTTCGCTCGCTTAATCCTTAACCGAGCAGAACTTGACCAATTAATAAAAACAATTTCAATCAAAAACTCAACTTTCCCTCACCTGACCGCATCCTGTGATTCATCTGCATATTCAGCAGCAGCCGCTCCAGAGAGGTTTCACAGGATGGAGATGTCTGATCATCTCATCATATTAAAAGTTGAGTTTTGATCTCTCTTCCTGTAATGAACGCCCCGCTCTCTCTCTCCTGGACCTTATTAACGCTTTATTTTTATTTTCTTTTAATGGCTGTCCTGCAGAGTGCTTAGCCAGCAGGTCGGCCGTGGCACCTCCCCTGAACCCCTCCGTCAATTTGTCTGAGCGGATACAAAGCGGACCCCCCACCCCCTACCCCCCCCCCCCCCCCCCCCCCCCCCCCCCCAATAGGAGCGAGCTGTCAATCCAACCCGGGCCAGAGAGTGGAAACGGAGCGGCCCGGCTGGATCCTTTTAAACCCCCTTAAAACTGATTTGGGGCCTGGGGTAAGTCCCTGCGGTGGGACCTGCTTTCAAAGCGCTTAAAGAGGACGTTTTGTCAGTGAGGGAAAGGGGAGAATAAAAAAAGATGGAGAGAAAACCTTTTTATAAGGGGCAGTTGAGGGAGCTGTTACAAGATGGCGGGTCAAGTGATTGAAGGAGTGGATGCAGGAATATTTTCGCAAAGTAAACGCTGGCATTAGCTCATGGGCTTCCTTCCTGTGATTCTTTGGAATAGATATTTGTACATTTAGGGAGGAAACTGAAATGGCTTCATAATGGAACTCATTGTCTCGCACAGCTTCTGCTACAATCTGGTCACTGGATGAATCCGTTTCTGTTTTTCCTTTTTTTTTTTTTTTTTCCTGAAACCACAGGTGTCAGTGAGGGAAAGGGGAGAATAAAAAAAAGATGGAGAGAAAACCTTTTTATAAGGGGCAGTTGAGGGAGCTGTTACAAGATGGAGGGTCAAGTGATTGAAGGAGTGGATGCAGGAATATTTTCGCAAAGTAAACGCTGGCATTAGCTCATGGGCTTCCTTCCTGTGATTCTTTGGAATAGATATTTGTACATTTAGGGAGGAAACTGAAATGGCTTCATAATGGAACTCATTGTCTCGCACAGCTTCTGCTACAATCTGGTCACTGGATGAATCCGTTTCTGTTTTTCCTTTTTTTTTTTTTTTTTCCTGAAACCACAGGTGGATGTTTTTCTTCTTCTGGCTCATCAGCCCGCGGAGTTGATTGCGCGGCGCTGGGAATGATGACAGAGCCTGTGGGCTTGTTGTTCCACAGACTCTGATTCACTGGGAGAAAGCAGTGTTTCACAAACAGAGAGAAAAAAAAAAAAAAAGCCCTCCAGGCATAGAGAAGCTTTTTTTTTCACCCTGTCATCCAGTTCTTCACACAAACGTAAACAAAAAGGCCAAATTAGAGGCAAACGTCGGTTGGCGCGTACGAGCAGAACCGAATGATTGGCGTTTGCGTTTCCCTTGATATTTGCGCGGCGCGGCACCGTTGTGCGGTAACAACTTGCGACACAAACACAACACCAATTACTGGCTCTTGCTCTCGTTTATATGCTGGAATTGCACTGTAAACACAAGTTGTGGGATCACATCCCCCCACCACCACCACCACCACCACCACCACCACCACCACGCCGCGCGCTAATTCTGATGCCTCGTAAAAAAAACAAAAAACAAAAACAATAATTGTCTCGCCCCCATGAAAAACCAATTTGACTTCCTGCACAGGGATGGAATTATAAATTGGGCTTCGCAAGGTAATGAAGTACGGCACGAGCTAAGTCAAGGATGGAGGCTTTGTCTGGAGTAATCACTTCTCCGGATGCCGCGGTCTTGGCGGCGTTTCATATCCACAAGACTGACATATGGAAAAATAATTAAAATGGACGCGTTGAACCAATAACAGCCGGCGCGCGGCATCTTTAATGCGCCGTGGCTATTTGCATGCCGGCTTGTCAATCCCGGACTCGAGGTGGATAAATCCCGTCCATGAAAGTGTGAGAGTTTTTTTTTTTTTTATAATCTCAATCTCACAGCTCCTCCCCTCTCCAAACACACACACACACGGAAATGTGTGCGACGGCGTGACAGTGATTTACAGTGCGGCATTTTACTCGGCGACACTGAGTGAATAGAAAAGTACACTGCAGTTCTTCTGTGACAAAAACAATTAATGGGAGGCTGTGATTGGCTGTCAGTCGGCGCATCATCGCCGGGGCTCCAGTTGCCTCTTGTCTATCATCTGAGATTAGGTTTCTGGAGTTTTTTATTTTTTTATTTTATATATTACTGGCAACTCCGCAGCTTCAAACTGAGTTCTGCAGTTTTTCCACCCAAGGCGGTGTAACGGTCCCATATGACAGCATCACACGCACACACACACACACACAGATCAGTGAGCATCCTCATTAGTTTGGCTCAGTTTGACAGAAGCCTCAACCTCGCTGCCTCCTCATTTTTGGACAAGAGGACGAAGGCGGCGCGTGGAACTGGACAGATGGCCGAGGGGACGGGAGCAAGGTAAGCAGCTGCGCCGGCTAAATAAAGTTCAGCGTCGGCTAAGAGATTGTCACTCTAGGAACCGAAAAGCAGAAAAAAGAACCAGGCCACAGTTGAAGTGTCCAAACGAAAGGGAGACCAATGGCCAATCTGGAAATACCAGGAAAAAAAGAAACAAGACAAAATGTTCCGACACAAAAAGCACAACTCTGCTGGGACACAACATGTCTCGCAGCTCTCAGTGGCCAAATGGTCTGAAAACTGGTGTGAAGTCGACGACACACACGCCACATTGTGATATGTGTGACGCGGTGTTGGTTTCCGCATCAGTCACAGTCAGTTTAATGAAGTAAATCTAGTTAGTTCATGTTTTTTTTGGCTCGTTTTCATTTATCTGCTTATTTGTTGAATATTTGCGAAAATCATCCGATCCCATGTTAAAAAGCCAAAACCTAAATTTAGCTATTTTCTGTTTTGACCCGTGATTTTCATGTGTCTGTGTATGCGATGTTTATGGAATCACACTTTATATTGACATGAAATAATAAAGGTCCTATATTACACATAAAACATGTCAAAATATATTTCAACTGAATTTCTTTTTTTTTCAGGTGAACCTCATCAGCTGCTGGAGAGAAGGATTGATTCCAACAACGTTTTTCCAGAGGAACAGATTTTTTTTTGATTTTTTTTTTACATGAGTGAGTTAATTGTTTCGACGAGAAAGATAGGTACCACAACTCCACTCACATAGTATCACAATGAACCAACTGTAGACCTTCCGCGTACACTGTGTACTGTATTTGTCATACTCTAGTCTAGTCTGCTATGACAAGAACACACTAAAGGTCACAAAGTCGCCAGCTATGAAGTTTGAATTTCATTTTCAATAAAAAAAAGCTGAAAGTGTCAAGTAAAATGTCTTTTATAAACATTTTATGCAATTATATACCAAAAAAACCATTGCGGAGGCGTCTTCTATGAACATTTCATCCAAGCAGCTGTTTGAAAATAACAGCCTGTTTATTTTTTATTTTTTATAAAGTGACCACAGACAAACATTTAAAACCGGTGACGTGTGTGTGGTTTGGATGTGGGACACAGCTGGAGTTCATGACCCTTCTCTGAAAGTTGCTAAAAGGCATTTAGTTAAATTAACGAAGCTGAGGGGAAGGTTGTTCACCAAATAGTCGTTCATCCAAGTGTGTGTGTGTGCGTGGGTGTGTGTGTGTGTGTGTGTGTGTGTGTGTTTGTGAGTTTGGGATTTGAATCCCTCTGCGTTAGAGGCTGAACTTGTTTTTCGGGGTCAGGGTTGTTTGGTGATGCACAGATGTGAACAGCCCCTGACCTCACCTGTCCTCCCTCAGGGCCACGCTGGGGGAGGACACACACACACACACACACACACACACACACTCATAATTAACAACCAAACACACTTTCCATCTGTATAATTAAGCACCTTAACAGAAGCTGTGCTCAGCCAAGCCGGAGGAGCTTATCATGACTCCTGAAAATTGTTCTGTCAGTGTGGCGCCCCCCCCAAAAAATATTTAAAAAAATACGTTTATGCTAAAACCAGCTGACACGCAGCAAAGAAACACATCTGTTTGTTTTTTTTGATTTTTTTAGATCCACATAGAAAGTGACGTTTTTTCCACTAACTAACCAGGGAATATTTGCATCCTCTCTCTCTCTCTCCCTCTCCCCCCTCTCCCCCCCCCCTCTCTCTTTTCACCATGTTGTTTCTCTGAGCCAGAGCAAACCAAGCTGTGCAAACCTCTTTAACAGAAAATAAATCAAAATGAATCCGAGTATGATTAAAATTCAAACCCCACTGTTGATCTGCTGTGAATCCTTAACGTGCTCATGTTTGCCGCCGTTTTTTTTTTTTTTTTGTTTGTTTTTTTTCTAATTCCGAGCAGGGGGTCAAAAGACGGATGTAATGATTTACTGACTATTTGTAAATGATTAAGGCAGGAAGATAAATGGCCGTGTTGACAGGAAACACTGACGAAGGAGCCATTTATATCCTTCAATCAGTCAGAGGAGTCATATATTATGAGAGAGAGCGAGAGAGAGAGAGAGGGAGAGAGAGAGGGAGTGCTGTGCAGTGATTTTGTTTTTGCCAGTAAAACGTTAAAGATCCCAAACAGCAACCCAATCCAAACCTTACCCAGCGTGTCATTTTTTTCCAAACCCCAGTAAAATAATAATGTCAGCCTGAGGAGCTCTATAATAATAATAATAATAATAATAATAATAATAATAATAATAATAATAAACTGTTAAAACAGCGTGCACACGCAGCACTTCGCTTATTATTTTCTTTGCAAGAATTCTTTTTGTCCACATTTTTCCACCCCCCAAAAAATCTCAGCATGTCACATCTCCCATTTGTTTTTCTGCAGCAGGAAACCACAGATGCTGAAGGCTCTGCTGTATATTGTGATATTTGTACAAAGGGAGGAAAAAAAAAGAAATAAAACCTCATCTTTTTTTTTTTTTTTCCTCATTAGTCATCTCTGGCAGAGAGATCATCAACATTGCTTTTTTTTTTCCCACCCCTTTCTGGCGGTATTTGAATGCCACTGTGAAATGGACCTCCTCCGGGGATGAAAACAAACGAGGCACAAAGAAAAAGAAAATATATATATATACGCAAAGAGGAATAAACAGCTGATTTAAGTGCACTGGCTCCTCGTTAGAAACACGAGAGAGAAGAGAAAAGCTGGCGGCCTCCTGCGGCTTCACGCACAAAACAATCCTGACGCTGTGTTGCGAAGCCTCAGTAGCTGTGTGGTGTTTATGGGGGAGCCAGGATAGGTCATCAGCGCCCGTAATTAGGACGACCAACAGGAAACGGGTTTCCAAAGCGCACCGCACAAAACGCAGCAACACAAACACACACACACACACACACACCCCCCCTGACATTTATGTCATGTAGATTTTTGTTGTGCGCCGAGATTCGGCCACTCACCGCCACACAAAAACCCATTCAATTACACATTGGAGAGCAGCATCAGGTAAAAAGAGCTCGCCACACACACACGCACACACACACACACACACACACACACACACACTTTGATTTGTGGAGCCAACATGGATGGAATAAATCACAAGAGCTCAGCCAACATGGCTGCATACTAATCAGTGTATTACCCATGGGGAAACTCTGGCCCTGACTAATGGCTGTGTGTGTGTGTGTGTGTGCGCGTTTGGTGCGCGTGTGTGCGCGTGTGTTGTGGATGTGTGGGGAGTCACCTGCTTCACCAGCAGTGGAGGTGAAATAGTTTTGGAAGGAAATTGAATCTGGGAGCGTTGCGATTGTGTCGTGTTGGAAGTGGAAACATTGCGTAGGTGGCGTTTTGCATTCAGGTTCATCGGGAGTTTATTCTCTCTCTCTTTCCCCGGGGGAAAGGACGAGCTAGAGAGAGAGAGAAAGCGAGAGAGAACTGGAAAAAAAAAAAAAAAGAGGTGCATTACCTTTGGGGTGGCCTCGGCCCAAGGTCACAAAGCCAGAGGAGATGAAGTTGTGAAGGTCGGCGCCTCCGCTGTTCCGGACGCTCTCCTTCCCATAGTGCAGACCTGGGCACGCACAACCCACACGCGCACACACACACGAACATGTGTGTGGACACATCAGGCGCAGGCACACAAACATCACAAAGACACAGACACACCGTGTTAGTTTATTCTGATTCATTAAACAAGGCTGTTTTGATCAGAAGATGAAGCATGTTTGATAAAAAGTATCAATAAAGAGAAATATTATCGAATCAAATAATCAACAATAATATGTCACAAGTTGATATTGTGCGCTTTTAAGGGGCAGTATGTGTCGGGGTGTGGAAATGATTTCCATAGACGTCCATTTCAGATGCTGGAATCGGGAAAATGAAGATTTCATAGAAGCTTCAACCACATGTTGGAAAAATTTGACTAAAAAGTGAAACATATCAAACATATATATATACAAAATTAAAGAGATGCTTTTAATTAGATAATGTGGAAACATTTCTTTTGAAAACGACCTCTACCTTGGACAACCCCCAAAGAGCTACAGGATCCGAACCTATAAACGAGCGGAGAGCGCTCCAAAACCATAAAGACTTAATGACACAGAGACGGAGACGGCTCCTCTCGGCTTCTCTGTGATTTCACTTTCACGAGAAAACATTATTCATACGAAGAAGAAAAAAAGAAAAAAAGCCCGTTTGTCAGAGTAGTGGCAACAGAGCTGTTTCCCCCTCACGCTGTCTTTGTTGGACCCTCAGCTGGTCTGGGACCTCGTCCTGGCTGGTTGTGTGTGTGTGTGTGTGCGTGTGTGTGCGCCTTCTCATTGTGCGGCTCAGGTCCTATCGGCTGGCAGCACCTGGACACAGACGTCCTCCCCACGTCATATTTTATATCGTTAAAGGCTTTATTTGCTGGGAGTTGAGTAATGACAGAGGAGGGGTGAAGGTTAAGTCCCTTTGAGGCAAATTTATATCCGGCTCCATAAATAAAAACTTGACTTGACAGTTACTTGGTGTCAGAATAAAAAAAAAAAGAATGCTTGTTGCGTTTTCCTCAAAGTCAAAATATCGGAAAGAACAGGTGTGGGGGCGAAGACATACCAAAATATTATGCCTGAAACAGAAATTTGAAGAAAAAGAATAAAAATGTTTCTTATATTTTCGAAGAAACGCAGCCAATATTAAAATGTGGAAAAAAACGACTAAAGACTGTGTCGCTAGAATAAAGGAATCAGGTTGAAAAAAAAAATGGCAGGGGGGCTTTTCCATCATGTTCTCAATGGACCCGCGTGTGTTTTGTTTTTTTCTCCGTGGTGTCAAATGGAAAAGTTCCCCGTGGTGTCGTTTCCTGGCCGCAGACCGAGGAGGAAACGCCGCAAACACGGTACGGTGATCTTCGGGAGAAAAAAGGCAATAAGTTTCCAGCGCCAACACGCCGGTGCACTTTGAACTCAATCTCACGTCTACCCGCGCTGCAGATGGAGTGATTCTCCTCCTCCATCACCTCCTGCGAGGGTCGCGCGTGCCCGCGTTTGTTGTCCTCCTCTTTTGTCAGCTTTTTGTCATTGGTAGGCCCGTCCACCACCCACTGCGACAAGCCAGGAAGCTGAACGACCCTTCAAAAGCCACCCCCCCCCTCCCCCTCCTCCTCCTCCTCCCTCTCCCTCCAGCTCCCATTCCCAGCTCATTAAGGTGAGGTGGCATGCAGAGCCTGCAGGGGGGGGTGGGGAAGGCTACGCATTATGAATTTATCGTCCTTGACACAAAGAGAAATTCGTGACTTTCACCTCAACAATGTGCCACGGAGAGAGGGAAAAAAAAAAAAAAAAAGGAGAAAACGGGGAACGGCAGGATTCGTATGCTAATGCTTCTGTAATCAGACTTCCTCACCCACACCTGTGAATCACCTCTGAGAGTGGAGTAATGTGAATAAAAAGTTAATTATATCTCCAACCAAAGCTGCGGACGGAGGTAGTCCGCGTGCGTTTCAGATTTTAAGACGTTATCAGATACGTTGTATGCATCCTCCTCCTCCTCCTCCTCCTCCTCCTCCTCCTCCTCATATCCATAAAACGTGGCTATCTGCGCAGGCACAGAGGGGGGAAAAAAACCCAGCTTTTTAGCTTCTTAACTGCCATGTTGGCAAAGACAACTCCCATTTCTTTAAGCCCCGCCCCCTCCCCGCCGCGGCCGTGAAACTAATGGTGCAGTGCAGAGGCCTGATTCACGCCAGTCCATAATGAACTGGTCGCGCTACTGGTAGGAGATGCTGATGGATCCCTGCTCCTCATACAATGTTGTGTGTGTGTGTGTGTGTGTGTGTTTGTGTGTATTTAAAGAGTGCCGCCGTGTTACAAGGGGGCAGGAGAGACCATTAGCGGGAGGTCTTCAACAAAGGAGAAAACGGGGAACGGCAGGATTCGTATGCTAATGCTTCTGTAATCAGACTTCCTCACCCACACCTGTGAATCACCTCTGAGAGTGGAGTAATGTGAATAAAAAGTTAATTATATCTCCAACCAAAGCTGCGGGCAGAGGTAGTCCGCGTGCGTTTCAGATTTTAAGACGTTATCAGATACGTTGTATGCATCCTCCTCCTCCTCCTCCTCCTCCTCCTCCTCCTCCTCATATCCATAAAACGTGGCTATCTGCGCAGGCACAGAGGGGGGAAAAAAACCCAGCTTTTTAGCTTCTTAACTGCCATGTTGGCAAAGACAACTCCCATTTCTTTAAGCCCCGCCCCCTCCCCGCCGCGGCCGTGAAACTAATGGTGCAGTGCAGAGGCCTGATTCACGCCAGTCCATAATGAACTGGTCGCGCTACTGGTAGGAGATGCTGATGGATCCCTGCTCCTCATACAATGTTGTGTGTGTGTGTGTGTGTGTGTGTGTGTGTGTGTTTGTGTGTATTTAAAGAGTGCCGCCGTGTTACAAGGGGGCAGGAGAGACCATTAGCGGGAGGTCTTCAACACCGGAGGAAGCTTCGGTTAAACACGTCGGCGCAGTCAGAATAGAAATGTTGTTTTTAACCTGCGGCTGCAGGAAGTTGTGGGAAATGTGTGTGTGTGTGTGTGTGTGTGTGTCTGCATATGATTATAACGGTGCCTATTGGCGGATAATTAGAGTCATTAAATCCCAGTTTTGTGATTTGGTCTGAATTTGCAGTTTGACTCACTCTGGGAGAAAACACACACACACACAAATGTACCTGAAGGTCACGTCAAAGCTGTTTGCCTAGCATCACGACCTCTAGCGGTCCTCAGCAGCTGACCTTTCATGGGTGACTCATAGAATCCCGGCAGCTTCCACATGCTGCTTATTTTGATTCCTCGGGCGCGGTAAATGCAGCCTCGTAAACTCGTAGTCTAATTTGAATTTATTGTTTTTTGCTTTGTGGGAGTATGTTTTTTTTGGTTGTTGTTGAGTAATCTGAGATGGAGGAAGAAATCTTCCCTCCGCACCAACTGGAAACTATATTTCATCATTCGGTGCACTAACCAAAATGTCAGAGTGGGAAACCAAGCCACACTTTTTTGATTTTTTTTTTACACCCGCCCCCCCCCCAAAAAAAAAAAAAAAGGCAAATCTCAGCCTGCGGTATGTGCATAAAAAAAAAATCAAGCTCATCTGAGGAGAGCCGAGCTTCACTCAGAGGAACCATTATTGTTGACTTTAAGCAGCGGCTACCTCCTCCTCCTCCTCCTCCTCCTCTTCTTCTTCTTCTTCTTCTTCCTCTTCTGCTCATGTTGTGGCTGTGGGCCGCACCGTGTTTACACCCCAACCCAAAAAAACACAATGCACAAAAATAGCAGCACTTGCGCTAGTAGGATATTATAGTGGGTTTTTTTTTTTTTGTACGGCTTTAGGCCATAAGGCATATGTCATTTTTAGCGGAATGCAGGGAAGTTTGTGTGTGGGAAAAAAATCAAATGGTATTTTTAGAATGAAAAGCCTAAACAAGGCTGTGAGGCTGAAGAAAAGAGACTTCAGCGGAGGAAGTGATTAGCGCTGAGAGCGACAGGGCGCCGTTACGTGCGGAGGATCAAAAAGAAAGAAATGGATTTTATTCCCTCGCTCTTCACACGAGCCGATGGGATCCTTTCAGGTCCTTTCGCCACTCGCTTTATGAGGTCTCTCCACCTGTTTTTTTTTTTTTTAAGCGTCTGTAAAAAAAAAAAAAAAAAAAAAAAAGGCAAGTAAAGTGGCCTGGTGACGTGGAGCATCTCCTGACTCCGCGCTCCGGTGCCAAATGCCCATTTAGGCGCACATGAATATGCATTTTTTATTTTTTTTCCCTGTGTGAACGAGTGGGCTCCAAATTTATATTCACACATTAACCACGCTTTCGCCCGGGCTGTCACTGCCTTTCATGTCCAACCCCCATCAGGAGCGCTGTGCTCTCTGAGTATGTGTGTGTGTGTGTGTGTGTTGGGGTGGGGGGGGGGGGGGGGGGGGTGGGGGGGGGGGGGGGGGGGTTGCGTTCTCTCTGCAGCATTTGTGTGCACACAGGAAAAATGGTCTCGTTGGTGCGGCCTGAACAGAACGTCAGACGTTGGCTGATGCGGAGGCCGACGCCCCCTGCTAGGCCGACGCCCCCTGCGTGGCCTCCACCAGTGACCATTAGAAAGGGAGAGAACCCACCCAACACCGAGCTGCGGTGGAATGTTCCCCAGCTGTTTTTTGTTTTTTTTTGTTTTTGTGATTGATGTAGAAGTGGCAGAAAAAGAGGCCAAAAACAAAAAAAAAAGTTTTAGGCGGCGGATACGGCTGAACAAACCAAAAAAAAAAAAAACGACTAAACGTTTATTCTTTTTAACTAGGACGCAGATGCAACTACCGGCGTCAGGGGCTGTGATGTGTGAAGTTAACGCAAACAAACTCAAAATTTGCCAAAATTGGGAGAAGAAACGTGGAGATGTTGTGTTTTTGATGAATCAGAGTGGAGGGCGGTTTATTCTATTAAGGCTACACGCAGAAGAAGGAAAAAACGCTTCAGATGAATCTGACTCCTTAAACATCTTAAAATGATGATGAATCGTGTGCATTCATCCCAATGATGAATTTTATTTTCTAATTTTATAGCGAACACAGTCTTTTTTAATCCATACAATGACAACCAGTGGTTTCGTTAACTAACGCTGACGCCTGTTCGGTTTATGGTCCTGAAGAGGATCCGGCTGATTGGCTCTTTTAATTTAATGGATTCCAGTCGGCCAATCAGGCTCCAGCAGCACTTGGATTGGTTTCTCATGAACAATTTATACCATCCTAGTCCTTATATTGCTCCATTTTTATTTACTTATTGATGCATGTTCAGAGGAAGATAACTTATGAATTTGTTAGGGATAAATAAGTCATACATGAC
The DNA here is from genome assembly GCA_016785305.1 of Colistium nudipinnis. Lineage (NCBI taxonomy): Eukaryota > Metazoa > Chordata > Actinopteri > Pleuronectiformes > Rhombosoleidae > Colistium > Colistium nudipinnis. Next base: position 117,476 of record JAFBJU010000841.1, read on the forward strand.
TCCTCCCATCGTCGTTTTGAATGGCTTCCACTCTCCGTTTTCTGCACTGACGTTTATTTTTCTGCCTTGTGCTTTTTTTTTCTCCCTCCGCGTTTAGTCTCGTGTCATTATTTTCCATCTGTGTCCCTTTTAAAAAAAAAAAATAAAAAATCTGATAACACCTGCTGGTGTTGACTGACTCCAGACTCCTTGTTTTCCCTGCAGGGTTTTTTTTTTCACTCCTGCACATTCCTCCCTCTGTTCTCAAAAGTGGGACATTACATCACACTGTGCGCGTGTGTGTGTGTGTGTGTGTGTGTGTGTGTGTGTGTGTGTGTGTGTGTGTGTGTGTGTGTTTCAACCCAGTGACTGACTGAGGTCATCACTTCCTGCCTGTCGGAGACTTCTGAGCCAAACCACCTTGCCAGCCTGTAATTATCTCCTCTTGCAGGTCCCTCTGTTGATTCTTTTTCTCTCTCTCTCTCTCTCTCTATGTGTCACTCTCTCGCCCAAATCCGATGATTACTGGATGTTACCGTTGGACATAACGCTGACAGAGCGAGCACAGCGGGGGGGGGGGGGGGGCTCTTTTGGCGGAGAACGTAGCGGGGGGGGGGGGGGGGGGGGGGGCTCTTTTGGCGGAGAACGTAGCACAGACGTAGTGAATATATGAGATGACTGCATCACACAGACCCCGGTGTGGAGACGTAGGCCCAGGCCGGACCCGCTGACCTTTGCCCTCCAGCTAGGTTTGACCGACAGGCGCCATAAACATTCAAGCTGCGTGTGAAGCGCCACAGTTTTTTCTTCTTACCGTGGTTGGACTTGGAGGCGTGAACGGGCGTGTAGTGGTTCTTGGACGAGGTTCGGACCGGCGTTTTGTCTTTGGGCGAGCCGTTCATGGCCGCGAAATTCTCACAGTCGTATTGGGATATGGGGATGGGCCCCTGCTGCCTCAGGATGTCCGCGAGGGCCCTGAAGGAAACAAAAGGGAAAACGCAAAGAGCGTTTTAAGGCTGAAGTCAAAAATATTCTTTTTTTTTTCTCTCTGAATTGACTTTACAAAGTGAAACCACGTCTGTGTTCTGCACCCAGAATTGGCTGATAATTGCTGTTATGGGTTAAATCAAAGCTGCTCTCTTTCTTCTTCTTTTTTTTTTTTTTGAGGAACATGAGGAATGTTCATTTTGCAGAAGAAGAAGAAAAAAAAAACACTGGATGTGTGAGTGTCTCCTGGTTTAATTGGGTTGAATTTTAATGTTTTTCCACACGGCACCAGGTGCATATGGAAGGATGGAGGCCTCTGGGGGGGGGGGGGCAAATCATGATGAAAGAAAGTAAAAAAAAAAAAAAAAAATTGTTTGCTTTAGAAATAGCTCCAGAAATCAAATTACTTCCGCAGCGGCTCAAAGCTTTTGTACGACAAATGTATCGCCGACATAACCTTTGCTTTTAAATGAATATTTCAGCCCCTCCCCCCCCCTCCCCCTCGCCTCCCTTCACTGTTCCTTATTGAAAGTGCAGCGGCGCATGCATGTCACATGACCTTGATACAGCTCCAACGTTAACACAATCCATTATTCACGGTCTTAAGATCGCTCGAGTGTTGAATAATGCATCCCATAAAGAAAGAAAAAAAAAAAAAAAACATTCAATCTTCAGGAAATAATGTGTGTCAGCATTTGTTCAGCCATGTGGCTCCGCTCTACAACATGTGGACCCCTCATGTATGATAACTTTCACATGGTGCCCCCCCCCACCCCCCAGGAAGAGGAGGCAGGGGGCCAGCGGAGGAATGCCGAGCCACGCCATGGACGCACCGGACACCAAAGCATAGAGACGCCATTCATTTACTTCAATCTCTGTTTAAGGTGCAGGAAAAAAAATGGGATCTGTCCTACAAGGCCAATAAAAAACGTCCAGATGCACAACCACGCGCTCTCCTTCCTCCTCATCAACCTCATCCTCACACGGCGACTGCAGCGGCTCCGATTGAACTGCTCCGTCGCGATTCCTCCAAAAAACGGAATCTGTGCAAGATGCTCATCAGCCTGGGCTTCTAACGATCTGCTCATGAATGCACATTCTCATTTTCTCCCCAAAACCCGCTCAGACGTCAGCTTTAAATAGAGTGCAGTTAAATGGCGGGAACATTACACACCACTTCATGGAATATGACTGTGGGACTTTTTTTATGACCTTTGACCTCTGTCTACTCGTCTCTCTGCATTATATGAGGCAAATTACAAACTATTCACTACTTTTTTTTTTCTCCCTCTACTTAAATCACGTTTGAAAGATCCGGGAAAAAAAACGTCATTACCTGTGTATGTTCATTTCCTGTGGCGGCTCTGTGGCTTTGTCATACGCCACTTTGACGGACACCCCCAGCACGATGATGAAGGCTATGATCCCACAGGTGATGTAGACCGCCGTGTTGGTCTGGTCCATGCTGGGGTCGTACGTCTCCCCGGTGGGCATGGGGGACACGCCGGGGGTGGGCACCCAGATCGGCTTCTGGTAGTTCTTGCAGGATTTCTGCTCCAGCCGGTCCTTCTTGTACTGGCAGCAGAAGCGCAGGAAGCACGTGCCGCAGCAGTACCGATGGTCCGTGTTGTTGCACGCGAACAGCTTGTCGTACTGGCCGCTCACGTCGTAGTAGCCCAGGCAGGTGTCGTGGTTGCTGGTGGGCGCCGGCGGAGGAGGCGTGCTGGGCGGCGTGAGGAGCGTCGGCACCGGGGCCACTTTGGGACGCGTCCGGGGCGCCGCTTTGGGCTTCTTCTCCCCCGGCGCGGCGGCGCCCAGCGGCTCCGGGTACACCAGCAGCATCAGCATCAGCAGCGCGAGGAGCCGGGTCACCATGGTAACGTGCGGGAGCCTCGGCTGCGGCTCGCGTGCTGTGTTGGCAAAGACGCGGGAACTCGGATTAAACATGCGCAGCTTCAGTCTGGTGCAAGTTCGGCCGCTTTGGACTCTTCCCCTGCGTGCAGCTGCGCGTGCACATGTCTTCTTCTTCTCCCGCTCCTCCTGTCTGTGTGTGTGTGCGCGCGCGGTGGTGTCTATGCGCGAGCCAGAGTGGTGTCCGTCAGCGGGAGGCGGGACGGCAGCATGTCCCGGGCCTCGGTGCGCCGGCGCGTCGCTGTCCGAGGTGCTGAATCCGCGGAGCCTCGCTCGCTTGTGTCCACGGAGTCGAAACTGGCAGAGTACAAAAAGGCGGAGAAAGGAGCTCGTTAGGTTTTATCCTGACGTCAGAGGCGCGTCACAGCTCATTATCAGACTCCTACACGCCCCCCCCCCCCACCAAAAAAATAACCTCGGCGCCTTTTAGTCTTTGAAATGTTATTTTTCGTCCTTTTTGAGCCGTTTTTCCATTTCCGCTTGTTCGAGGCGTTCACGACACGCTCATCCTCCCAGCATCCTCCAGGTGAGAGTTGTTTCTTCGACACATGATGATTTTATTATGCTTATTATGATGATGATTATGATTATGATGATTATTATTATGAAACTCAGTTTAAGTTGAGTATGTTCTCACTCCTACACATATTCCGTGTAGGAGTAAGGAAACCAGCCTTCCTCTGTCAGTCACCCGCTGGGGACCTGCTCCCTGTCTGGGTCTCCGAGAGTGAGCAGAATAGCTCTCTCTCTCTCTCTTTCTCTCGGTCTCTCTCTCTCTCTCTCCCTCTCTCTCTCTCTCTCTCTCTCTCTCGCGCGCGCTCTCTCGCCCTCTCGCTCTCTCTCTCTCTC